>JARYHS010007075.1:1311648-1423238 GCA_031002005.1 Vandiemenella viatica
AGTGGCATCGATTAATCCCGTCTGATACGGCCTCAACAGATACAATATTCTAAGTGAGTTCACCACTATGCTTTGTATGGAGCCATTTAGCTTCCCCTGTACACTGTTTTTAAATAACGATCTATAAATTGGAGTATATGGTTGACATAAACATCCGTACAACTTGAACCCTTAAACTTAGAAATTTGTGATTTTGCAGTACTAGACGTTTAGTTACCTCAACATGATTCTAAGTTAAAAATGGTAAGACTCATAGGGATGAAATTTATGATAGGGTCTTTTATGCGGAGTAATTCTTTAATACTCTTCAGGCTGAAAGCTGCAACCAGCCGACAGTAAAAATGTTTGAATCTGTTTTAAAAAATCCAGATTTATATGACCTTTCAACGAAAAATCATAAAAAACCACCATTTATATCAGAAATTAATGATCTGAAAATTCATTTCAAAAATTTATAGTGATATGTAACCTGCTGACGTTTTACAAAAACTGTAGCGCCCTTTTGGAGTGAGCAATTTTTAGCAATTTTGATAGCACAGCACATAATTTTCATCGACAATATATCACATATATCATTTAATGGAAAATTTCATGGCCTCGACAATAGACGCGTTATTTAGAAATTTCTAATACACACTATAATTTCATTCAACGGGAATATTTTTTTTATATCATTTACGGATCTTTTTATTTTGGAAACAAAACATTTTTGCAACACTGAAATTTCCAATGTGTTTGAGCAGCATTTGACAAGTTTTATTACAGTTTATCGGTTCTTTGTATAAATATCAAGTAATGGTCTTAAATCCGATAGTTGGCATTAGAACAAGATCACGGAATCCGCCGATTCAGTAAAGCGAAATTACGGAGAGTATAGATGACATAAAAGGGCAATACTGGAATAGAAAAAAGTTTGAGATAAACTTTAGTCAAAATATAACAATGGACCGAAAGCCGTGCCGTTAATACCAAGAACGACAATGTGTTGAGCGTAACCTAATACGGAATCCAATATTTATACATTGTTGGTCTTTCAATAACCGTTTACAAATGGGGTTAGTGTTTCCATAAATGACTGTTGGAATCATCATCACTCTCTAAGAAAGGGAGGTCGTGTGTAATAATCTCAATTTTTTCTTATTATTTGATTATTATGAGACAAATGTTCTGCCACAATTATAATAAACTAGCTGATACCCGCGACTTCGTACGCGTGATTTTGAATTTCTTTGCGAGATTTGAATATATAAAGTGTTGGTAAGAAGAAATTGGTTTCCAATCAACACCGAGTCGGCGTAATATGACAGGAAAGCTATCACTATACATTCTACCGTTGAACCTTCTCTTGAAGAGAATCAATTCCAACATATTTCTGTCACCATTCGATAAGTCTCAAAATTTCGTGACTAAAACTGTTACTCATAAACGGAAAAAATGTCCTGTACCCTTCCTACAGATTTTCTTGTCAAATTCCATGAATTTCGGTATAGCCATTTAGTCGTCAAAACGTAAAAAATACAGAGACTTACTTTCCGCATTTATAGTATTATTACTGCAGATCACACACACACACTGACTGCGAAACAACCCCTGATGGATCATTAAAACGTAAAAGGTGTAAAGCTACAGTATTGCAAGACTACCTACGGTTTGTCTCGCATTGAACCGTTTAAATTTGTGACATCACAGTTTTAACATTCAATCCGAATAACCAACGGTCCAGCGTGACTCTGCCACAGAAATTTGAACAGGAGACAACGATCCAAACAGCGGTAATCAAGAAAACTTTAACAACTGAGCTACCAGACCACTGTATGGAAAGGCAGTACAGAGACCTACACATCCTACGCGTTTGTCTATCATCGTTCAGTAATTTTTCGAATTATATACAACATGTATCATTTTAACAAAAAAATTTCAACCAGATGTAGACAGTACTTTTCTCCTGTCTCAAAGGAAAGTGTGCAAACTTTCATCGAAATCGGACGAAAACTTGGATTGTATGGAGAACAAACAAACCAAGACACCAACAAACAAACAAACAAACAGACAAACATACATACATTCATCTTATATATATAGATACGTTCCAATCCTACAGGGAAAAGAAAGTATGACTTCCAGCTTGCCGCTACTATGTTATTGCCACACGTTTTTTCTGCTATAATGATTGGCAGCATTGGTACCATTTAACAGAAACTCTGTATTTTTGAAAATCTAAGCTATAATTTTTGAAAATCTTGATTGAAATTGAACTTTTACAGCGTGGAATATGTCGCGTTGGAACCGGGACAGGTGTGAATTCGAAGGTTACTTGTCAATGAACACAGCACTTAAACTGAGAACAGGTTTATTGAGAACTCAAACATACACGCAGCACTGACTGCCTCTTGGGCAGAATGCTCTTCTATTTATACACAGATAGAACGTACTAGAGATTACAAGAGTAGTTAACAAATGAAATGTGTAGAAGTTACAAGTGACCTTAGGAAACATGTAGAATCTTCTGGAAATAATAAACAGAATTAAATAATTTTTGTCAGTGGGCGGGATTGAACCGGCGACCTTCGGTACCGCAATTCGTGACGCTACCCGCTGCGCCATGCTGGCAGACGGTACACTGGCGTTCATGCGGCATTGCTCCCTCTCCTGAGGAAAACAGCGTCCCGCTGTTAGATTTCTTTTGGGGCACGCTGAAGTGTCCTGGATCTTGATCTTGTCGTGGGTCCTCTGTATGGCAGTTCTGGAGGGCCCCTCCTGTTTGTACTATTATCTTCCTGTCCGACTTCCTCAGTATCCAAACCGTCCTCAGAGTCCTTGAACAAGAAGCTGGTTGTGCCTAGCTGCTCGTCAGGATTGTAGTAAGGCTTCATGCGGAGGACGTGAACAATGTCCCTTCGCTTTCGTCGTTTCGAAGACGGCTCATAATCCTCGACTTCGTATGTGACGTCTGACCGGCGGCGTATGACACGATACGGACCAAAGTACCGCTTCAGTAACTTTTCTGATAGCCCAACCTTCCGGACAGGGGTAAAAATCCATACGAGATCTCCTGGGTTGTACGCAACAGGTCGGTGCTTGCCGTCATACCGCTGACGGTCCTCTCCTGGGTGGCCAGTGTTCGTATGCGAGCCAGCTGTCTTGCTTCTTCGACCCTGGTAATGAGCTGTTTTATATAGTCATCCTGAGTGTCGTCCGGCTGGAATGGGAACAGCGTATCCATTGTGGTCTCAGCTTCACGGCCATGGAGCAGAAAAAACGGAGTGAAGCCTGTCGTATCTTGCCTTGCTGTATTATAAGCAAATGTGACCACTGGCAGTATTGTATCCCAATCCTTCTGCTCAACATCCACATACATCGACAGCATATCGGCTAATGTCTTGTTGAAGCGTTCTGTGAGACCGTTTGTCTGAGGGTGGTATGCAGTTGTCATCCTGTGGACAACGTCGCATCTTGACATGACCTCTGATACTAGTCTTGACTGGAATACCTTTCCACGATCGGATATCATCACACGTGGTGCTCCATGCTTCAAAATAATGTCTTCTACTAGAAATTTTGCAACCTCTGGAGCTTCTGCAGTCGGCACAGGTTTGGTGACAGCGTAGCGCGTGAGGTAGTCGGTGCAGACTATTATCCATCGGTTACCGGTTGTCGACTTCGGGAACCTCCCCAAAAGGTCGATCCCAATTCGGTGGAATGGAACTGCTGCAGGTGGAATTGGTACTAGATGACCTGGAGGTAATTGCGGCACATGTTTCCGTCGCTGGCACTCTTTACAGTGACTCACATAATGCTTGACAGATCGGTAGAGACCCTTCCAGTAATACCTGCGTCTGATTCGGTCCAGGGTCTTCACAAATCCCAGATGACCGGATATTGGAGCGTCGTGGAAATACTTGAGAATAGCTGGCTGGAGATGAGCTGGAACGACCAGAAGCCACTTGGGGCCTAGTGGATCGTAGTTGTTCTTATACAATGTCCCATCTATCAATTGAAACCCTCCTTTGGCCGGTTCTCCTTTCTCCAAGGCGTCTATGGTTCTTAATAACTCTGAATCTTCCCTCTGTTCAGCTGCAACGTCACCTAATTCAGCGAGGGCTGAAATTCCATTCATGCTGTTGTGTTCTATTAAAGGATTCCTTGAAAGGCTGTCGGCATCCTTGTGTTTGCGTCCGTTTTGAATACCACCGTGACGTCGTACTCTTGAAGTCTAAGTGCCCATCTTGCTAGTCGACCTGATGGATCCTTCAAGCTGGTTAGCCAACATAAAGAATGGTGGTCTGTTACGACGGTGAAAGGTTTGCCGAATAAATACGGACGAAACTTGTTGATAGCCCAGACAACTGCGAGGCATTCTTTCTCGGTTGTAGAGTAGTTTATCTCGGGCTTAGAGAATACTCTTGATGCATAGGCTATCACCTTCTCAGCACCTTCCTGAATTTTGCACAAGCACTGCACCGATCCCATAACCGCTGGCGTAAGTGTGAAGTTCAGTTTCTGCATTCTCGTCGTATAAGGCTAGAACTGGTGCGGAAGTTAGAGCCTCCTTAAGTGCCTGGAAAGATCTTTCTTTAGTTTCATCCCAGTAAAACTTGGCGTCTCCCTGCCAAAGTTCTTGCAGTGGACGTGCCATGTTACAGAATCCTTTTATGAAACGCCGGAAGTATGAGCACAGCCCAAGAAAGCTTCTCACATCACGAATGTGCTGAGGAGTTGGAAATTCCATGACTGCCCTTACTTTATCTGGATCAGCGCGGACGCCATCTCCGTTGACCAGGTGCCCCAGGATTTTTATCTCTCTGGCGACGAAGAGGCACTTCTTCGGATTGAGGCGGAGTCCTGCAGTCTGAACACACTTCAGCACCGTTGACAGGCGACTCAGATGTTCTTCAAATGTTTTCGAGAAAACAAACAATGTCATCTAAATAACAAAGACACGTCGTCCACTTAAGGTGTCGAAGTAAGTTGTCCATCATGCGTTCGAATGTGGCCGGAGCGTTGCATAATCCGAATGGCATTACTTTGAATTCATAGAGGCCATCAGGTGTAATAAAAGCCGTCTTTTCTCTGTCAGCTTCGTCAACCTCGATTGCCAGTAGCCTGTCTGCATGTCCATGGTTGAGAAGTATGTAGCTCCTTTCAAGCAGTCTAAGGCGTCGTCGATGCGCGGCAGTGGGTAGACATCTTTCTTTGTGATTTTGTTCAGCCGCCGATAGTCGACACAGAATCGCCACGTACCATCCTTCTTCTTTACGAGGACCACCGGAGATGACCAAGGACTCTCCGAAGGTTGAATAATGTCATTATGCAACATCTTCTCCACTTCCTCTCGAATTATTCGCCTTTCGACTGGTGACAATCGGTACGAGCGCTGGCTAATGGGCGGATGATCCCAGTATTGATACGATGCTTTATCGTGGGCCGTTTCGTCTGACCTTTTTTTTGCTGGGGTGTGAATACACCAGAGAAACTGGCGTAGTATAGCTAACACCCGGTGGTGTTGTTCCTTGGTCAGGCCGGACCCTATTGGCAGTTCCATAGTTGTTTCCTCCAGCGTGTTGTCGGTACTAGTAACAGAGCATGGATCTTCGTTAATGACGTTGAGCTCGCCCTCCTGGACTGTTCAGCTGTCCCTATGCACATTCCCTTGGGGATAATTTGTGACTGCTCGTGACAGTTGGTGATCCAAATGTCTCCTCGACCACCGATAATGCTTATGATAGCCGCTGGTATGTAGATTTCTTTCGTGAGCCTAATAAACTTTCTACTATCGACAAGCACTTCAAGGTTGCGGTCATCCGTGTTTTTGACTGGGACTCTTCTCATTGCGAACGGCGGATTGTCACGTTGTCAACGGCGAATAACTTCCCAGAAGATTCTGTGTTACGTGTACCCGTCGCAACGACTTCTTCAATTTGCAGCTCAGACGTTCCACAGTCAATGACAGCTTGGGATGCCTTAAGGAAGTCCCATCCAAGGATGACATTATGACTACATTCTGTTAAAATGACAAATTCAACTGGCTGGGTCCTGTTGTTGATGGTTATTCTCGCGACACAAGCTCCAGCTGGCTGGACGTACTTTCCATTTGCGACCTTTAGCACAGTTGCCCCCGTATCACGGAACATTGTCTTCTTTAGTGTGCGACGATAATTGTCCGACAATACGGAGAAAGAAGCTCCTGAATCAACCAGCGCCCGGACAGGTTGGCCGTCGATTATAACGTTGATGAGATTTCCCGACATCTTAGTGACTGTCATCCATGGAGGATTTTCATCTGCGGCGGCCTCACCTCCGTAGATGGTCGCCTTGCTTAGTTTTCCTGCGTGCGGCGGCTAGGGGAGCGGCTGGTAGCTCTGTCCGGCGACGATGAACGGCAGCGGCGCGTCGGGGATCGACCTCGTCTAGGGTACGGCGATGGGCTTCTTCCCGTAGGTCGACCGAACTCGTCAGCGGGTGGCTGCCTGGGGTAGAACTGTTCGGATGGCGGACGTCTTGCGGCAAAATAATCGTCAAATACTCGTCTTCTCTCTCTGCAGTAGCGTATGACATGTCCAGGGCGCCCACAGTGGAAACATACTGGCGCGTTGTCTTCTGTCCTCCAGACGTCCGTTCGTCTGCGGGACGTCATAGGTGCCGGAGGATTTGGTTGTGGCCGTGTCGGCCGGTTCCTAGGCTGCCGTTTGGCAGCTGCAGCATACGTCATATCAGGGCGAGGCCATTCTTCACGTCGAGTGCGATTGGCTCGGCAGACAGGAGCTATTGTCTGAAATACCTCTTTTTCCGCCGCGTCGGCTCCTTCATGACCCACTGGGCTTACATCCATGGCCATGATCTGATGCTCACTCGGTTCAAGAGTCCCAGCTGCCATGAACTGTTGTAATTCTTCTCTCACAATTTGTCGTATGAGAGACGCAAAGTCGTGCTGGTCTTCCACAACTGCCATAGGGACTACGTTGGGAAGTCTGTCATACTTCTTTCGCCCAACCCTCCTTTGTTGCATCTCCTCAATCCGCTGGCACCACCTGATGAACTCTTCCGTCGTAGCGACGTCTTTTATCAGAAGAGCTTGGTACATGTCTTCTGCAATACCTTTCATTAGGTGCGTGATTTTGTCGGCTTCAGTCATATTCGGGTTGACTACGTTGCATAGGGCCAAAACATCCTGTATGTAAGATTGCGTCGGCTCCCCATGTCGTTGGGCCCGGTTCTTCAGTTGTTCTTCCGCCGAGCGGATTTGTCGCTGGTGGTCCCCAAACGTTTTCTTAAGTTCCGTCTGGAACATTTCCCAGTTATTCAGTTTTTCTTCGTTGTTCTCGAACCACTGCTGGGCGGTTCCGTCCAGATAGAAATAAACATTTGCCAAGCACATGGTATGATCCCACCTGTTGTACTTGGCGACTCGGTCGAACCCTTTTAGCCATTTGTTAGGATCCTGTCCAGCGTCTCCAGAGAACACCGATGGGTGTCGAATGTGCAGCTGGCTTGCCGCCATGGGTTTCCTAATGACGCGGACTTTCGGAAGGACGTACTGAGTATATCCTTTGTAGTCCGGTTCCAGTCCGTGTAGGCGGCGACTTTTACGTTGCCTAATCGGAGCCACGACGATGCAGCTGTTGCACAGGGTACCCGGCGCCTCCACCAAACTATGTCGCGTTGGAACCGGGACAGGTGTGAATTCGAAGGTTACTTGTCAATGAACACAGCACTTAAACTGAGAACAGGTTTATTGAGAACTCAAACATACACGCAGCACTGACTGCCTCTTGGGCAGAATGCTCTTCTATTTATACACAGATAGAACGTACTAGAGATTACAAGAGTAGTTAACAAATGAAATGTGTAGAAGTTACAAGTGACCTTAGGAAACATGTAGAATCTTCTGGAAATAATAAACAGAATTAAATAATTTTTGTCAGTGGGCGGGATTGAACCGGCGACCTTCGGTACCGCAATTCGTGACGCTACCCGCTGCGCCATGCTGGCAGACGGTACACTGGCGTTCATGCGGCAAAATTATAACACAATCCAGCACATCTTTTTTAACATAATCTAACCCATCTTTTTAACCTAAACTAATCTAACTTATTTAACCTAACTTAACTTATCTACACTAACCAAATATAATGTATCTTAACCCAACCTAGTTTTCCATAGCTGCTCTTAACAGAGGCATTTCTGCAGCAGCCATTATCAGATGATTTACACAGCGCCTGTCAGCGGTTGGTTTTCCGCAGTAGCTGTTATCAGATGGTTTTCCGCAGCAGCTGTTATCAAATGGTTAGATTAGGTCAGGTTAAGTTAGGTTAATTTAGGTTAGGTTAGGTTGGGTCAGGTCAGGTCAAGTCAGGTTAAATTAGGCTAGGTTAGTTGGGTTAGGTTAGCAACTGTCATCAGGTAGTATTCCATAGCAACTGGCATCAGATGGTTTTCTGCAACAGCCATTAGTAGATGGTTTTCCCGAGCTGCTGTTATCAGATGGTTTTCCACAGCAGCCATTATCAAATAGTTTTCCAGCAGCAGCGGTTATCAAATGGTTTTCCGCAGCAGCTGGCATCAGATGGTTTTCAGCAGCAACAGATTTCAGACTGTATTCCGCAGCAGCTGTTGTCAATTGGTTGGGTTATGTTAGGTTAAGTTCGATTAGGTCAGGTCAGGTCAGGTCATGTTAGGTTAGGTTAGGTTAAGTTAGGCTAGGCTAGACTTGGTTCTGTTAAGTCAGCTTAAGTTAGGTTAGGTTATCAACTGTTAACAGGTTGTATTCCTCAGCAACTGGCATCAGAATGATTTCCGCAGCAACTGGGATCGGATGGTTTTCCGCAGCACCTGTTACCAGATGGTTTTCCGCAGCACCTGTTATCAGATTGCTTTCTGCAGCAGCCATTATCAGGTGGTTTTCTTCAGCAGCCATTATCAGGTGGTTCCCACAGAAACAGTAATCAGATGGTTTTCCGCAGTAGCTATTATCAGATAATGTTCTGGAGCAGCCATGGTCAGGTGGATTTTGTAAAGATGCCGCTTTTGTAAAATCGATTTAGTGTAAAGATGCCTCTTTTGTAAAGACAGTGCCTCTTTTGTAAAGAGGCTCCTATTGTAAAGACGCCTCTGTTGTAAAGACAACTTTCTTTGTAATTCGCTTCGTTTATAAAGATGCCTCCTTATAAAAAACGCATCTATTTTAAAGACCTTTGCCTGATTGGTAATTACCAGCCTAAGTACCTTTGCCTGACAGTGAATTATGCCTAATATCCTTTCTCTGATAGTGAAATATGTATAAATACCTTTCCTGACAGTGAATTATGCCTAAGTATGTTTACCTGACAGTGAAATATGCCTAAGTACCTTTTCCTGGCAGTGAAATATTCCTAATATACTTTGGCTGATAGTGAAATATCGCCAAGTACCTTTGCTGGCAGAGAATTATGCCTAGTTACCATCTGCCTGGCAGTGAATTATTCCTAATTATCATTTGCCTGACAGTGAATTATACCTAATTATTTGCCTGATCATCCTTTGAATGACAGTGAATTGTGCTAAAATACTTTCATTGTAGAGAAGAGAGAGAAGCGAAAAGAAAGAAAAGCAGAGAGGAAGCGGAAGGAGAAGAAAGAAAGGGAAAAGGAGAGGCCAGAAAGGAGAAAGAAGAGGAAAGAAAAAAGGAAAGACAGGGAGATAAAACAGAAGGAAAGAAACAGAAAGTGAAGAAGGAAGAGAGGAAAAAGAGAAAAATAAGGAAGGAAAAAGATGAGAATAAAATGAATGAAAGGAGGAGGGGAGGGAAGGATAGCCCCTTAATTGGATTTTTTAAACACCCATATTTCTCGTTTCCTGTACCCACCTACTTTTGCCCTCCACAAATTTCAACTTCAAATTGCTTCAAACTTTTTGGAAATTGTTCATCAAGTCTCTTGGTAGCTTAATCCAATCCCTGATCCCCTTAACTACGAACTAAAATCTTCCCACACCCTTATGCCTGAAATCGAGTGCCAGCTTGTGGTCATGGTAATCTTTTCCTTTCCATGTTAACTGGAAAATTAAGGGTGAGGGGAAATTTCCTCCAGTCCATTCGCTCAATCGCAATTAAAATAAATACATCCGCTGTTACGTTTGCTCACCAATTCCAACTGCTATCTGTGATGGTCGATATTAATTACGGTGAGAATTAAATGTTGCTGTTAAGAATTATCAAAAGAGAAGATGAGACTAAAGCATCGTTATTCTCCATACTACACAATGAAAATTGCTATAGACGTTTCTGGAGTGGTTGTATGTGACTTTTATTCATATGCGGACGGCACTTGAAGTGACTCAGTGTTAATCTCGTGAAGATGTTTATACCAGAGTGGAAGATTATTACACTACACACGCAAAGCAAGTGAAAGTTACTGAATCTCAGATTCCACTCCCAGTCTCCCTCGTGGCGATTAAGCACAATGATTTTTTTGAAATGAGGAGCTGCTTTTGGAGTTCAGAAAAAGCCCTTTTGAAAGAAGCTCGTAGAATTTAAAAATTGAGATGCTTGTACAAAACTTTTTGCGAACTTCCTGTGTGTGACGTAAGTTGTACAAAAATATTTTGCTTCCCTCGTACCCTATAATTCTCATCTTCCACAGATGTAGGACTGTGAAACCCTTCCTTGCAAACAAATTTTATCAGCGAAGTATGTTTACCATTACAATTAAATTTCATACATTCATCAAGCAATTACTTGTGTACCTAATAAACACATAATTATTTATTTTCTTGCCTACATAACTAATATGATCCCTATTTTGGCATTTATTTTCAATTCACGATGATCTGTCCAGCTGAATATGGTTGCAAGATTCATTTATATACGAACACTTTTTTTTTCCAATTTTATGCTACTGAGTAACACAATATGTCTGTTATCTGCAATGCAAGAACACAATAATTTCTGTAATAATAAAAAGTAGTGGTCACAATACACCACCATGTGGCACTGAAGTAATCACGTAACGTTTTTTCATGCAAGATATCATATGTGCTCAGAATTTTTCCACTTAACAAGACCCAAGTAGATTTACCACAATGTATTTAACATACTATAGGTAACCATGGCTAATTTCCTGTTTACATCTAGTGCTACACTTTTAACTTGCTTTCATTGCCAATTTTGTTTGTAATATCTTTCACACAATACACTAACCGATAGTCACCTGGTTAATATCTCCTTAACAATGTTTAGTTATTTATTTATTTTTTTTTTTTTATTTTTTTATTTATTTATTTTCTACAAATCATTTTATTTCCTAAAGAAATTTCCTTTGGTATTTGAATGGCACGTTCTTTAACAACTTACCTACTTCCGAATAATTCTGTTTAAAGGACGTCTACTACTATTACATGTACCTTATAGAGTAATTAAGTAACTACTAGGAGATATATGATACAATAATAACATTTTCAACATGGATAAATTTTAAGTAAAAGTCCATTTAACTTGAAAGTAATAAAATAAATTATGATTAGCCAACAACTATAGTCGATTTTCGAATAACTATTTCTATTGCAAAGTATTACTTCCTCTTTTTTACTGTGAATTACAGTCTATGGCAAGAAAACTTTCTGGTAAACGTGCCAATTTATAGTTTTTATTAAATAGTGCTTCATAATCCTAGGATACAGGCAGATAGCAATACAATTCTCGCTCACAAGAATTACCTGTTTTACTGCGTATAGTAATTATTATCTTAAGCCAGAACAGAACAACTCCCGGCAGTCGGAGCTATACCGCGGGTTCACACCCTGCATTCTTGTCGTATATGAGTCGCTTTCGCCTCACCTGAATAGTGTAATCTGAATGCTGAACCATGATATCTATTTTCAGTCTTTGGTGATGATCGCTTCGAAACTTTCTCTGTAACTCGCAAATTACCAGAAAGAATCTCAGAACTAATGAAATAACACTCAATTAGTCAGAGAAAATTGTTCAGGACTTATCTTTTAGTACACGGTTTCTGTTTATGTAGACACATCGACCCGTATTATTATGTGTATTTTCTCAGAAGATGCAACTACAACATAGTTCACATGGTAATAATTTTTTTTTCTAAAATTCACTTTCCTATATTACTTTTCTGGTAAGCCCTTAATATTCCTTGAATATTCCCTAACACTTCATAGCAAGGTCTTTCATTTATACGTACATTTCGAAATGAAGATTAACATGTGTTTTCCGTTAGTTCCTGTCAGTTCCTAACCCTCATTTCCATATGATACACAGTGATGAATAACACATACATTATCTTCTGAAATAGGCAGTTGCCAGTTTTCTACCTCTAACGGTAACTCATTCGATAGCTATTTAATACTTCCCTGGGAATAAAAAATGCTGGCTTAAATTCTTGGTACATTTGCGTCCATTATTAATCAACGACCTCATTTGGTCTCACTAAATCACGAACCTTGCCTCGACGAATCACCACCTAGCTTGGAGTGACTACTTAGAACCCTGATTTACGGAGAACACATGAAACACCAACCTACTCCTAAATACTTTCTTAAAATTGCACGCTTAGTCAAATTCAGTAAACAACATTGTGCACACACTTACCGTACGCTGACAGCTGATGAATGGCTCACATACACAAACACACACACACACTTCTGCGCTCATAATTGGTGACAGGCTAGCCTCTCTCACTACTACATTTATACCTTCTCCCTCAATTTCTCAATATGGTACAACTTCCACGTTGAAGCAATAATATTATTCTACAAAAGGCCTAAGTTTTAATATTTTATCCCCGCTTTGATTTCAATACTTCGCCATGCAGTAAAACCACTAAATTTGTTTTGAATAGCCCAAAATGGGTCCGTGTTTCTCTTGATAAAGCCCTAGAACCGTCACTGTACCATCTCAAACTATCAGTGAGGCTAAATTAAACCCAAAATAATGTTGTGTCCTGTTTCGGGCCCAGAAGCCTGCTGGGTGGTATTAGTGGAGGTGGAGCTCTGTTTTCCCACACTTGCCTGAGGCACTATACTACAGTCACCACCGCACTGCGACCATCTACACATTTCTGAGCAGTTTTCTCCTGGTACTCACTGTACAGTTGGCTGACAGTGTGGAGATATGATTCGGAAATTCAGTTTTGAAAAAGAAATCGTCGACTCAATCGGGGAAGGGAGGGGGAGGAGACCACCTGTTATCCGAACCCTCAGTTAAACTTAGCTAAGCAGCTTGACAGGATTTTTTCAACACCTGACAAGCCTCTCGAATTTCGACAAGGATCTCGCAGGTGTCAGTTCCTTGTTCAAAGAAAAAACCAGCGTATACAACACTTTTAATATCTGAAAAGAGCCCATGACAATCTTATCAGAAGACAAAAGCGATTTTGGTTTTATCAGAGTGGTTTTTCTGTTGAAAAGCTTTTCCATGCTCTACATTTCGAAGGGTTATGGTAGTGCACTACCCCCTAGAACAGTGTTTCCCAACCTTTTTTGGGTCATGTCCCACTTTTAAAATTTTTTTTTGCCCCCCCCCCATACATAATTTTTAATAAAAAATTATTTGTTATTAAAGAAACTCATATAGGATGGTTTTTGAAAGAAAACACTTTAATATTGTCATAAAACACAGTAACTAAAATTAAAAAACATATAATGAAATACTAAAATTCAAGAATTTTTAATAAAGATTTATTATGGCAATTTAGTGTGATCCTTGCGCTTGATGCTTGCTACATGGAAATTTTTTATTAGGCTCCAAATTAGTAAGCTTTAATCTCAAGTCTCCACGTTGTTTTATATCCAGTCGATTTCTTTTTTTTTTATCAGTAAATCATTTACTGCACTAAATCCAGATTCGGCTAAATATGAAGATGGAAAAATCACGAACAACGGCGTTATTGGCGCTTTTTAAAAGGTCCGGGTTCCCGAGACAGGCGGAACATTACGCGGTGAATCCCAAAAAGGTCAAGTTGACGACTCAAATCATCCAGATGATATATTTTGCTAACATCAAACGAAACTATATCTAATAATTATTTACAGCACTGTTTTAAGAATTTTCTGTTTTGCTATATTTTGTACCTATATCTAACATTGCATTTAAATAACCCGAAGAGAAAGCGGTAAAGTCGTATCAAGTCAATTTCTAAATTGCCCCCCTAAAAAAACCAAATTGCCCCCCTGTGGGGCGTGGGCCCCACGTTGGGAAACACTGCTCTAGAATGTACATAAATGTACGGTCCAGTTCTAATATAAAACTCTCTAATATTTTTGCCAGTGGTTTCACAGACACCGGAAAAACCGGAGCCGGTGCCATATCTTTGGTCGGATGCAATGCATTCAAATCAGAGCCTTCACGCCGTCTGGTCAGGCAGATTCGCCGGTCCGACGCCTGGCACGGACAGATGTTAATTCGATAATCAGACGCCAGGCTTATCGCCGGCCCTTTGTTTACGAGGTTTCTTCAAGCACGGCTCTTCCCATTGGTCCAGTTTCTGAGAGGCGTTTGTGCTAACTAATCTCACATACAAACGTTTTGAACCTAATTTTAAAAAGAGTAAATACTTATACGATTTTTAACTTCAGTTGATCTTGCAGAGACTAAAACATGTTTGTCGAATGATATGATGGATGTTGAAAGTACAACTCAAAAACTTTTAGCTGAAGAAAGGTGGAAAATACGGTTGGACACAGTTAGTAACTGATATCATAAAGGAGCTGGACTGGGAGGAATGAGAAAATAGGGTGTGATTGGCCAGGATGTTGAACGGTAGATGGTTTCCTTTGAACAAACTTCAATCAAGTGAGCGCCAGCTATAAATTTCGGCTTTGTCCGTGTCCACTGCGCTGTCCCCTCCACTCATGTTAGCTCTCTTTTCTACACCCCCCCCCCCCCACTGGTCTTTGTTTATCCGCCAGCTCTGGGCTCGACAAATCTAGAAGAACTATTTCGTTCGTTCATTCTTCGTTCTCTTCTTTCTGGCGACGGGTGAGTCGTTGTCCGTTCCAGGGCTTGGCGGTGAAGTGCCAATGGTGAAGGAGTTCGTTTGAGTCTGACTGACGTTGCGCTACGCTTTTCTCTCTCTCTCTCTTCTTTATGCTATATGTTCCATTAGGTTTTTAATCCAAATTATGTCTCAGTTGGTTTTAAATCATTACTCCACTCATTTAAACATAATCGTGAAGCGATGTCTTTTCTACATATTTTTTATTGTTTTACATTAAAGAGGGGTCGTTTTCGTGAGTGAATCGGTCTTCTAAGACTTAAATATTATTTGTGAATATTAACTTGCATCAGGTTTAAGGCAAAAAGATTTGTGAAAATGGTATTACTTTGCGTTTATAACTATAAATGAATTAATGCAAAATTAACCATGCTTTATTATTATCAAACTATCCTCTTAAAAATTCCAAGCTACCCAAAAAGTATATCATTACCGCTTTGAAATGGCCTTTCTATGCGAAAATAATCCGGTCCTATTTAAGGGGAAAACTATTTCAGGATAAACATAAAATAGATAAAACTATACAACTGTGAGATTAACGTACGAATTCAATATAAATATAAATATGTTACTAGATAAGAGTGCACAGAAAATGCTAGACAAACGAATTCGTCCGAAAAATAAAAAATAAATATTTAGTCACTGATAGAACTCAGTGTTTGGCGGAGTTCGGCCAAGTAAGTCAATCAAAATGTAACCACTTCCGCCGGAATGCATACTGTTGGATACTTTTATTTGTTTGGCTGATATCGGTCACATTCAGTAGAGTGAAAAATCGGCAAAAGTCGGTTCCAGTATCAGGGCCGGTTTAAGGATACCGCAAGAACCGCAGTCGCGGGGTCTCCACGTTTGAGATGGCCCCACCACGATTCCTTTCAAAATTTGTCCTTACTTAATGAACGATTTCCTGATAAAATAAATAATCTACAAATTTAGAATGTTAATAAGCTGCGTTCACAATAGACGTTTCCGAGGCGTGGAGTTCCACGAGAACTCCTTTATTAGATTCAGTTTTTAGAAAGTCGTATCTGATGTAATTACAATATATAGGTCTATATATTTAAAGGCGACTATTGCTCTGAACCTTTTCAGGAATTTATGTGATTCCGTTCGAATAAACTCATTCATCTTTTGAGGTTTCATGTAAAAATTTATTGAATTAAAATGTGTATGCCTGCTCACGTGTCTCCAGCCCCAAAAACTTATACCGTATGTTCTAGCAAAGAAAGGGAAGAAAAGAAACGTCGTACACAAAAAGTGTATTATAAATATAATAGCTATATAATTAAATACAAAAATAATTTCATTTGACACAATGGGCAGCAGGGCTTAGCCAGAAATTAAAGTGACAGTAGTTGGGAGATGCATATGAGATGCATTGATAAAACACCAAAAACTCGGCTAAGTTTTCCCGTTCAGCTAATACTCAATAAACTGCTGGCCCATTTGTGTGTGTTTGTCTATATATGTATACATAAAGTCATGAAAATTATCAAAAGTGTAGGCAAAAGTACATCTAGAAAAGAAGGAGGGTGCCCCGAAATCAAACTTCGCAGGGGGCCCCGAAATTCCTTAAGCCGACCCTGTCCAGTATAAGCGTACCGTAACACTTACGCGGCCATTACAATAGGACAACTTGAAACGAGACTCGTCTGATAGCGCTACACTTTTCCTCTCAGCATGCCTGTGATGGCGTTCTCAGTCTGAATCGTTGGTGACCACTGTTCAGTGAAAGGCAACGCAACTGCGCGCAGGCCACAAATTAAGCCCTCCTCAAATCGCGATGAACCGTCGACGCAGACACGTCCACACGCGTGGCTGACTCTGGACGAAGCTGCTCTGTCGGTTACGGCCTTTTGGACAAGATGGCTGTCACCTCGCACTATGATCACATTGCGTGGTCCAGTACCCACTCTTAGCTATGTACGACCGTCTTCTATCCACTGGTTCCACACACGAATCACTGTCATAGCAGCGTGCTCTGTACGAGCAGCAAAGTCACGGTACGTGAAACCAGTTTCCCGCAGACCAGTATCTTATTTACATTCGAACTCACTCACATACTGACATTACACAGTTTGATATCGATGAGATATACCGTCACTACCTGGCACGTTTCCACTTCGTTTGATGAGTATGCACCGACTGAACCGCTGGGACTACGTGCACGTCATCTCTCCGCAATAATAATCATCTATTATGTTACTACACTTCTTCACATTCACTGACTTACTATTACTATTACTCCGCGATTCACTAAAAGTGTTTGTCGGAGAGTGCATTGCACCTATCCGAAAGGATAATAGTTTGGAAGGGATATGGGGTATTCCAAATTTCTCAAACAGTACCAAGTAGTGTAGAAAGGAAAACAAAACCATAAACAGCCATTCAGTTTTAGTCATTAAGTTAGTAAGAAAGTTTTTGTGTGCCTGTAGTAGTGTTAGGGCTTCGAATGAGCCACGGAAGGAGAACTATACAATTTACTTCGAACATTAAATTTACGAATTCGGGCAAGTCAAAAATGGGATGTACAGATGTTGACCTGTGGGTATAAGCTCCATTACGATTAATAACTATACACATGTTTTGTTTTACTTATGTTTTTGTGTTAATATGAGGGGACTTTGCATAACTATTTTGTATCGTCGGTTTTTTTCCACCGTAGCAGTTATACCATTATTTTCAAACGGACAAAAACGTAATTTTTGAGACTATCTCGAAAATATTATATTTATTAATTGATTTGTCATCTGGCAGTTAACAATGCAAATATAAGGATTAATTACAAAGTTAAGGAACAACAAAAATCTTGAATGCAGTGTCTCTTCTAACACGCAGTATCTTTGTCGTAAAACCGTCAATTAACAGCTGTGCGTTTTGAATGTTGTGTGTTTTTTGTATTCAGTATTGTGTATTTAACCCTCAAGATGTCAAGAGGAATTGAAATGCATCCAATAAATGTTGCGTGTATTAAGCAAGAGGTAGGTCTGTACCTTATATTTTTTTAGATAGCCTTACAGTTCAAGCATTGCTGATTGCTGTCCTACAACATCGACACTATTTTCACACCTGGTGATTAATTAGAAAAGTTTGATGGTACCGGCATTTATTTTGCTGATGCTTTTAACATATTTAAAGCGTTAGTTTGTTCCTACACTTTATCAATTTTAAAATATTTCTTTGAAGACATACGAAAATTTTTATTCAATCATAAGGGACATTCTTTTTATGTGGTAGGTTTTGTGGACATTGAAGTTGAGTTCTACGACCTCATTTACTTTGTATCTACTGTACCGTGATCTCTCTTAAACTGTTCTGTGTGTTTTTATTTATGATTATTTGACTAGGATTGTGTTACAAATAAATTATATTATTATTTGTAGGTGTTTGTAGTTATTTGATTGAATATTTTGCCTCCTCATTTAGTTAAAGTTAGAAGTCAAGCTTTAAGGATGTTAAAAAAAATATATTATATATAGGCCTATGTTGTCAAAAGAATAGCACTAACATAAACATTATTACTAACACAAGCAAAGCAGAATAAAAAATAGATGTTTAAATTCATCTTGTAAGTTAGTCAGTGTTTTCCCATGAGTTAGTATCCTTTTATTACCTAGTGCCAGCATAAGTTCCCTCAAAAATCATTTACACGCTTTGCATTTATAGGTGGTCTAGCTTCCTCCAAAATTTGGACCACCTAAGGAGGAATTATCGTTTTGTTATGAAAATTTGTACACATGTTCATTGAGAGATTGCACATTACAATTATCAAATGAATACTAAATGCGTACCGTAACATTGTTCGAAATATGGGGAGTTCTGTGCAATTTGTTATGCAAGAAATATATGTTATTATCTACTTATGTTCCTTGTAGCTATTTCTCATGCTTCATTTTTCAATAAGAAATTGCATTCGTCATCCATATGTCATGGCACACAAATGTATATAAATGCACAGCATTGTGCTATGACAGCAGACATGCTCAACTATGTTAATTGCTGAACTGCATATGTTGTTAATAATCTAATGTAGTTAGCATGGTAGTCAGCCCCTTACAATGATGAGCCAATATAATTGGTTATATTCAGGTTGAAATACAGCCTGGTTGACAATGATTATTACTAAAAAGTGAATAATATTGGTGGATGTTGTGGTTATGTTGAAATGCAACCTGGGTTAGAATGAAAACCATTGCTGCATGGTATTGTAACTTGTTTCGTAGTAAGACGTTTGCTGCCATATGAAATGCATTAGATTATTAATGTCTTTGGCAGTTCAACAATTACAATAGGGTGCAACATGTCTGCTATTATAACATAATGTTTTGCATTAAAAATCGTTTGTGTGCCAATATTCCTTTACTATATGTCACATGGGGGGAAATGCAGTTTATTTGTGAAATATAAACAGATGATATTACAAATTTATTGCTTTATAACTCCTACAGAACCACTCCGCATTTCAAAAAAAAAAAAAAAAAAAAAAAAAAAAAATACTCATTTAGTTTACATTCAATGGTTGTCCCATACTTTTTTTTTTTTGCTTATGGTTTTATGCTTCATCAACATCAAGTCATTAGAGGTGGGATGGGACTGGGGAGAAGAAACTGGAAATAATTTGGTCATAGGCTTTTTGAAGGAAGCATTCACTGATCTGGAGAAACCATGGAAAACCAAAATCTTAGTGTCTCGACAGTGATTTGAATTCGCATCCTTCCAAATGCAAGCCCAGAGCATTAACTGCTCACCCACCATGCTCGGTACAAATTTTCTTAAATCGTAGCTCTAAGTGAATATGTGCACAAATTTTCAAAACAATAGCACAATTCATTCCAAGGTAGCTTGTATTATAGAACCACTCAAGGTATGTGTCTAAA
Organism: Vandiemenella viatica; assembly: GCA_031002005.1. NCBI lineage: Eukaryota > Metazoa > Arthropoda > Insecta > Orthoptera > Morabidae > Vandiemenella > Vandiemenella viatica. The sequence goes on from JARYHS010007075.1 coordinate 1,331,510, forward strand.
TGAATTATATTTCTAGGTGCTGAATTATACCATGATGTTTTGCAAATTTATTGTATTATTAAGTATATTGGAAGAAGATATTTCGATTCTGTGTTCTCCCATTTAATGACAGCATTTGACCTTGTCATTGACATTGAGTATCTGGTTATTTAGCAGAGATAGAGCTCTATATTTACTTCTATGTTGCATCAGAATGGAAAATTTATCTGTTTGATTTTCTAACTTTTCTCCCCATTTCTCGGTATTCACACGATAGTGCTGTGAATATATCTCACGTCATTCCATTGAGTCAGCATTTTTCTCCATGTGTACTGTAAATACGTTCTCCATGTTTTTAGTCCCTCTGCTGTATCAGTTGAGCTAGGCCAGAGTTAATTGACACCTTTACTTGAGCATCAGCCAGTACAAGTTTTCCGTAAAAGATAACATTCCAGTGTCTGCCTTCCTGTGTTTATCAATGCATATTATTAATCATATTCATTCTGAAGCTTTTCCTACTATAACAAAATTGAAGCTAGTATATATATTCTCACTTAGAACATCCTTGTTGCATAACTTGCTGATTGCAATGTGGATATCACACTAAACTCCTACAATTATTTGATGAATGAGTATTTCCTATAGTCAAAATTTTATTTGTACTGTAATTATTTCCTTATATTTACATTATACTAATATGCATCCACTTGTTACAATATTTATTTACATATATATCATCATAATTTTTTTCAGGATATATTGATATTTCACTTCGAAGCAGCTCTCCTCACCCTGATCCCAGCTCCTACCCACCCATAAGATAAACTTTGGTTTATGCATACCTTTGTTCCTAAATGGTCCAACCCCTTCTCTATGAATAAGTTTCCAATCCAAAAATATGTTTGTGTTTGTGTTTGGTTGTGTGTTCATGAAAGCCTTCAGCTTTGGTAAGTGATGGATTATTTTCCCCGTACTTCGTTAGAACTATTTCTTTCCATGAGATAAAAAGTGTACAAATCTTATAAACTAAACAAACTGAAGACTGGACGAAGATTGACTATAGCTTATTAAAAATAGAACATGGAATAGTTCAACAACACTAGTCCCTCATTAACTGGCCATTCATAGTTGACTCCTGTATATACTAATAACTGATTACAATGAATAGTAACTTGAAGTTGCATCTTTTATATATGATTCATCATATTACAATTGAGTCTTGCATAATTATGTTTATCAAGCAAATTGTCATTAAGAAAATATATGCATTCATAAACATACTGATTATAGAACTTTTATGCATTTATCATTATTAACATAATATAAATGATATGTTGGTATATCTCTATATAATTCATGATCTATGCTTTACGAGGAACTGAGCTTATTTTCTCTATTCTTTTTCCAGGTTGAAGTTTGAGCTTCAACAAATAAGGAAAAAATAATTCCATGTTGTGGACAAAGTGAAGTTGAGATGCTGGAAGTATCAGTTTAGTTAGCAATGAACATCTGCTATTAGAATTATAAGAAGGCCTATATCTAACGAAAGCATCATGGCAACGGGCAGGCTATCACAATATATATGTGTCACATGTCTTCAATATTTCTCCACAAGGGACTCACTAATAGGTCATGTCTTTAGTCATTTGCTAAGGGTTAATAGACCATTACACATTTGCCAATATTGTGGTCAGATCTTCCCAAATCTATCAAAGTTATATGCCCACCATTTTCAAGAGAGCAAAGAATCTATATTTAAAAAGGCATCAGTTTTTGAACTTGCTTGTGCACTCTGTGGAGCTACATTTTTGTCTGCATGCTCTCTAACAAAACATGTGTTCACACATTGTTCAGATATTTCAGCTCCCTTATTTATTTGTACCTATTGCTCAAATATTTTTGATGGTACAGGAAACTTCTGTGTTCATAAAAACACCAGTGGGACTTCACAAAGAAGGTAAGATGAGACATTTCTATTTAATATTGTTTCTGTAGTTATTTTAATGTCTGGCTTTAATTATATCGTGTAGTCAGATCTTTTTATCTAGAACTGGTGATAGTCTGCTTCTTTAGTGTCAGTTTAATCATTTGAGAGGTAACATATGTACAGTTTCTGAGTGGTTTGTGTTTGTAAGATTTAAGTTAGCTGCTAAAATTTCAATAGATCAGGAAAAATTCTAAGAATGATAAAAAGACAAATTCTGTGGTGGATAGTTTCAGTATAGCTTTATTTGGCAACAATTTCTAACCAGCCTTGGTAACTAACATTATCCATCTCAAGAAGTATGTAGCTGCTGAAAAATAGACTAATCATTTGAAAAGATATTTCATATGAACTGTACAACGGAGGCCAAATTGATAGTGTAGCACTAGACCTATCAAAGGCATTTGACAGAGTGAGCCATAAAATGGTAGTAAATAAGGTAAAAACTATTGGAGTGGATAAGAAAGTTATTTGCTAGGTAGAAGAATTTTTAAAAGCATGCAGAAAACAGAAATTTAGGGTAGGAAATGCAGAATCAAAAGAAGTGGAACTAAGAATGGGAGTACTGTAGGGTAACATAAATAAAAAAAAGGTTGATTATGATTATAAGGTATTATAAGGTGGAGAAAGAATTGCTTGCTGAAGACTTGAAATGTAAATATCTTGGCATTACTGTATATTAGATAAACAAGCTTAACTGGGCAGGACATATTGGACAGGTGGTAGGAAAAGGTTTCTTAATTCTGCACATGTTGGAGAGAGTGATGAGGGAGTGTACAAGAAAAGTAAAGGAAATGGGTTACAAAACTTGGGTCAGACCATTGCTCAAACATGCTATTGTGTTAGAGGACCCACATTTTGTGTATCAGATACAATAGTTGGAGAGGGTGCAAAAAAACGCTGCTAGATTTGTTCCTGGAAATTATTGTAAAATGTAATCAGTAACAGATATGATAAAAGAGCTGGAATGGGATTCATTACAAGACAGGAGGAGTGTGACCGTGATCACAAGCTGGCACTCGATTTCAGGCACAATGGTGTGGGAAGATTATCTTTTTTAGGTAAGGGCGTCAAGGATTGGAATAAGTTACCAAGGGAAATGATGAATAATTTATCAAAAATGTTGAAAGAATTGAAAGTTAAAATTTGTAGAGGGCAAATGTAGGTGGGTGCAGGAAAGGTGCATGTGTAGGGAAATTGTCACCAGGGCATGTGCTTCATTGCAATTTAATTAAATTAAAATAAAGGTAAAATTATTATAGCCAAAAGAGGTTTGAGAGATAAATTATGTGACAACATACATTTTAAAACAGGCTCTTTCATATGAAACTGTGGTCTTTAGTTGAAAAATCCTGGTATTTTTCCCTAACTTTTCATTAAAATCTGGTCTCTACTTTGAACTGTAAGGCAATGTAGGATACAGAGTACTACTAAAAGAACTGAAAGGATAGCTAGATATACCAGTTGAAATTACTATATATTGATTGAGTCTTGTTTGGAGTGACTAGAAGGTAGGTTGGTAGTATAAATAATGTTGTGTTCGTACAGTGTAGATGACATTAGTAAGACCTGGATAGGTAAATGTCGAAGAATATAGTAACATATGTGAAAGAGGAATGTAGAACTATGTCCTCCAATTAATATCTGATGTTGTGCATAAGTGAGTGATAGTTTTAATTTTTTAGCTATGGCAGTTATATTTGTTAATAATTTGTGTAGTTTGTGCTTAAACATTTATTTCGGCATTAAATGAATTTTCACCTATAACATTAGGATTTGGTGTGTGTGTGTGTCAGGGAATTTTCCACAAAAGCATGAATTCTATTGTTGTTAATAACATATGGTGGCATCTATATTAATCACATCCTTTCTTTTGTTATTTGTCTTCATGGATACATTCATTTTAAATCATAAGACCAGTGTGAATCTAATATGTATTGTTTCTTCCTTGGTTAGCCATTTCAGAAACCACATAAATAATCTGTACTAACATCTATAAATTTAAAAACTATTGCTAAATTTTATTTAAATGAATAATTTTTCTTAAATGTGATTAATAAAAAAAAAGTGAGTTTTGTTTTAGATAACAGGTAGTAAAACATATTAGAGAAAATATAATAGCTGATCCAAACACTTATTTGACTGTTGGTGATATTTGTTCTAGATGAATATAATGGGAAATTGGGTTGCCTTGACTTCTTAGTAAAATGTGTAAAGAAGCTGAATCAGAATAGATGAAAGGAAACTTTAGGAATATTAAATTTCAGACTCTCTTGTTCCTTCTGCTTCTGCCCTCATCTTTCAGGGTCAGCAGTGACTATTAGGTATGATATTTCAATTAAATTAGCTAGTTTATAACAGGATCCTATCCATGGTCAGTATTTTATGAAGGGGGAGCACTGTGTCACTACAATGTGAAGTATGGTAAAGGGTTAGCTTTTACTGTAATGCATTGTTTTGTCTTCTCCTTTGGTGTTGAGTACAATTTCAAATAAGTAATTTTTTCCCCAATGTGTGCATTGGCTTTGTCACTCAGCATACAGGGTCTGATTTTTTTTTTTTTTTTTTTTTTACAACTTGCTAACATAACAACAAACAAACCATGGTTTGGTCCTCACCACAGCAGTACATGGTATCTACGTAACTCCCAAATATTCCCATTTGGAGGACATAGGTTCTAATCATACGTACACTCATCAAAATTCCAGTATCACCTGGATTCCTGAAATTACTCCATTACTCCAGGAGAATGCTGGGATGGTTCTTCCAAAAAGGCCATTGCCCAATTCTTTCCCTTTGTTGTCCCAGCTATAATGACCTCGAAGTGGATAAGATTTAAAGCTGTAAGAAAAAATTACTAAATGGACCTCTGTATCAGTTAATGGCTTTTTTGAAGTATGTAGAGTTTTTTCTGTGTGTTTTAATACATAAGATCAATATAGTCTACTTGTAAAGGTGGCTGAGTGGTAATTAGCTTAATTTCCTAATTTGACAGCAGTCTCAAGAGCTAATCTGGGAGGGCAACTACTTTCTGACAGCAAATTGATTATCGCAAACACACCCTTACCTTTACTCTATGCTAATCCCTGCTTACCTTCTGAAGTATTTCAGCAATCACTCTTCTTTAACAACATATTCCTGACACCATTAACCAATTATCAACAAGAGTTGTTAAGCTAACTACCATAACCTGAAAGTCAATAATATCAGAATTTTGGACTATAGGTTCTTTAGGCTACAAATATTAAATGATAGACAAACATTGGCGATTTTTATTATAAATCCATTTAATATCAAAAGCACAACTACATTTTGACCGATTTCTATCTAGTTTTGGACGAAGAGAAAATGACGTGGTTTAACTTTGATATTATGAATAAAACTACTTAAGGGAGGTAATGGACAATAACTGACCATACTTTGAAGGTACTACTTGCTATGTTGAATACAAACTGCTATTTAAGCTAATCTACCATGCGTGATGGGCGAACGATAAACATTCTGGCCTCGCATTCTGGAGGACGCCGATTCGAATCCCTGTCCGAGAATACAGATTTAGGTTTTCTGTTGTTTCCCCAAATCACTCTAGATGAACGCCGGGATGCTTCCTTCAAAAGGCCATGGCCAAATTCCTTAAATTCCTTCCCGTTCCTTCGCCCTAGTACCATACCGACTCTAACGACCTCGATTTAGACAAGGCGTAAAACCGTAAGAAAAGAAACGTTAAGCTAAACTCTGGAACACGCGGCTATCTTAAAGTGGATACAAGCAAATTTGGAAAATTATGTTATCCAATACTGAAGTTAAACCAAAGACAAGTTGAAGTTACTTGAGACAAACTGAATACTTTGGAGACATAAGAAACAAACTAACTATGTTCGAGACATCAAGCTCTCTTACCTCGTGCAAGCTACTACACGCTACTCATGGGATTCGGCGATGAGTGGAGGAGGTGTCATGGCGTCTACACCAATTTGCATACGTTTGCATTGATCCTCTCGCTCGCTTTGGCCAACGGGAACAACAGGTGTGTGTGACGTCAGACTATGATTATCGCTACTACTTACAGTGAGCCTATGCAATGGGACTTTCATGAGACTATGCTGACATGAAGATATGTAGCTGTTCCCTGGAAAGTAGCCCACGCACTATGTTATTTTAATAATATATCCGGTTGTCTGGCAACTTGCTCTGAAGCAAAGTTAAGACCTCCGATGTATAAAGACGAAAATATATGCACAGACTCTTAATAACATTTTAAGTACCATTTCAATGTACCATAGTTTTTCAGACCCAGTTTTGGAGGCCATCTTTTGACCTGATCTAGGCAGTGTTTTGTCTCTCTCTGTTTATACAGATTCACATTCTTTTCATGAATGGTGCTCTATGATTTAGGTTTGAGGTGGGTGAAAAGCTTAATTTCTGAGCCAAGCAATAATAATAGCTATTTCCCAAACTATTTCTTCAGATGCAGTGCTAGACAATATTTCCATCATTGCCTGAGAACAGTAGTTTGAGCTGTTTTCTGGTGAGTCACTTGTTGCTGTTCTCACCACTCATTATTACTATATACTCTCGCATCAGTTATCAACGTCTAACTATTTGTGTATATGAATGTCGAAACATATGAACCCTCTGTGGTCCTTTTGCGAACACGCATCTCGCCAGAACCTGGTGCCTTCTCTTGGTGGTTGTGACTCTTACATTCGGCTTAATGCAGAGGCACAGAAAGGCTTATGAGAAAGTTGTCCAACCAAACATTTTCCTTGGATGCAAGGAGTATGATTAGAAAAATCTAAACAATATTGATCTTATCCTCATAAGCTGTTCTTTTATCATTGGTAGCTTCGAAAGTTATATATTGAGCAGATAGAGCAAAATCATCAGCATAAATGAAGGAATCATAGTGGTTGTCTGCAGCTTGATTGTTAGTGTAATTATTTAAAAGTACTGAAGGAAATACATTGCCTGAGGAGGGTTATTCTTTAGTTTAGGACAGGTTTTGATATTGTACAGACTGTTGAAGAATTGCCTGCTACAGCAACTGAAATAAGTTTATTGCAAGTTATTAACATAGCAGCAAATATACCATGGTTTGAGTTTCACCACAGTAATACAAGGTATGCCTTTCCAAGTATCCCCTTTTTTGAATATGCAGGTTAGAATCCCTATTACCCATGCACATTGTCGTTTTCTGTGATTCCCAAAATCACTCCATATGAATGATAAAGGGGTTACTTTCAAAAAGGCATGGCCAAATTCCTTCCTGTCCCTCTCTACTTTCCAGTCTCTAATGACCTCAACATCAATCAGGATTAAATCTGTAAGAAGAAATAGTGTCCTTATGTATCAACAGTCTCCATAATGTTTAATGGCTCCCTGCAGTCTGTTCAGTGATTTCTAAATAAACTATTATTGCTCACATGGCAGAATGTCTTCCACCTTGATTCAGTCAGTGTCTTGCCATACTCTGGCTCTGCTTGGTGCTTCTTGCAGTGACTTTGAGGTGTAAGATTATTTCACTCTGAGCCTAGTGGAGTTAGTAGCTTCTTCCCATCTTATTTTTGCAGGGTCAGAGACAGAAAATATTCCCATAGATGCAGTGGCAGCTGAAGTGATTTCCTCAGGTAGTGACATCAAAAAATGTTTCTAGTGGTGGATCCAGGATTTTGGTTTGATTGGGGGGGGCTAGGATTTGGTTTGGGGGGGTTCATTACTCCAAAATGCCGCCCTTATAAGACCAGCGTAAAAAAAAGGTTCCCAAATTTCATGTCGTCGGGGGTGACCTTGGTACATTTGGTGGTGGGGGGCGCCTAAGCCCCCTAGCCCTCTCCTTCCCTGGATCCGCCACTGAATGTTTCTGCGGCTTACTGATCATGATTGAAGTGAAAGGTGAAAAACAGCTCAGTGTAAGAATATCACTATATAAAGATTTGTAACGTGTGAAAGTCTCATTACCTGCAATAACTGCCGGATTAATTAAATGATTTTGAAATTAATCAATGATAAATGTTTTAAAATTGACCAAGTGGTAAACATTTAGTGATTAACGAAAAACCGACTAGTTGATCTACAAGCAGTGTTGGATTACCCAAAAGGTAGGACTAGGCAGGACTAGGCAGTAGCCTGGAGCCCCTGATTTTTGAAGGCTACATGAAAGTTCACTTTTTTCACTAAATAAAAATAATAAAACATAAAATCATCCACAATAAAACAATCAAAATTATATGAAAAGCATGGAAATAATTTTTTTTGTTTCATAGTAGCGTACGATAAATAAAAGTAATTTCCAACATATGATAAATTGTAAAATTCATTTGTTAATTGAATAATAATATGATAAATTCTATTAGTCATCTACAAAACCTTTTCTTTGAACTTATAAAACACATATAATTAAATTCAAAAACAGAGGGAATCAAAATTTTTTAGAGTGCTTAGGATCCCATACTTTCTTATCCGGCACTGTCTTCGATGACCATGACGGCAGTGGAACACATATCTCTTGAGAATCGTTTCTTGTTACATGCATTCATAAACTTATGTAATTCTCCTTCAGAGAATCTAAGAAAAAAAAAAAAAAACAATATTGCCTGCTCGCATTGACAAAGCTTCTAGGGCAGCGTATCCAAACCTTTTTCACCCTGAGGACCAGTAAATTTACAAAAATAATGCTGTAGCCTGTAGGCCACTAACTCACACAGGCCTTTTTTTTTCTCCTTGTCGTTTCAGCCGACTATGGACGACGATTGCGCAACTTCATTTTCCTCTTCTGAGTTTCCTTCCTCCGTCGCCAGTCACCTCCACAATTTTTCCTCTGTCTTTTTTAATGTCTTCCACCATGGCCGGCGTTACCGGCTTCAAAGCCAAGATTACCCCGGGCCCGAAATTCCTAGCGCCGGCCCTGTCTTCCACCCTGGGTCTAATTTTATTTTGTTGTTATTAAAATGTACCATTATTACATAATAAATCTAAAACCAAGTTTTGAATCCTATGAAAATGCAGATATAAAACTGGATGTGAACTATTAAAAGTTAATTACATGTTAATCAGACCAAACCAGATAAATAATAATGTTACTACAGGATGGGTGCCACACTATACCACCGGCCTACATACATAAACCAAAATAAAAGATGCTAGACCGTATGCCTTTTATTTTTATTTACTTCACCACTTGCGTTACCAATCTTATCAACTACAGCGGTTCCTCATACTCATTAAAAACCGTTAGTAAACCGTCATTTACTTAATCTCTAGACACCACATGGAAGTGAATAGACTGTTGTAGAAACAATGCTGTTCTATCTCATCCTGGAAATGCCACATTTTTGCCGGGTCATTGAAATATTCAAGGCTTTTAAATGTTGGGCATACAGCCTTATACAGTACGAATATGGTACCAGAATTTATGATATTATGCCTGTGGAACTCCTGAACTATGTTCGCGGACCACCAGTAATCAGCTAACAGGCTGAAGCACTGTTCCGGTGGGTATTTAGTTGAATGCTACAAAAATAGCAGCTGATGCACTCTGCCGGCAGTATTAATAACTTAATCGAGCTGCAGCGTTTGACAGAACGAAGTTGTATCCATTCCCCATTAACAAAGCGAACCCCCGATCTTGAATATTTCCACGCGCGATCTGTGCCAACCAAGATTTATCTCCACGACAGCGAAACAGTTCACCGATGTGGCCAACAGATGGAGTTCATTACTTTTCCTAGCTATAGAGTAGAGAATGCAGCATTTATAAATATTTATTTTTCTTTCACTGCATTTATTTTTTAATTTATTTATTCATGATTAGAGGTGGCACTACGTCTAGAGCTGCCACTGTATTGATGACTGTTTCAGGCATCTGATGATTCAGCATCAGCTTTCTTAGACTTAATGATACCACTCTGGAAATGCATGGTCGGTAGTACAGTCTAAAGCAAAAATGCGGTTGTCATCAGGATTAGTGCCCCATCCTGTTCCTATCAGCTTGCTTAAGATGATATTATTTCTTGCAGTTACTTTCATCCTAACGCTGTAGCAGTGGTTTTTGAGTGTGAGATCACTTTAAAGAACCAAGAACAAGTATTTTTCACTAGAGCTATATTGCAAAGTCATTCCATTTTAGATCATATTAACTGTAGTTGTTATGAAGTTGAAATGCGCAGCCTTCAGTTTTTGTTGGGTTTTTCTTGAGAACAGTTAAAAACTGCAACAATTTGGCATCAGAGGATCGCCGATTAAGGATCTTTTCACCAAGTATTAAATACAAGAAATTTTGGCACAGTAATGGAAATAGAAATTATTAAATTCTGATCAAATTCAACTTTGAAAACCAGTTTTTCATTAATGTTTGGATCATTTTAACTATATTCCCATCAGTTTTGTACTGCAATTTGTCTCCACTGCAGACACAAGAGTCCACCACTATACGCAAGAAAGATAGCACTAAATGGTATAGTGTGTGGAAATCAGCTACAAAAAAGGAAAAATAGATTGCATTCATCTGATATATAATGGAAAATGTTTATTCGGATGAAAAGGATATCAAGAATTCATTATCTTCAAAGTGCTGGAATTGTAACTGCTTAAAATCATCGTGAATTAATACTTGCATTATAAACGAAAAATTTGTGTTTTAAGGATAATATACCTGCCATGGCTTTTAGAAAAAATTTCCGGTGTGCATTACAAATTTTGAGAATATTGTACTCTACACCAGATGTTCACATATTCGTAAGGCTAAAACATTTTATGGATGGAATATTTTTCGAAGTGATAGCAGACACATATGGATATTTATCAGACCAACCAGAATTGCACTTCACAGATTAATATAAAGTTGATGTTGATATATAATGCCTTTTTACTAAAAATAATTTTTTTTTTGACTGCTAGGGTGAGAACTTTTCCACTTTCCTTAAAGTCAATTTGTGGTTGAAATATCTGCTTAGTCATTACTTACTATTTCGGAAAATGTTATCAAAATTTGTTGCTGTCGTGCGTTTTTTTTTTAAATTTTGATCATAAATTGCTTGCTTACGTGATCTTTCCATTGGGATAATTGATTGAGCTTTCAGTGCCCAGGTTTCGACTACCTGTGATATTGCTAACAGCACATAATGTGAGCCATCTCCATGTTGAGGCTTTTTTTATTGTTGGCTTAGATAAACGATTGTCACTTCTGTACAACCTCAATATTTGTTCACCCAGCATCCAAGATTTTTGAATTGGTCACTATTTTATTTCTGTTATCATCGAGCTGTTTACCATGTTGTTTTTGAAGAATGGTCCCAAGTTCATATTCTTTTGCTCTATTACTTCTTTCTGGAAAACCCTGAAGAGCTGAGGTCTAGATAAAGATCACAGTGTTAACTGTATAGTGGATGATGTTATTTGCGATTTATCTTGTTTTGTTCAACATCTTCCTAGGTATTCTAAAAATGGCTTCAAGATACAAGTTGAAGAGTGTAGGAAATAGTATACATCTCTGTAACACATGTCAGTATGTTGATTTATTCAAGTGGTCTTCATGTTTATGTGTGATAACAGTACAACTCTCTTATAATGTTGATGTCTTCAGAGTCAGGGGCTACACATTTCAATAAACTAAGTTCTATACATTGCAAAATGCCTTTGGGTATCCAATAAAGTATGTGAAAAAATTTGTTTGGTGATCAAGTAATTTTGAAATAAGATCTAGATACACAATGAGGCAGCCCAGTTTTTCTTTTCATAGTTGCTCCTTATTATTTCATTATCTTTATCTTGTAAGCACTTCTATCAAATATCTAATTTGAAGTGACTTTCAGTGAAAATCTAGTTTTTGCTCATGTCTGTTCGCTAAAAACTTTTAAAAAAAAAAAAAAAAGTCCAATATTAAAAGAATATTCTCTTTTTAACCACACATATTACCCTATAGATAGCTGATATGTGTTTGATGAGCAGTTAAGGTCCCAACATATTCATTTATGGATTCGATATGAAGTAAATGTTTTATTGCTAATGTTAATTTTATTTGTATTGCTAATGTTTTATAAACATGCAGTATTTCAATTTATCAGAGTCTTAAGTTTATAAATTTGTAATTTATACATTGGTAATGCAATGTTTTAGCTTGTAATTTAGAAAATTTTTATGCATTTTTCTTCATTTTTCCTGTTATACAACTCTTTTGTCAATTTGACTCAACTTTACATTATATATTTTAAATAGCAGCATATTTCATTACTTACAATCATGGCTTACCTCCCGTTGTAAGTATCCTACTGCATATTCCAGTGAAATACATAAACAATAATTTATTCTACTACTAGAAAAACTGGGACCATACCTATAAGTTGTGTACAAACATAATTCTCTAATATAATATATTGTTACTATATAATGATAAACAAGTCTTTTTGATTTTAGGGATTTTTGTGAAAGCAAAATAAGCAGTTGTGTTTATGAGCAGCAACTTCCTTTTGCTGAATTTCAAAGCAACAGAAAAGAGGAGGAATTAATCACTGTGAACAGCCATAATAATAGCTTTAAAAACAAACAAAGCTATAAGAGAAGTGAATCAGATGAATTAAATGTGTGTGAATTGCATGAGATGTCATGCCCATGGATCTCCAGTCTTAAAACTAATGAGAAAGTCTGTGCCACATTTTGTAGTGAAAGGAGTAAAAATTCATTTACAATTTCTAGGGATCTTAAAAATCATCACAGGAATTATTTGGGTCAACTACCATCTTCTTGTCAATTTCGTGGAAAATCTTATACTAATGATTCTACTCTTCGATACCACAAGAGGTTTCATCCTAGTGAACAACAATTTCCTTGTGACTTTTGTAAGAAACCATCTGGGGATCTTAAAATTCATCAGCAAAATAATTTGGGAGAACGCCAATTTTGTCGTAATTTTTTTGAGAAATCATTTTCATTGTCTTCAGATCTTAAAAGACTTCAGCAGGTTCATTCAAATGAAGGCTCATTTTATTGTGACATATGCACAATATCATTTACACAGTCTGCACATCTTAAAACTCATCAACAGATTCATTTGGGTGAGCGCTCATTTTCGTGCGACGTTTGTGGCAAATCATTTTTAAGGTCTTCAAGTCTTAAAAAACATCAGCAAAATCATTTAGGAGCCCGCCCATTTTCTTGTGATACATGTGGGAAATCATTTATGCAGTCTGGATATCTTAAAACTCATCAGATGATTCATTTGGGCAATCGCCCGTTTTCCTGTGACATTTGTGGGAAATCATTTAGACATTCTTGGCATCTTAAAACTCATCAGATGATTCATTTCGGTGAACGCCCATTTTATTGTGACATTTGTGGGAAATCATTTACAATTTCTGGGCATCTCAAAATTCATCAGCGCATTCATTCTGGCGAACGCCCTTTTTCTTGTGACATTTGCGGGAAGTCATTTACTGTTTCAGGGAATCTTAAAACTCATCAGCAGATTCATTTGGGTGAACGCCCATTTTCATGTGATGTTTGTCAGAAGTCATTTAAACATTCGTGGCATCTAAAAACTCATCAGAAGATTCATTTGGGTGATCGCCCATTTTCTTGTAATGATTGTGGGAAATCATTTTCAATGTCTTGGAATCTAAAAAGTCATCAGCGGACTCATTCAGTTGAACGCCAGTTTTCTTGTGACATTTGTGGGAAATCATTTACAGAGTCCAAGAATTTTAAAATTCATCAGCGGATGCATTTGGGTGAATGCCCCTTGTGATGTTTATGGGAAATCATTTACAGTATCTGTGCATCTAGAAATGTATCAGCGCAGTTATTTAGGTGAACAATTTTTTGTGATCATTGTTAAAAATCATTTAATCACTCCAATGATGTAAAAAATAATCAATGTAATCATTCAGGTGCTTGCTTGTTTTTTGATCTATTTGTGGTAAATCATTTAAACTTTCCTCAAGTCTTAAATATCAGTTGCGGATTCATTATTGTAAATGCTCATTTTTATGGCGTTTGACAGAAATCATATAAAAGGTGTGGGCATCTAAAACGTCATGAGTGATTCCCTTAGATGACGTTTGTGATAAATCATTTACACACTCTAAAAGTTCTACATGTCATCGCTGGATCCATTTATAAGATCGCCAGTTTCCTTGTACCATTTGTGGGAAATTATGTACGTAGCCTGACTAATTTGGGTGATCTCTCCTTGTTTTAAAAAATTTGTGGGAAATGATGTATGTAGCCTGACTAATTTGGGTGATCTCTCCTTGTTTTAAAAAATGTGTATGGAAATTTTTTTTGGTCTAGGGAACTTAAAAATTATCATTAATTCATTTAAGTAAAGTTATTACTTTATTGTTGGTTTGTAGAATTTCTTTTATATTATATGCAGGCTATATTTCACATAGTGCCGAATTTAGTCCAAAATGTCTTAAAAGTTGTTCTGATAAATATTCGTTTTTTGTTGATTTGTTGGTAAAATCATTTACAGGGTTAGGGAATCATAAGAAAATTGATTATTTAAGCACTGTGCCATAGTAGATTTGTCTGAAAACTATCCATTTGTAAGGAATCTAGCAAATAGGGTTTCATTTAGGTACATGTCTTTTTTTAAGTTTGTGTAAAATCTTTTACTTTTTTAGATACTTAAAATGTATATGAGGAGATTCAGGTAAATGACAATTTCCTTCAACATTGTGACCGTAGTCATAAAGATGTGCTGCTTATCATTTTTTACTGTACAGTTCATAGATAATATGTTTTTAAGAGTAATAAAATAATTTTGTGATCTACACATACATTTTCTTGTGATGTCTGAAAAATTGTTCCAGTGTCTGAAATAATTAAAGGAATTTTTGATATTTTATTTATGACCTCTTCCTGCTTTACAGCTAAATAATTGATTCAAATATCTTTATAAGAATTAAGATCAAGTTTAATTTGTTTTTAAATATCATTGTGTATAATATTTCCTTTTAGGCATTGGGTAAATGGATGAAATCATTGACCTATACATGTCATGATATACTTCTTATTATTTAATATTAATTTGATTGTGATGGACTTAAAGCTGCAGTGGCAATTGCCTAGTCGTCTAATTATCCAATTTTATATTGTTTTTAAAATTTTGTCCAGTAGATGCAGTGTTAAATTTTTATCCCATTCACTTTTCCAATTTACAGATTTTAAATTACTTAAGCAGTTTTGGTAAATTATTTATGACTTGTTGCATTCTCTATCACCCTTACCAACAAAAGAAAACCTGATTCTTGGCTGTCTATGTGACACCATATCATGACTTGTGTAGCTGAATTTTGACCATCGTTCTGTGGTCTTCTACTACGGCAGAACTGCGTCTTCAATCGTGTGTGGTGCTATTATATAGCTGAGGCCCATGACCCATCTAGAGAGTTCGGTTTACCTGGCCAATCAGAAGTTCTGAACCGTTACGTATCTCGTTGGCCTAGTGGGGCATAGTGCGGTCTGTAGGGGTCAATTACTCTACACTAATCGATTTTTAATAGACATTCTTTCACTGATAACAAATTGGTTTTAAGACATTTAAACAAAATAACACCTATAGGCTGTCAGTAAAAACATTTTTTTGTATTGGTTATTCAGCTCCACCCTCTATTTACCTTACCCAATAATCTGAGAGGTCATCATGATATTTTTCATTGATAAAGAGAACAAATATCAATCTAGTATAACAGAACTCTGTCAAATCATTGTGCATTTCTATAAAGAAATTTTTATTAAAATAATTTGCATTTGTCAGCTTTAATGAAATGTTTTTAAATGTCCTGTATGTTGTAAGAACATTCTACAAAGCTTTCAGTAATGCATTATAACCCACTGTCATGAGAAATTAAACTTCAGTACATATATTCTTTACTGTGGTCATAAGAATAATCTATACTTGATACTAATAGAATCATTTTTGTGCCATATTACACAATTCTGCTGCTGGCTTTGTTCATGCAATTAATAATACTTTAAACAGTACAAAAAGTTGATTTATATTCTAGTTCTTCCCTCTTGTAGCATCGCATTTTAATTAAATATTCTTTTTCATATGCCTGCCTAAGATATACGTAGTTTCTAAAATGGAACTTCTTTCTATTCAACTCTGATTACTTTCTTATGGAGTTATATCTTTGATGTTATATTATTTGAAGTATGTTTAACCGTTGCTAAACAAATACTTTGATTCAGAATAGAAATTAGCAGCAGATTTAGTCATTACTAAAAGGTTTCAACATCTGAATTCAATGGACTGTCATTTATATTTTTCTAGTATGGTGGTTAGAAGTGTTTCTACTTTTGATATATTTCCTCAAGTGTCAGATTTACATATAGAATAATAAAACCACATTCAGTACTTTTAAATATTATCAACAATTTCCCCATTAAAGAATCATAATGCCCCTTATTTACACCATCTCTTCATAGTATCGAGTTCAGACTTCTGTTGAACAATGCCAGCTGTTTTCCCATTTTTGGAAGCACTCCTGAAATACTGCTGGTTGTAGGTTTTGGAGCTGCAGCGATTACACTCGAATCGTTGATATATTGTCTACGGGTGTAATACAGCTTTGTAACAACAGTTGAGTGGTCGTTGCATTGTGAGTTATTCCTCCTCTCTCAGCTCTCCTGCTACTAACCATCAACTCGAAACCTTCAGTCTATTCCAGAATGAAAAGTCATGTGGTTCATAATCGTAATGTTAAATTTAACTGTGGTGAAGAACACACATCTGTTGCAATTTCCTTACACACACACACACACACAGTTTTCCCTTACTTGAACCTACCTGATTTTGCCCTCTATGAATGATAATATTAAATCCCTTCATCTTTTTCATAATTTATTCATTATTTCTCTTATAAATATATCACATTCACTGATCACCTCATCAACGAAAGTAAATGTTTCCACACATTTATGCCTGAAATCGAGTGCCAGCTTGCGGTCATGATCATCTTTTCACTTCTTTGCATACCTCATAATTGTTTCACACATACCTTTCCAAGCTTCATCACCAATATATTCCATCTTCACCCTCCACCTGACTTCCAATTAATCCTATTCCAGTTCCTTTATTATATCAGTTACTGTCTGTGTTTTGTGTTAATTTCCAGAGATGAATCTAGCAACCATTTTTTGAACCTCCTCCAAATCATGTTTTTGTATGTTTTGTTACTTATCGATTCCCGAGAAGGCTTCAAATAAGTGGAAAATTTGGGACCATATTTCCATTCATCAGTTAAATATGTTAAGTTTTTTTGCTAGCGCGAGAATAGTTCAAAGGATAAAGGAAAACTTTACTGTCGATAGGTTTTTTTTTCGTTTTGGTAATAGAGTTGTCACAGAAAATTTTATTTTTAGTATGCAATTTTGTAGAATCCTATACATATTACACTTATTAGCACTAATGTAATTACCACTAATTTAGGTTACAGCCTGAATTCTGAAATGAATTACTGAAAGACAATATTTCTCACTAGCAGTTACCTGCGACTTCGTCCGCTTGAAACTGTGTTATGGCATAAGAGTTTTTATTATTGTTATTGTTCAAATTAAGACCAGCAGAAAAATTTGTCCAGTTGAGAATGTGGTTGACTGCTCCTGGTCTTTTACTCTTCAAAGAAAATTCCTCAAACCCGGTAAACAGGTAACAAAGTTGTAACGCGCGCCGAAAGATAGGTTACGCCCACCACTCACTTAGTGGCAATAGAAGTCTCGAGTCTGTTCTGATGTCATTATAGTCAGAATTCGGTATGGATCTCACCTTCTTCACTCCAAATGCACTATGCACCATGGAATACTAGTAGTCATTCTAGTTCACGCTGCATTTCAACCTAACTTACAACCTTTGTTAATACAGCTCCTTGAAAAATCAGCATTTTTTAAGAAACTTTGATTTTTTACGTATATTATGACGCTTATATTATGAGAAAAGTTACAGTGAGGTACCTGAGGTGTCACACTATTTCGTGTCCGCAACAACTCGTTGTGAACTAACTTACAGTACGACTTCTAAAAGTTAACTACAGATTTACAATTCCTGCTCCCAAAGAGCATTAGTTTTAGCGCTTTTAAAATGAACATACATACATATGCATATGTCAGAAGTTCTTTCTATTATTTTTGAGAAGCTTTGTGATATACATAAAAATCAATGTGGCACTACCTTCTAGAAGAAGGAAACACATTGATTTGGCAAATTGATAATGACAAATTATAAAGAATCTATTCGATACTATGTCAATACTCAGACAATTTATTAACTTCGTGCAAAATTTTATTTAAGTCTGATGAGTGATTATGGCGTGATTGAGGCTAATAATACATCCACACTTTCTCATTTATAATATTATAAGGTTGTCAAACAAGCAAAGCCCTTTGTGGTGACGTGCTCTGCTCACAGAGAATTTTCATTATTCCTAATAAGAGCGACCTAATAAACTGGCGAAAATTAAATTATGGCTGGAATGGTTCTTCTAGTAAATCTTACTTTTCTAATTTATAGCAGTAAAAATCTAATTCGTTCGTTTGTCTTGTAATTCTCTTTATAGAGATTCTAATAACTCTTCGAAGCAAACTGAACACTGAAAAGAGGAAAATCACGCGCTTTCCGCCTTCACAGAATTAAATTCTAATTTCATTTCGTCAGAAAGAAACTGTAGCTAATGTTGTTTTTATTAACGGATTTGACACTGACTGTATATTTCCATTTATGATCTTGTATTAGCTTGTCCTTCTCTTTCCGCCTCTCTTGACTGTTTTCTTCACTTAGAAATCTTCCAAGCAGCCATACCGCTCCCTATATGTGCTGTCTGATAGCTTCCACAGACAGGGTGGACATCTGGTGGCAGACTCACGTACTGTAGCTACACATGAGCTCTATCTTCACCCCCCGCAAGCATGGTGGTTGAACGGTAACGCTCTGGTCGCGCATTCGGTAGGACGTGGGTTCGAATCGCCGTCCGGCCATCAAGATTTCGGCTTTCCATGGTTTCCTGAGATCATTCCAGTCAAATGCCAGGATGGTGTTACAAAAGCCATAGCTCTATTGATAGGTATCTCGTTTTAAAATTAAATAATTAGTACAAGATACATTTCAAGTTTGCTTTATTTTTCTTAAAGACATCGAATTGAAATATGCTAGGTGCTAACGTAAATAAATGCTCCAGCGGTGATTACAACTTTGAAGGCCATTATGCTATGTTTCTAGCCTATAGTCATTTCCCGAGTGTAAGGTCCTTGATGACAATGAAGCGCACAGCCATAAGCAAAAAAATAATAATAATAATAATTAAAAAAATCTTCACTCTATTCCGTCACTGATATAAAACAGTAGTTACAGTAGTTTTACATTTACTGTAAGTGATCAACATGTTAAAAACAACACGTTTATGCCTCTTGTTTATGTGTCAATTCGTCTGAACGGGCGAATTATATTGTCAAACTGCATTAAAAAAAATTTATATATCAAACTTTTTAACTTATTAGCTTCCAGTCATTTAAAAAATTATTCTGTTCAATAATGAGATTCTCGTACTTGTACTCATAGTACGAGAAATATCCTTCATCTAACAGGGCCACAGTGTCTAACAGATATCATTGTCAAATGTCATTTCGGACCAGATGGCATTAAAACCTGACAGTGATGAGTTTTGCAATCCACCGAACCAGCACGCTTCCAAATACTCATTCAGACAATATCAAATATCTAAATATAACTGAGCGCCAACTTACAGCACACATTAAGACACTATACACAACTTATTACAATAAATCGCCGCATAATAATAACATTAAACATATCCTGCATCTTCAGTCAGACTGGAACAGTATGTTAAATAAAATGATTCCAGTAAAAGCAGCACACATCCAAAAGTGACATCACTGACAGCCCTGAAAAATGAGGACTTGAATAGTAGTCTGGAATAAAAAAATCAATGAGTATGCAAAATGAACAGGTAAGTAAAAAAATCAGTCGAGTCACCTACCTTTTTCTCGAAGCGATTCTGGCCACTTTCATATCTTCAGTCTAATACTCTATGATGCGTAGATATCAACATGCTCAGTAACTACTTTCGTATATGTCATTACTTCGGAAGATGTACATTTGCAAATTTCACCGATTTTGTCGATCATGATAATCAAAACTCTAAAGTAGGCCTATTTCCCGTGTTCGTAGGAAGTTGAAAATTTGTACACAGATACACTTTTACCCTCAAATAATAAGAAAAGTCTAAAATTTGCATGATTCCGTATATTTCCCCATTATTATTCCAGACGTGAAATCGCTTTCTATCCTAACATCTTTATTTGCCTCAGGTTTACATTATACATAAAGATTTAGAAGTTTAACTAATGTGTTAAATTTGGCATCGTTCTTGTCATTAGTTTGAAAATTAATGATTTTTAGCGGAGTACGACTCTCCGTCGTCATATTTCCACCGTACATCCCATGGCCCTAGAAACAGGTAAATGCTTACACATACTTTTTTTCAGAAGAAAATATCCAATATTGGCGATTTTGCATTTAATTATCCAATGCCAACCCTAAATTAAAACGTTTTAGCGTTTCAGAGGTTTTGTAAATGGAGCACAGTTGTTTTTACTTTTTCAGGAATCACTTTCTTCTTAGTTTCAACCAATAAAGAATTATGTAGGTTAATTGCATTGTTCTATAAGCTCTGTCCTGATTGACAGGCTTTAGAATTCGATTCAATTAAAATATTGCACAGTATAATTAATACTCATCAAAGTAATATCCTTGTGCATCAACACCATGGAGGAAGGAATATAGTGGAGGCGAAATAACGCTACATTTGTGAAGCCTCATATAAACACTCGTCTCGTACTACGCATGCTCGGCGGCCATTAGAAAACCCAAAAATATTGCGCTGTTTGCTGCTGTGAATTCTAATATTTCAAAGTTTTTCTTATGATGCCAGCTTGTGTTGCATACGGTTACACAACAAGATCAGATAGGATACAAACTGGAATAACGTTTCATTAGTTAAGTCATATTGTAATTATTGTTCTTAAAGTGTGTAATAGGTAACTTCAAGAGTAGGCCCTATGCTATAAATATATTCATTGTTTTCATTAAGATAATATCATTCTCAAATATTTGTTGGAGTAGGGTAGACAATCAGCATACGTTACTACTTTGCACATAAAAGGCTAGCCTTAATGTAAACAAGTGTTGGAACTCTAATTTAAGTAGGTCTAGTTTACATCGCGATACAGTGAATATGGTATTCTGAATGTGTACGGTGAAATTAATTGTGATAATTTGTGCTGTGCCAACTACGAAACGTGATGTTTTTGTTACCCGAAATGTAGTTCACGATGCATTTCATGTGTTTAGTTGTGTCTGCATAGTTTGATTTTGTAGTGACAATATTAACGGAAATGTGGGTAGCTTGATATACAACCTGTACCAGAAGAGGCCAACAATTTATTTATAATCAGCTGTTAGTAATATCATGAAGCACCATGTTAGTGACTCAACGCATATCGCGTATCACAAAGTAAACTACTCCCATTTCAGCTTCTGACTTTTGGAGACAGCATATCTCGTGAACTAAACGAGATTATCGAAAATTTTTATTCTTTACTCTCGATATGTCTCGTCGTGTTATATAAGAATCTGTCATCAAATTTGACTTAGGGATATTTTTCATCAGAGTTTCACCTCACTTTTAAGACTATATCTCGAGAACTAAGCAGGATATCAAAAAAATAAAAAAATTATTCTTCATTATTGATTTGTCTCGTCGATTTACTTAATAATCTATCATCAAATTGGGGTGCCATAATTGTCAGTATCATTCCCTTGCGGTGTTTGTGCCTATTCCCTGATTATCCAGGTCATCCAATATGGTGACTTCCCCACCCCACTTCTCAGTACCCGGCATCACTCCAATGCATGGTGAAGGTCCCTTGCGTCGCCTTCACTATCTTCCTTCCTCCATGATCAACACAGCGTTTCCAGCTGTTCTGCCACTGAAGATATGCGTCGTGGAACTCCTGTTCCGAGATGCTATTCAGAGTCCTTGTCACCGCGGCTTGAACAGCTTCGATGAACTCGAAGCGGCGTCCCTTGATGTCCTTCTTGAGCCGTGGGAACAGGAAAAACTCACAGCGACTACACACCAGGAGATAGAAGGAGGTTGTGGAAGCGTCTTGATATTATTTTGGGCCACAACAGTGTTGCACAATCTTCGCCATGTGACTGGGCGTGTTGTCATAGTGCAGGATCCAGTCATCAGCAATTTTCGGACTGAGTGTGGGTGATAGCGTTTGAGGTCATTTCGACCACTTCAACATAAAATGTGGAGTTGACCGTTGGCTCTGCTGGTACGAACTCTCTGTGAGCAACTCCTTTGGCGCCACGAAACACAATGAGCATCATTTGCTCTCTTCATCCTCAACGCTCTCTCTTTCCCTCCTTAAAGGCCTCATGCCAGACAGAAACCTGAAATCTTTATCAAGTATTCATCGCAATACGCTGTTCTTAACATTTCCAGAGTCTCTGTCCCCGATTTCTTGAGCCTGACACAAAATTTAATGGCGCACCGTTGCTCAATCAACCGTCATTTTATCGCTGTGACAAGGACCCTGAAAAGCATCTCGGAACAGGAGTTCCACAACACATATCTTCAATGGCAGATCCACTGTGTTGATGCACAAGGATGTTCATTTGAGGAATATTAACTGTAGTTTGCAATGTTTTCATTAAATCGAGTTCTACAGCTTTAGTCTGGTTTCATTTAAGACAGATCTTGGAAGCCTTAAATTTCCGTTACATGGAGATCATCAAATTTAGTAAATACATACAAATTTTAGGTTGTTCTTTGCTCAGTTTGGGAGGTACTTAGTATTAACTTATTAAGTCAGTTAAATCTTCGGCAACCCGCCCTGCTCGTCCAGAACGCACACCGATTGTTTCTACAAGGCGCGCACATTTTTAATTTCTCTCGTTTGGTGATTTTTGTTCGAATGATCAAACAGTATTTATGAGACTTCCTACATCTACATATATACTCCGCAATTCACAAAATTGAAGGTGGCAGAGGGTGCTCAGCACCAAAGCTAATCTCTTTGTTGTGCATTCCAATCCCTAATGGTACGAGGGAAAAAAGAATTCATATAAGAATCATTGCGGCACCTTAGTTTCTCTAATCATAACTTTCCTGTCATTCTGGCTCAAATAGGTTGGTGGACGAAGTATTTCACTACACTCGTGAGTGAAAGTGAGAGTACACATGTTTACCAATAAGTTTAAACGAAACGTGCGTCGTCTATCTACCAGAGACTCCCAGCCTAGTCTACTAATCAGTTCTGTGACACTTTCATAAGGACTGTAGCAAGCGGTCATGAATCGAGCTGCTCTTCTCTGTACTTTCTCTATACTTTCGATCAACCCCTTACGAAACGGATCCCAAATGGCACAAAAGTAGTCCAAATGAGGACGCAAAAGAGATTTGTACGCTATCTCCTTTGTTTGTTCATCACAATTTTTCAAGATTCGTTACCTATGAATCGCAGCCTAGAATTAGCTCTACCTACTAACGAATTAATTTGTAAGTCCCATTTCATGTTCCTTTGTACTGTTACTCCCAAATATTTCATAGATTCAACCATATCAATAACTGAATTGTTTAACTCGTATTTCTAAACAATTGGATTCTTTTTGTTAGTTATGCTCATTGACTTGCACTTTTTACAATTTAGCGTAAGTTGCCACTCAGCGCACCATGCCAAAATAATATCTAGATCACGCTGAATTTCTAAGCAATCGGCCAAATTCCTTAGTTCCCTATAAATAACCGCATCATCAGCAAACAATCTAAAAAGGCTTTTCACTTTGTCTCCGAGATCGTTTATAAAAATTAAGAAAAGAAGTGGTCCTATTACACTTCCGATGTAACATCTAGATTAGAAGAACTTTCTCCTTCAACTGACGACATACTGCGACCGACAAGTTAGAAAATCCTTGATCCATTCACAAAGCTGATCCTATATACCCTACGCTCGAAGCTTCGTTAAAAGGCGGTTGTGTGGCACAGAGTCAAAGGCTTTCAGAAAATCTAAAAAAAATTGCATCTACTTGTGAACCTGCATCAATAACTTTCATTACGTCGTGTGTAAATAGGGCCAGCTGTGTTTCACATGATCTTTTTCTTCCGAAATCCGTGTTGATTTGTTGTAATGCTAAATTATTATCGTCTAGAAATTTCATAATGTTCGAGCATATAATATGCTCCATAACTCTACTACGAACAGATGTTATAGATATGGGACGATAGTTTCCAGGATCACTTTGATCACCTTTCTTGAAAATCGGAGTTACTTGCGCGATTTTCCAGTCTGAAGGTACTTTTTCCCTTTTCTAATGATATACTGAATATATCAGACAGAAATGGCCCGAATTTCGCCGCATACTCTGAAAATACTCTTACTGTAATTCCATCCGGGCCCTGTGCTTTCCCCCACTTCAGGAGCCCTAATTGCTTTATGATACCTGCAGTATCTATTCGTAATGATTCCATCACCAACTCGACACGGCGTGGGAAAATGGGAATACTATCCTTATTTTCATTAGTAAATGAATTTTTGAATACAGTATTTAGTACGTTAGCTTTATCACGGCTTTCATTAACCTCGGAACCTTCACGAATTAGTGCTAAAATGTTGTTTTTGGTACAACTGACTTTTCGTACATACGACCAAAATTTCTTTGGGTTTTCTGTGAGACTCTTAGGGAGAGAGTTGGAATGAAAATCGTTAAAGGCCTCGCGCATTACATTCTTAAAACGTCCTCTTAACCCAGCTAATGGTTTCTAAATCGCTGCGACACCCCCTCCTTCTTGAGCGTGAGTGTATCTGTCTTTTTTTTTGAATAATCCTTTTGACTTCGCATGTGTACCACGGTGGATCATCCTCCCCATTTATTGTCCGCTTTGGAATATGTATATCCATACCTTCCCTGACTATTTGTATAAATCGATGCCACATCTCTTCAACGGTATCCTTTGTTGACTTGAAGTTATGGTAATGATTCCTCAGGTAAGTTCTAAAACACTCCTTAGAGGCCTTACTTAATCTGTATACAATCCGCCCTTTTCTCCTTTTTCGCTTGGTCATTAGTCTGATAGTTGCAATTACCGCTTTGTGATCGCTTATACCTGTGGTCATTGAAATGTCGGTGAATAATTCTGGCTTCGTTGGTAACCAGCAGATCTAAAATATTTTCGCCACCCTTATGACACCGCGTAGGTTCATTAACTAGCTGCTCGAGATGATTATCTGAGAACAACTCGAGAATTACTTCAGAAGCTGCCTTATCCCTGCTACCTGTAATGTGAACGGTAATTACGCCAGTCAATATAAGGCAGATTTAAGTCGCCTCCTAGAATCATAGCAATGATCCTGAAAACGGCTAGCTATACTGTTTACATTATTTCTTAATTCCTCGGCGATAGCTATGTCGGAATTGGGTGGACGGTAGAAGGTGCCTATGATGAGTTTTGACCCAGCAACATTGAGTTTAATCCATATGATTTCACAGATCGTATCGACTTCTATTTCATTACATGGGAGAAATTGACTCACAGCTATAAATACCCCACCTAAATGAGAATGTAATCTGTCTATACGAAAAATGTTCAGGCTATCATCAAAAGTTTCGGCGGAACTCTTTCCGGTTTTAGCCAACTTTCTGTACCGATAACGATACCCGCTTCTGTGCTACAAATAACGCTTTCAAGTTACGGTTGTTTGTTAAAAACGCTTCTACAGTTAATTACGAGAACTTTTAACTGTCGAGATTCTTTTACGTTCCTCCTACATTCAGCTGTTGCATCTGATTGGGTTGCCGTAACTGTATTTCGTGTTTCGGGTCTTCCTCCCTCAGCCAAAAAAATCACCCAGTGCATTCCACACGGCCCCTGCCTCCCGTGTAGCCAATTCACGTATGTAGTCACACCTGACCTATTTAGGGGAACCCTACATGACTCGACCCTATGGCGAAGATCGAGGAATCTGCAGCCAATATCATCAAAGAAACGTCGTAGTCTCTGGTTCAGCCCCTCAATACGGCTCTGAACCAGAGGTCCACAAGTCAACTCTGTCTACGATGCTACAGTTGGTTAGCTCTGCCAATATCTTGCGGCCACTAGCCACAGAGTTCACCCTTTCAGCCAGCCGCCGGAAGGAAGAGAGGATAACTTCCGACCCAAGGCGACAAGCATCATTGGTGCTGACTATGAGCCACAATCCGTAGTTGGCTACACCCCTGTTCTTTTATGGACATCCGGGATGGCCTGCTCCACATCTCGGATCAGGCCACCCGGAATACACACTGAATGGACGTTGGACTTCTTCCCCGAGAAATCCGCCATTTCCCAAAGGGGCTCTAATAATCGCCTAACATTAGAGCTCCCAACTACCAAAATCCCCTTCTGCGTTTGCTCAGACCTAGCGGGCTGGGGGGCCGTCAACTCGCAGGATGACAATTGTGGGACTAGTGTCAGCCTCCGACAATACATCACACTGGTTGGACAGTCGAACAAGTTCAGCGTCTTGGCCTTTAAGACTGCTCGACTGCCCCCATGTGCGGCTTCTAAGTCTAGAGGCCATACGACAGTCACCGACAGGCCACCGAGGCACAGCATCCAACTCTTCAGCCTGGGTTGCAGGTACGACGGTCAACATAGGATAATCTGTTATAGGCATGGCAACATCAGTTTCTCCAATATTACATCTGCTGCAACTTTTTACGGCAGCTTCCAGCTGTGCACCTTTCGCTAACACAGCTGCAAGCTGTGCGCGGAGATCAGCCACCTCAGCTCACGTCTACTCACAGCAATAACAGTACCTAGCCATTCTGCTTTTGAATAACGAAAAAAAAAAGAAACAGGAAATCGAAATATAAATACTAAGACATTCCAGTAACTAAATCTACACACCACTAAAGATCAAATACAAAACGAAAACACGCTACTGTCCTCAGCAACTGCTCAGCTGAAACTAACCTCTACTTTCTACAAAAGTAAACACTCAAAGATTACACTAACTAAATCTTCACACCACTAAAGATAAAATACAAAACGAAAATACACTACTGTCCTCAGCGACTACTCAGCTGAAACTAACCTCTACTTTCTAGAAAAGTAAACACTCAAAAATTACACTAACTAAATCTACACACCACTAAGGATAAAATACAAAACTAAAATATACTACTGTCCTCAGCGACTGCTCAGCTGAAAATGACCTCTACTTTCTACAAAAGTAAACACTCAAAGATTAGACTAACTAAATCTTCACACCACTAAAGTTAAAATACAAAACGAAAATACACTACTGTCCTCAGCGACTGCTCAACTGAAACAAACCTCTACTTTCTACGAACCATTCAGACTTCTAGAGTCAGTGGTTTTATAAACTAAGCACTGTTATTTTTATTGTTTTAGGAATGACTCTTTTTTTTTAAGATTCAACTGGTATAGAAGCGAAGTTTTCTTTGGAGATTCAACACTGAAGCTATTTGTGTAAATACAGGTTGAAAGATAAACTTGCACAAATTGAGATTAAAGGGAGGCAATGACAGAAATAAACAGACAAAATATATGAAGCATTCCGTAACTAATACAGGTAATGAAGAACCATTTAGAGAAGAGTTTAAGGTTATTTGAAAGTTTGCCTATCAGTGGGAATCGACTGAAACAACTTTTACAGTATAAGTTGGTGGCACTAACATATGAGAACTTAATATGCGCAAGATTGGTTTAATTTGTAACCTTGTACCTTAAAGACATTTATTTATATTGAACAGAGTTGAAGGTGTCTTCTGAAACCAGTTTGGTACTTAGTCAATAAAATATTTTGCTTTGTCATTAAATATTCTGATTCTGCTCAAAATAAAAAATTCTGTTCTGCGCAATCATTCACAGAACAGTTTTGTTCTCATTTTCCTGCCAATCATGAAGTCATTTGGGTACAATGTGCTTTCAGTTTCTACTATTTTTCAACAATTTCTGAGCTACTTTGTTAAAAAATAAAACCTAAACATTTTCTTGACTATTTGTAAATAAAAAAACAAAAACATAACCAGGTGATCCTCTTGTCATTGTGAATCAGAACCTAATTTCTTTCTTGCTCCAAGAAAAAATATACCAGGAAAATTCTCCAAAATCCACTATCTTTCAGTGTCCGCCAAACAGGCAATCCCATACTATGAACACAGAAGAATTTTTTCCCCTCCCCTAAATGTATTTATCTCAGAGGCCATAATGTTTCTAATTTTAATATTAATAAAACTTTTCTCAAAAACATAATGGTCTCATAGATTTGCTAATAAGTCATATCCATATTCACTCTCAACCCTCTAAAACCATATATCAGAATGATCTCACACCATGCTGAATGAGGAAAGGGATATATGTTTGGAGATTATTAGAAGGAAGAGTTGATTAACAGATTGCTACAACAATGAATTCAATGTCTGCTTACAAATAAAAAATATTTTCTACAGTGACGGCAATATATTTAAAAATGGCTACAAAATTATCCAGTGGACAAAAAAATAACAATTGTAGTTCTGGTTTGAATAAGGACCCAATCTATTCAATGCACTCAATCAGATATACCAACACTTCCACATAATGCTATGGTAATGTACGCCGAAGATAAAATTACAGAAAATCCACACACAATGATGTCCATACAGCACTGAAATCGTTTCCAGGAACAATAACCATTTTTGTTTGCTTATGGCTTTACACCTCGTCGACGCAGAGGTCATTGCAGGAGGGAAAGGACTGAGGTAAAGAAACGAGAAGGAATTTTACCATGGCTCTTAGAAGTAATCATCATGGCATTTTCTTGGAGTGATTTGGGGAAACCATAGAATACCAAAATCTGGATGTACAGGAAGGGATTTCAACCCACGTCTTCCCAAATGTGAAGCCAAAACTTTACCGCTCACCCACGACTTGATAAATAGCTGACAAATTTATTTAAACCATGGTCAGACAAAAACATTTACACTACGGTGACCACAGAACCAACCTCAGACAGATATCATGCAAAATAACTATACCATGCAATCCACACGATCACAGTAAAATACCATGCAGTCGATCTTTATCTGCAGTTACTACAGAGCATACATAATCTTTGAAATCTGTTGTTGAAAATTATGGTTGAGATAGACGCCTTCGAAACATCCACATGTGACATTTTTACACGGCTGGAAGTCCGAGAAGTGTTTATTTAAATAGTTTGTTGAATCACAAATAAATTAAACATATAATATAATTACCTTCCGATTAATTTGTATAGTTGTTAGTGCAATAAGACTCTCCTGAACACTAAAAGGCAAAGTGTATTCTCTGAATGCTTCTTTAACTAAATTAAAAGTATCATTTTGTAAATGCCTTTTTGTTATTATTATTATTATTATTACTGGTAACAATGTCAATATTAGTATTATTTTCACAAATAGGTTATTTTACTGCAAATTTTTCTTAGTTAATTCTCACAGTGCCTTATGAGCAGGGGGAATACCCTGGGACGTATGGCTATCGGAATCAAGTGGTAAATAAATTGTCAATACAACAATTTATCAACAGTCTGCATATAAATAACATTTACTTTAAATGTGATAAAAAGTTTATTGAAAACAAAGGTTAACAGCTAAAATAAGAATAAACTTCAAAAAGCTTTAAGAACTAAAATGTAGTTTTAAAATAATTTAAGTAATACATGTAACCAATCAAGACCATATTTGTAATCTAAGAATAATTTGGGTTGGGACAGAATATAAATCTATTAATATTATAATTATACATTGCAATTTTTAAATAAAATATATTTGAATATAAACCATCAACACACTGATTTTACTAAATATAAAATGAAAACACAAAATAACTTGAGTAAATTTAAATTTATATACAATATTATACAGTTAATAGACCATAATTTCCTATCAGCAGAAAACATATGGGTAAAAAAGGATTATAAAAATAATCTAAAAGAGTTCTGACATCCTCACTACTATATTCAGTGATTATTCTTACATTACAAATGCAGCCAACTGTCTTTCACTCTCCATCCAACCAGAAAGGGGCCAAAAAGTGGGGCTTATAACAAGTTGTGATCTAACTTACTTAGTAACATACTACCATTACTTACATTGCTCACACCACATTTGAATACTATTATCAAATAATCACAAATAGTAATTTGGTAATATAATGTCTGCTCTAATATGTCTTGAGAATACCATCTGTTACGCTATTATTTTATTCAATATTTACACTAGTTGTATGAATCTGCAGTTCACAAAAATAAATCAATTGTATAGTTGTATAGGATATATTTATAACCAACAAAAACAAAATAATTTTCAGTAGATAGAGTAAATGGAAGATAAATTAGCTATTATATAATAATAATACTTTACCGCCCTATCATTCTTAATTTAGTTTCATGTCGAATAACGCTAAAGGCAAAAGAAAGATATGATCTGGACAGCTTTTCACACATTTAATACATCTCAGTAATACTTTTAATATATTTTAGTCTACTATACCATCTAAATAATTTCCACATATAATATAAGGCAGTAAATGTGCCCAAAATTAATACTGATACATTTTATAATTACTGCAAACAAAAAATCAATTATCTTATGCCCTTCAATAGTCCCATAATGCATAAACAACTTTCTGAAAACAGTACAAGAACATATACATTCACCTAAATAAACCCTCTTATTGATCTCCAACACACAGTAAAAGTTTTTATACAAAATTTAAAAGAAGTTTATATTATTGTAATCTCATATGCTATTCAATGATCACTGATTATGTTAAATATTTTCCACAAACCATGGAAAAGGGCATTCACTAAAATGAATCCATTAGTGCCATTATTATTTCTAGGTATTGTAAAAGATTTTTCACGAATTTACCAAGAAATTAGTATTAATCTTAATTAATTCACTTGTGCTCTACCAGATTGTGTTGAAAAATTTAATAAACCTCACACGAAAACGAGCGTTAACTTTAATAAACACTCATATGTTTTAAGGTTACCAGACTTTGTGTAAGTGTTTGCACAAAATTTATAAGAAAATTGTCAATAACGTAAAAAATGGTACTAACGCACTCTATATGCCTGGTCATGGTAAAAAAGGCAATAGGCGTTCCTTTTAATGAATACTAGTAATCCCTTGAAAAGTACCAGATAGCATAAAAGATTTGACAAAAAACTCACAACAAAATATTGGTTCAGCGAAATTCTTATTTTCGCTTTTTAAGATTCCAAAACTATGTAGATGTCATTGAACTAACTTCACACGAACATTAAATTTCCCCAAAAAATCTAATTGTGTTTTTATGTAAACGCTTCTGAACAAAGTACCCAAGAAAATGGGTGATCCTCCTATGGCCTACAAGTCACATACTGCTAAAAAAAAATTCAATATTATTATTATATATAAAATTGGCGTTAATCTTAATGAATAGCCTTAAGCTGTACAAACCTCCTAAACTCCATAAAAGGTTACAACAAATCACAAGAATCTGAACGTTAACCTGAATGAATCCGTTGATGATTTTTAAGTCTCCAAGGTTGTGTAAAAGATTTTCCACACACACTACAAGAAAATAGCCTTACATATAAATGTAATCGTTTGTGCCTTTTAAGATGTCCAGACTCTGTAAACGATTTTCCACAAACTTCACAAGAAAATGGCCGTTCGCCTAAATGAATCCGCTTGTGTCTTTTAAGACTTCCAGACTCTGAAAAAGATTTTCCACAAAGATCACAAGAAAATGGCCGTTCGCCTAAATGTATCCGCTTATGCTTATTAAGATCTCCAGACTGTGTAAAACATTTTCCACAAACCTTACAAGGGAATGGTCGTTCACCTAAATGAATCCGCTTGTGCGTTTTAAGACTCCCAGACGCTGTAAAAGATTTCCCACAAAGATCACAAGAAAATGGCCGTTCACTTAAATGAATCAGCATATGCCTCTTGAAGCACCCAGACTCTGTAAAAGATTTTCCACAAACTTCACAAAGAAATGGTCGTTCACCAAAATGAATCCGCTTGTGCATTTTAAGATTGTGAGATTTTGTAAATGATTTTCTGCAAATTTCACAAGAAAATGGCCGTTCACCACAATGAATCAGCGTGTGCTTTTTAAGATCTCGTGATTTTGTAAAAGATTTTCCGCAAACTTCACAGGAAAACGGCCGTTTACCTAAATGAAACCGCTCATACTTCTTAAAAATCCCAGGACTCTGTAAAATATCTCCACAAAATTTACAATAAAATGGGTGTTTGTTTAAATGAATTCCCTTTTGGTTTTTAGGATGGGCAGACTGACCCAAAGATTTTCTCCAAACTTCCCAAGAAATTGGGATTTTACCAAAATGAATTGCTTGATGTCCTTTTAGATTACCATGATTTGTAAAAGCATGTTCGCAAACTTTATAAATGAATGATTACTTGAATCTATTTTCTGACGATTCTCTAAATAGTAAGAAAACTTTAAGATTCTTCTCTTATTTGATTCACAGGTGATTGTCCGTCAGACTGACTTATTCACTGCCACATTTATATTTATTCTCTTACTGTAGTAGTTCCCTGTGAATGGTTTCCTCTTTCATATGGTGTTCTACTCTCATAGTTGCAGGAGCTTGCTGCTCGTAATTGGGACTGTTAAACTGGCAGTCGTAATAATATCTAAAAATAAAAATAGAGAATCATGTTGATATGTGGTGATAATATATTAGAGAAATACATTTACATACAGCTTTAAAAATGATTTTACTGTTAAAGTTATTAACTAATATATAGAAATTCTATACAAATGTACTTATGTCTTACAAGAAATAATAACTAGAAACCTAAATGAACCATCACACTCCAAGCACAGTGTTTATTTTAATAATATTTTTATTTTCCAGACAGTGGTATATTTTTTTATAAACTATATAATAATAATATAAACTTTGAATATATATTCTTCACTTCCACTCCTTGTTCTTTCTCAATTTTTGAACAAGGTCCTGCACAGTTCCTCTGCTTAACTGCCCAAAATATTTTTAATTCATGCCAGAAAGATCTGTGGTGGAATAATAAATGTGCAGGGATATATTAAGTATGACTAAAAAGATATATCCAAAAGATAGGGAAGATATTTTCAGTTTCATATAATAATGAAGAAGTTAGTATATAAATACCACAAAGAAAAGCATGTTAATAAAAATTAATTATGATACCATATTTTGAGGTATGTTTGATAAAGCATTGAAGCTTCTAAAAGAGAAAAAAAGCCCCAGGGATGGATAAAATTTTACCTATACTTATAAAGATATTAAGAAGTAAAACCAAAGACTTACTATAGAGAATAATTTGTGACATATATCCAATAGGAAAAGTACCCAATGATTTTGAGGAGTGTTATTCCAACAAAGAAAGTATTTTGAAATAAATGTGAAGATTTTCTAACAATAAAATTGATTTCTCATGCATCTGAAACATAATCAGCCTGTCGGTGGAATAGAGCATTAAACTAATGCTAACTAGTGACCAGAACAGTCACAAGAGAAGCAATGTGAATTTTTATAGTCCTTACCAGAAGAGTATAAGGAAACAATAGTATAACTACACAGTCTTTGTAGAAGTTAAAAAGGCCTCTAAAAACTTTAACTGCAACAAAACATTGCTCTCGAATAGATTGTAACTAAATTACAAAGCTTGAAGAACCATATGGAAACTGTATGAGAATAAAACTGTGGTAATCTGATTTCGAAAATACAAAGCATAACTGAAGGCTGAAAATGGAGTAAGGCAGGGTTGCATCCTTCACCTTTTCTATTCAGTACAAAGCACTGCAGGCTGTGAAGGGTCAAGTAAATACAAGAATATCCATTCACAGAGGAAACACAGATATACTGAGATTTTTAGATGATAATGATTTGGGTGAATCACGGTACTCTTAAGCATTATAACCTGAAAATAAACAAGACAAATGTATTATTTTGCAATAGGAATGCAAAAAAGTTTACAGTAAAAATTAGATAAACAATTAATTGAGCAAGATAAGGATACCATAGTCATAGAAAATGGGAGTAGCAGAAAATAAAACTATCTTGATTCAAGCAAACTAAACATACTTTTCATAAATGAAAGAAACTTGTTAACACATAAGAATCATTTAAAAAGATATATCTCCTATATAATCCTACAAGGAAGTGAGTCAAGGAGCATGTGGATTATGGAAAGGAAATGACTGGAGGCATTTGAGTTCAGGCACTACAGGCAAGAGCAAAAGATAAGCTGAATGGATTGTGTCACTAATTATAAAGTATTCAGGAGAGTTTCTGAGGAAATTAAGAGTCTGGAAGGACTTACAGAAAAGATGACAGGTTTTGTTTTGCAAAACAATGCTTTGCTTAAGGCGATTCTTAGCCAAAACATAGATTGAACAAACCAAAGTAGAAGAGATATATTAAGCCATATGAACCAAATTATGAATAATATAAGATGCAATAGCTATACAGAATTAAAAAGGAAGGCAGAGATGTGATACAAATGGACAATTGCCACCAAACAATTCTCAGTTTAATAACTAAAAGAAGACTCGCTACAAATCACATCCCATCCTCCTTCTTGTGTCCATGATATTCTACTGCTACAATGTTTGTCTATTTGGTGTAATGCCACTGCCATTTATGATTTGTTCCCCTATCCTAATTTTACCTTCCAGTCAAAAATTAAATAGCTCCATTACTGTATCACCAAATGCTTTCTTATCTAATTTCAACAGAATATATTTGAACTCCACATGCACAATAATATTGGTC
Source organism: Vandiemenella viatica (assembly GCA_031002005.1). Taxonomy (NCBI): domain Eukaryota; kingdom Metazoa; phylum Arthropoda; class Insecta; order Orthoptera; family Morabidae; genus Vandiemenella; species Vandiemenella viatica. The sequence continues at coordinate 1,366,362 of JARYHS010007075.1, forward strand.
TCATATTATTTTCTATGCCTAAGCAATGACATTACAAAGAAATTCCGTTCTTTCCCTAGTATATCTCCTCCCTGCCATCTTTCTTACAGTCAATTAAAACCTTCCTTAACATCTCCTTAATGAGTCCTTACTAACTGATGCTTAAAGAACATGCTATGACATTTACAGTTAATGCATCTCACTAAGTTATCTGGCGATTAGAGATGAAACTACATATTTTTTCCACCATCTGGTAACCTAATAGGTAGGACCTTTATGACATTTATATTAATTTCATGGTAACTAACCCACCTAGATGTAATCTGCAGATCCTCCTCAAATAAGGTTTTGACTACTAACATTGCAATTAAAAGAATTAAAAAATATTAATACAATGAACTCTTCACAGGTTTGCTGCCGGATAGTGTTTGTAAACGACGAGCTTTCGGCGACCAACTCCGTCGCCATCTTCGGGTCTGATGTTGACCCGAAGATGGCGACGGAGTTGGTCGCCGAAAGCTCGTTGTTTACAAACACTATCCGGCAGCAAAACTGTGAAGAGTTCATTGCATCGACATGCCGGGAAAGTCTTCGTTCGCACAAAATATTAATAAGTGATGATCATAGTTTAGCAGTAAGTTTGAAGAAATTATCTGAAGACAGTTCAAATATGGCAAATTAATAATAGATAAACAGAGAGCCCAAACTATACCTTAAACCAGTAATTACTTATATTATATATGGATATTTAACAGGAGACTGACCTATGATGCATAGAATAGCCACTATATGCAACCATGAATCACTTTAGAGATAAGTAAATCAGCACAAAGCTATCACACCAGCAAGCAAATTGATATGCAAAAACAAAGCTAAGAGTATGAAGGCCATTCATTACTGATCAGACGATTTACACTTTTCGATTACTAACCAAACATCCTTAACTCACAGAAGAGTGTGACTGAATTTAACAAAATTTCCGCAATTATGTTTAATTAAAATTGTAATGAGTATATAGTGTTTTCTACTAACTTTGCAGAGAAAGGCGGAGATTTACATGAATCTTTGTATAAGATTTGGTTTACCTTCTCCACAACTTATTATTGATGTTTATACATTCATATATATATAAGAAACTTTTAATTTTACCTGAAATTTTGATACTTCCTTTTTATATGCTACATATCAATATCTGTTTTCTAGTTAACTTAAGATATATAAAAGAGACTTGCAAATAATCAAGGTTAAAATTACTAAACTATTTAATATTTATTATCAATCACTAATTTCATAATTTTATAATTTTCACGGCTGTGAATAACTGCACATATATACAGTATAATTTTAAACACTTTTAATAAGATAGGTTAACTAAAAATTGTATGTTACGTGGCAGAGAAAGTTTCATAAAAATAAAACCTTATGACTTTCATTTTACCAACTGGAACACCAGAAACAGCTATAAAGCTATTATCAAAATACTATCTTAGATATAAAAATTAACATTTGTATTTAGGGTCTGTGAATGTTAAAATGCAGTTATCCCTTTCATACTACCCCAGTCCTCAAAATCTCACATTCAAAAAATTTATAAAAATAAAATGCAATACGTACTCAAATAAAGAATATAGAAGAAAATACTTTATATATTCCATTAAAGTGAAATACCAGCTGCAGCCAAAACACAATATAGAGGAATTCCATCATTAACTTACATCTTAACTAATTAAAAACTCTCCCAAACCTTAATATTTTATATATTCTATATTTGCCAGCACTTTATTTTTAGTACCCCTAGGGTCCATTAATTATTTTCAGTGAAATATAACACAGGCTTGGATAAAACTCAGCTGCGTACAATATGTTGTCTTTCAACATCACTGCTATTGTTGGCAACAGTTCAGAATTTTATAGACCATTTCCTTCATATCAATATGTGTATAACGTAACTAACTGGTAATCGGTTATATAAACAGAAAGATGTAAACCTTATAAATCAGACTGAACTCCCATATCAATCAAACCATTAATTTGTAGTTCTTTATATATGTGTCATTGTACTTATAAGTACAAACTTACATGCATTCACATATATAGTATACATACAAATTATTCATACCCACTATATATCTTTAAAACAATTAATTTTATAGCTTATTCACCACAAATGAATAATTTTTATTTATTATTATATTCTGTTATAGGAACATTATTTTTTAATGATTATTTATCATAGCAGAGTGAAAGTTGGCAGCAAAAAATAAATAATAGAAACCCTTAACAAGACAAAAAATTATTAAAGAAAAAAATATAAGAAAATTCCTACCTAATTATCCAATTTGGGGCCTTGGAAAAAGCAATTTATTTATGAGAAAATGTTAAATATGGAGTTGTTCTGAATATATTTTCTGGATTTTTTCAAATTTAGTTCAATTGAAAAAAAAATTCTAAGGTTACATGACATTTGGTAAACAGATTATTGAATATTTAGAACCTACTGTTAACTGACTGAAATATTATTGATGTGTGGTTTAGTAAAAGTCTATATCTGAAAAGACCTGCCTTACTTAAAATCGCAGTACCTTACAATTTGTTAGGTGTAACTAAAAGAAGAGTACAATTCCAAAGTGTGTTTGCAGCTTTTAGTAATCCAAAGTAATCATTCACACAGATAAAACAAATCTAATTCTTTCATACTAACAGTAATCTCCTACTGCCTATAGGACATAATTTTCACTAAAATTCTTTGTCAGTTAGATAATCACATTAGAGAGTCTTTTCTGCCCAACACTACTGCATAGAAACCATACACCGAAGAAGCTGGCTTTGGGTTATTCTTAGAATGAATTCTATATTTATCTTACTTTATTATAGCCTACTTACAACTCCAAGTCACTAAGATTACAAAGCTTCCTATAGGATCAACAACTAAATTATATTTTGATGTTAATCAAGGAGACATAATATTTCTAGTCATAAGAAACAATCAAAATCAAACTTTAAATTAACTGCAGCATGAATGCAAAATAGTAAGGCCTCATCTTACCTTCTTTGATAAATTTTTCTGGTGGATTTATGATAATGCAGTTTTCTCATATCATCAGAGTAGTACGTACATATATACATGGGAGCTGCGATAAGTGAGATATGGGTGAATACATGTTTTGTTAGAGAGCTCCAAGAGAAAAAGCGTCTGCACAGAATGCACAAACAAGTGCAACTACTGAAGACTGTTTAAATGTAGTTTCCTTTCTGCCTTCAAAATGGTGGCCATACAACTTTGATTGATTTGAGAAAATTTGACCGCAGTTTTGGCAAATATGTATTGGCGCATTTAGGAATAGAATAAAATGACTAAAAACATGTCTAATTAGCAAGTCTCTAGTGGTGAAATATTGAAGACACTTGGTGCATGTATATTGTGATGGCCTGACTGCTGACATCATGATCTCACTAGATCCACTCAAATTGCTCCCATCAGATTTTAAAAGAGTACATCATTCATTTAACTTCTTCAACAGGCTAATATGATTTGTTAACAACACAGTATTTTTGTTTTTGATCTAACGTGATTTTGACCTGTAAAAATAGAAAACAAAATAATTTAAATTCCTTTACTGCAAAAATTTGCGAAGGGGTTAAAACAACATAGCAAATATGGGATATAAATAAAGATGAAAAGTCTGTAATGTATTTGGAAATGAATACACATATTTCCTTCACGGCAACTAACCTGGTACTCATAATTATGAAAGACTCAAATGTAATATAATGTATCACATACATGAAAATCAATGGCAGTTACTACTCCTTGTTAGTCAGTGACTAGTGTATAAAGGAGTCAACTGTGATAGGCCACTATACAGTTGGGGAAGAGTGGTGAAAATGAACTATTCCATACTCGATTTTCAGTAAGCTATGGTCAACCTCACACCAGCCTCATGAGAATCTGAGACATTTGTTGATTAAAAGAAATATTTACTATTCAGAACACCTGCTAAGACAACAAATAAAATTAAGATTATAGGTCCAAGTCATTGGTTTGATCTATAGTTCAATATAGAGGTGTAGTGTGATAGCTACAATGAACAAAATTAATGAGTTAACAAATGGAGTAGCTAGGGTGAATTTAGGTATTACAGAAAAAATTTGGTAGTAAATATGATTAAAATTACAATATGAGAAACACAGGGAGGGAGATAGTGAAATGTGTTTGAATATAGCATAATCATACAAACTGCTAAACATGTAAATGTAAGAATTACCTACAGGATTCAGAAGGAAGCCTGGCTCAGTACATAGCTGGGCTGATAAGACTAACTGATTATACATCTGGAGATTATAGATGGCCTAATTCTAATAGTTCACAAGGTATGTTCATATTGCTGTTAAATGGGTATTGTGCACCGTAGTGGTAATTTCTTCATAGGGTGAAAAATAATTAGAACATCCTGTAGACACAATCTTAATCCTGCTGGAAGTAAATACAGAGCTGTACCTTTGCTCACACCCAGTGGTCTGGACAGGGGCAAACATGACAAGTGTACAAATAATAGAAATATTTCCTCCACTGTTGGTGAGATTATAAAGAAACAAATCAGGAATTTCATGGGACCATCACTACTGTTATTTGGATAGGAACATATCGCAGTATTTCAGAAAGGTTCTGACTGTAAACACAATACAATCATTTGTTAGAATAAAATATGTTAATGGTTATAACACAGTCTTATGGTACTCCTATTTCTGTATCAACCAGCATTTTATACAGTAACCCTTGTACTGAGTGTAACTTACGGAGAAAATCAAAATAAATTTAATTTTTTTCACATTTCTTGATTTTATACTACTTTCTTTCAGTGAGCACCATTCTGTTGACAAATGTACAACTAATTATTTGCAATAAGCTGAAAGAACATAAAATGTGACTAACTTAAACTAAAACAAGGCGGAAAGACACTAAAAGAAAACAACTATCATTCAACTACTACATGTTGGCTAACACAGCCTGGGTCATTTTTAACATACTGCAATCAGATAACCATAAACAAATACAGATGAAACAACAAAATAGAAATCACGGTACAAAGCAAATGGCATTGCAGTGATTAATTTAAATGCCTGTACGCCTAATAACATAAAAATGAATGTATAGTCTACAACCCAGAAAAATAAATTCATTTTCTATAATTCCAGTGAAAGATTTTCACATCAATAGATCATAGTGAAAAATTACAGATTCAAAAACAATCTGATTCAACATAATTAAACTCTACCAAACAGCATTCATAAGTCCTCTAAAGCAATATGCTCAAGAAACACGACAAAAACATACATAGGGACAACATTTTATGATATAACTTATACATACTGCACCCAACATTTCAACTCAACTTACACGTTTTAGTTAAGTACACGGTATGATTTAAAATAGTACATTGGCAATCACATAATGAAAACATTTACGTGAACATTTACTTTCCGATTTGTTATCGGTAAAACACGTACGAAACGGCACAACTAAGGTTTGGAAGATAGAAACATACCTCCTGGTTACCGTGTGTCACATCTATTGCCTCTGTATCATTTTATTTATACGATTTTGCACCTTAAAATATAACACTGCATTCAACACACTACTTCCACAACTAATCAGCTGACAATAATTAGACCACTGCAAAGATACTACATGCTACAGAGCGAACATTCCGCTGCTGGTATCAATAAAGAATTATTACTATATGAAATGTACGTCATTGATTACACAGTATTCCTGTGATCTTGATTGTCGTTTCCTCTTTCACTTCTCACTATTGAACAAGTGCAGGGAAATTGGACAAGTTAACTAGCTGGCCATGACAACATGAAAGAAATAAAAGGCAAGAAGAGTCATCCTGTTAGGTACATAAAACCTAACTTAGTTCACCACCCGAAAGTTTGTTGGATGCTCCCGAAGGAGACACCATTGTATCTGAGGCAGGACGTCCAGTTCCTTTCCTAGAGTTTAATGTGAAATCCGAACAGAACATCCTAGCATACCTCATATGAACATCTCTTAAATATTCAATCTCTGACCGGAGCAGCGAAATATTGAAATAAATCGTCTTAACCACTGAGCTTCTAGACTGCTCAAATAAACCGATAAAGGTTCTTTATGACTGTAGGGTGAGGTGGGAAACGTTTCTAGAAGACTTTAAGGGAAAATATCTTGGATTAACATTCCATAGTAAACATATCTTAGCAAGTGGTACAGAGCGGTATGTAATATACTTCTTTATGTTGTACACGGTGAGGTAAGGATTGTAGCAGAAAAAGTCAAGGAACATTGTTCCAGAACCTTGCTTGACTATCATGGTGTAATTTATTGCGAATAGCAATTAAATGTGTATTATTGGATCTACATTTTTCTGGTATTAAGTACTGGAGTTGGAGGGGGTCCAGAGGAGGGCAGCTAGATTTCACTGTGGAAGCCTACCTGAACACAATCTGTTATTAATACGATTATAGGAAACTAGATCAGTATCATAGGAGTTGGTGAGGATTCGTTTCACGGTGAAGCAAATGCAATAAAACTTAACAAAAATTCTTTTACAATAGTTTTCCTTTAAAAAAAATATTAAACACTCAGTTTACTTTAATTCAATTGCAAGGGATTGCAGGCTCCCGATGCCAATTACCCTACACCCCCATCTTCCCACTATCCTGCATTAGTCTGTGAATGTCGTCAGTTAAAGTCCTGACAAAATTGTCTTTTCCAATTAATATTTGCTTCCACAACCCTTTCCCTATTCCACACCTACTAGTCTGTTTTATGTCATTGTTGACAGCAATCAATTTTTTCCCCTGCGCAAGCTGCTGAAGTGCGTTTGTCTACTCCATGTTGTGCTGGGCTGTAAATGTGACATCAGTAGCAACTTTGAAGGCTGGAGAGAACAGCTGGGTTTCTTTTAACTATTGTAATTGATTAGTTCTAATTTCCTTTAGTACGTTTTTATAATTATTTTTTTTTGCTATGAATAGAATATTCCAAAGTTCAGATTCATAAGGAAACTGTAGCCACTAAAAGATTTTTTTTTTTTAAAGTGAATAAACCTAAGCTAAGATTCACCGAGCTGAACAAAGAGACAACTACAAGAGCTTTTAATATTTTTTAAAAAAGGTCCTAATAATTAACTATTGAGCATTATGTTAGGGTGAGACTCAAACAGTGTGGGTATGCTGATGAATTTCCCTCAGGAAATCGCTGTTCCATGACACTATTGGTCAACCACTACTGAAACCTCGCTAGCAGTCTGGGCCGGAGAACTCGTCACCTTCGGTATTCTGAAATCTGTTCCAAGATTCTCATCGAGCTATGAGCTATGAGACTTTGAGTTCAAACATCGGCGCTTATATGGCGTTCTTTCAAAAAGTCTGTTATATTAATGAATAAAAATAATCTGCTAGAAACAGAACAAATAAATATAATAAGTATATAATTGTTAATATATGACCTCTGGTTCGATAGTATCGATTTTAAAAATATCGAATGTAGATGTAACTTTGTAAATCCTAAGATATATCAATTAATTGTTTCAGTATTAAATACAGTATTTACTTATTCCCAAAAGTATTTAATAGCAACTTCTTAGTAATAAAAAACAAAGTATTTGATTAAAGTATTTTTATCTTCTTATTAATTACTATAACTTGATTTAGGAGTAGGGCTCTTATCCAATTAAATAATAATATTAACAATATAGTATAAACCTTGTTAGACTACTTTATCAAACAAATTTAAGTTGTTTTTTATTTTTAGTAGGTGCTAAAAGTATTTGGAAAATGTCGTGTCTGAAAAGTGTGGCGCCTATCGCAGGTACGTTGCGAAAGGGTTGTGTTGTACTTGGTGTAAGATGTGGTTTCATTGGGCATGTAGAGAAGAGAAAATGTGGGAAATAAATTAGGCTCTCCCATGGTTTTGTTCCCTTCTTAGGGATGAAAAGATTAGGGGGAAGGGTGAAACGATGAGGGGGTTGCGAGAAAAGTTCGGGGTTCTTGAGGCTCGCCTTGTGGTGGCTCAGCACCTGGAGGCGGGGCCTGTGGTGTTTCCGCCTGTGGCGGTTCAGCATGTGGGGCTCAGCTTGTGGTGGCTCAACCTGTGGAGGCTCAGCATGCAGAGGCACAGCCTGTAGGGCTAAGCTTGTAGAGTCTAGCACTATAGAGGCAGAAAGTGGAGATAGTGATTTGAAGGAAGTTGAGAAGAAAGGTTAGGTTGATGGTAACAGATCATTGGAGAAATATGGTTAATTGGATGAAGAAGCCAGACACTTTACAATTTGTAGGGAAAAATAGCTTTGACCTGTTACCAGAGTCAGGAGGAGAAGAGCCTCATGTAGATTTAGGAGTAGGTTAAGATGCAGCAGGCCTTTAAAAATAAGCGCGTGAAGGTAATTACAAGAAAAAATGCTTCTGCTGTTAGGTAGTAGCCATGGGAGAGGGGTAGGCCCTCTTCTGCAGGATCATTTAGGTATAAGTTACCAGGTCACAATTTTTTAAACCTAGTGTCTAGTGAATACATTTGGTCAGGTAATAGAGGATATAGGTTCACCTTGTCGAAGTTTCACTTAGGAAGATACAGTAGTGACAGTGGAGGTGCGGGGAATAGTATTGATAGAACCGCGAGTTATAGTATAGAGTGTGACCTGAGGAAGCGCAGCATATCAGGGTGGAGCTCATGCAGGTCCAAAGTCACCATGACCGGCCACAATTGAACTATGCTGTGAGGCAGATAAATGTGGAAACGCAAGTGCTACTTGGAAAGGCTATTATTTCCACCTTGAGGGTTGTGTCCTGTGAACACCAATAGTCGGTGGGGTTTCACTAGGCATGGCGTACTCCTAAACTGAAGGAGAAACTTTCTAAATTGTAAGCTAAAGGAGTAAGGAAGCCCATTTCCAGTGATGATTGGGACTCGACTGTGCCTTTTTTTAGGATAGGGGATTTTTGGTGAAAAGATGGAAATAGATTATCAAAATGATTCTGACTGTAGATCAACGATGAGAAAAAATTGGAGATCTTAAAGAAATAATGAAGTTTCAAAAATAATTAATGACTGGGGTAAAACAGGGAAGGAGAAAGTTAATGCTGAAAATATAAAAGCAGTAGTAAGGGTGTTACTAGTCGCCTTAGAAGACTAATAAACAATGTAATCAATTAGCAAACTTAATTGAGATACATGAACCACAAGTAACAGTTGGGGTAAAGTGTTGGTTAAAAGTAGAAGTACTAGGCAGTGAGTTTTTTCCGATGGTCACAGTGTGTACCGCAGAGATAGAGGAACTATTTGGTGGTGGAGTTTTCATACTAGTCAAGAAAAACTGCCACTGTTGACTGGTGTTCATAGATCAGGACCATGAGTTACTTGGAGTAGATTTCTGGGGTAATAACAAAAAAAAATCGGGGTGATGGCTGCTTACCGCAGTGGTAGAATGACAGATGAAGATGAGTCTCAAGGGGAGAAATTAAATTCATACTCAGATTTCAGAGGTCATTATGGTCATTATTGGGGGGTGGGATTTAAATTTACCAGGTGTAACCTGGCAAGGAAATAGGATTAATAACAAATGGGAACAGAGATTTGCAAATACCCTAATTAGGGAAGGACGATTTACACAAGTGGTAGAACAGAACATTAGGGGACAAAGTATTTTAGATATATTTCTAATAAAGACCGATGACAACCTTGTGGGGTATTAAGTATCCGAAAGAATAAGTGATCATGAAGCAGTTCTGATGGATATTAGAAGATTCAGTAAACCAGAAGCCAAAATTTGAAGGGGAGAAATAGGTGTAATTATATAAAAAGCCACAAATTTAGAAATTGAAGAGATATTTCAGCAAATTAGAAGGAAGGCACAAGTACAGTAGAGTCAAGGTGGGAAGCAGTTCAAGGAGATAATAAGAAATGGGGAAGAAAAATTTATACCAAAACAGAAAATAAAGACAATTAGAGAAGCTGTATACTATAGTAGGGGGTGAGGAGGTTAAAGAGGTTGGTAAGACGAGAACTATAACAGAGTTAACATACAGCATTGTAGAAGGTAATATTTAAAGCAACTAAACAAGGACTTAATAACAGATAAGTTGGCTAAGATTGGGTTTATAAAGAGTATTGTCAGTGCAGGGGGCCATTGACTGATGCATCAAGAAATTTCTATGGCTATCTTAGAAAACTGAGGGGAAGGGCAGGGTGTTGAGATACTTATAGATAAGGATGGAAAGAGTTACTGAGGATTGTAAAAAGGCTGAGATTTTAAGGAACTGGTTTAGTGAAAGCATTAGGGACAATGAATCAGAAACAGGAGGGGCTAACTCGGAGAACGAGCTTAACGACACAATTAGAAATGAATAGACCAAAAATTTTTAAATTCATCCTGAGGATATCATGAAGGAAATAAGAAAGCTGAAGAAACATAAATGAGCTGGTGTTGATAATATTACTACAAATATCTTGAAGATAACCGGATGTGACATTGTACATTATCTTGAAATATTATTTAACCCTTTGACTGCTCTAGACGTATTAACGCGCGTGGCTACTACTGCGCCCAGGTGCTCCACACGTGTTTACACGCGCTTTTGTTCCCTCCGTCAGGTGCTCTGGACGTGTATACACGCGCCGCCTTGCCGCCCTGTCTGTGCTCTGGACGAGTTAAGTCGTACAGCCGCTCGGGTCCCTGTGTGCTCTGCACGTATTAACGCGTAAGCCTATTAGCTTTCGGTCAGGTGGCTCTATTTCCACCCAAGCTGGTTAATTGCTTTACAACGTGCGGCCCGTGAGCGTTTACAGCTGCGATTGTATTTGTGTTGCTAATTTCATTTTAGTTTTCACTCATAAAAAGGCACGCCGTCGTGTATGTATAGAGGAAGAAATCATGGAAATTTTTACTAGAACCGACAGTAAGAATGATCTCTCTGATATGGATGATACTGATCAACTTTCGACACGATCTCGAAATAATAGTCCTACGCCGTGTACATCAGCTAGTGGAAATCTACCATCAGTCTCCACAAGAGGTGAACATTCTTCAGAATCTGAAGCTTCAGATAGTGAGAGCGAAGTGTGTGCAAAAGGATGACGCTTTAGTGACACGTTTGACTGGAAGAAAAGTAATTCTCGTCCTTTTGTTCATATCTTCTACTCACTATCTGTATCTGATAGTATAATTTTTACTTGTTTAAAAAGGTTATTTTACTGATGACTCGCGTCATATTGACTGTATGAATGGTTATTACATAATTTTGTCCAACTTGTTCTCTGATATAAAAGCTGAACACAAAATGCATACTAGAGCTCAATACAACATTTTATAATTGTACTTTGAAGTAAATTCAGTATACTTAACAAAAGACTACTAAGTAATCAGAGCCGACACTGTGTTTAAAGTACAGAGCTGTTTACGCAATATGTCAATTGAATTCTTATATTAGAATCAACAACAATGCTGAAACGAAATTCTGTAACAAAAATAACGTCACCATACTAGAGACTCAGTCACCATGACAGAAATACTAAGCCACGGTTTTTAGTGACATTCCGTGATAATTCAAGTGAACGATCACAAATTTCGGACTTATTGTAATAATTTGCATATTTTTGTGAAGAATGCACAATTTCTCAATAGGTGACATTCATTTTTGGTGACCACAAATTTTTTTATCTGATCTTAGAATGTGGGTGTTGTCGAAGATCATCCATTTATCACCCCGTGAACATTGTTTCCACTCGTCCCCACTACACAACGCAACACGAAGAAAACAGATTGACATTCGTTCTGCTACTAGTAGAATAACAGGAAACAGTTAATTCATTAATTTCTGCAATTCATTCTATTAGTCAATTACCGTGCAGCAGATAATAATAATAATTAAATATTTTTACTCCATCGACAGGAAAAGCCTACTCAACATGCTAAGGGAATATGGTCTGTACAATAAATCAAGAGAATTAATCAATCAGACACTCACCAACACCACAAACAAAGTAAATTTCCTGGGAGAACTCTCCAGAGAATTCGAGACAAAAACTGGCATTAGACATGGTGACGGTCTCTCGCCAATCTTATTTAATATAGCCCTGGACAAATTCATTAGAGAATGGGAGAAAACGAACACCCCAGTAAAACTAGGCAGAAACAGCATAAATATCTCATGCTTGGCCTTCGCAGATGATCTGGGTATTCTGTCAGAAAGTGAACAACAAGCCATCAAACAAATAGAATTCCTCAAATAATTGGCAGAAAAAATTGGACTAAAAATCTCCTTTGAGAAAACGGTTTTTCTTGGCACACAAACTGAGCATAAAACACTGGACACAGAATTTGGAAAAATAAACAGAGTCACCGAGTTTAAATACTTAGGCGAAATTATCAGTCCAACAGGACTCGAAAAGAAGGCACAACAAAACAGACTCCAACATCTACAACAAAAAGAACATAGGAATTAAATTAAAAAATAGACACTACAATACCGTTATTAAACCCAACGCTCTATACGCCACAGAAACACTCACACTAAACTCTAAGAGGTATATCGAGAACATCCAAAAAGAGGAACGAAGAATAATCAGGAAAATTATTGGACCAACCAAAACATAAGAAGGGTGCAGACTAAAGTCAAACAATACAGTAGAGTCCCACTCAAACATAGCCAACGACATCAGAAAATGCAGACTAAAATTTTACGGTCACATCTTCAGGAAGCCAGATCACAGATTAACTAAGCAGATATTCAAACTCATGCAACCATTAAAAATGCCTAACAGTTGGTTCGATCAAGTAAGACAAGACTTGGAAAAAGCTAAAATCAAGAGCTCAGAAATCCTAGATCGCAAAATCTTCAGACAAAAAATACACGACTGGGTAGTCATGCCAGAAACCAAAGCCAAGAAGACCGGCACAACATGGACAGAAGAGACAAAACTTGCCTTCAGTAAACGGATGTGAGAATACTGGAATGGCAAAAGAAACTCAGACAGAAAATGACTATGTTTTGTGTGATCTGTAGAGGTCCATGCGCATAAAATAAAAATAAAAAAATAAAATATTTGTCATGTAGACACTGTGTCTAAAGCAGAATAAATGGAATCTAAACGGATGCCGGCATAGAATCAGTTAGAATCGTAGGCACCTTTGTTTTATAAATACACTCCTGGAAATTGAAAAAGAACACATTGACGCCGGTGTGTAAGACCCACCATACCTGCTCCGGACACTACGAGAGGGCTGTACAAGCAATGATCAAACGCAAGGCACAGCGGACACACCAGGAACAGCAGTGTTGGCCGTCGAAGGGCGCTAGCTGCACAGCGGTTGGGCACCGCCGCAGTCAGTGTCAGCCAGTTTGCCGTGGCATACGGAGCTCCATCTCAGTCTTTAACACTGGTAGCATGCCGCGACAGCGTGTACGTGAACCGTATGCGCAGTTGACGGACTTTGAGCGAGGGCGTATAGTGGGCATGAGGGAGGCTGGGTGGACGTACCGCCGAATTGCTCAACATGTGGGGCGCGAGGTCTCCACAGTACATCGATGTTGTCGCCAGTGGTCGGCGGAAGGTGCACGTGCCCGTCGACCTGGGTCCGGACAGCAGCGACGCACGAACGCACGCCAAGACCGTCGCATCCTACACAGTGCTGTGGGGGACCGCACCGCCACTTCCCGGCAAATTAGGGACACTGTTGCTCCTGGGGTATCAGAGAGGACCATTCGCAACCGTCTCCATGAAGCTGGGCTACGGTCCCGCGCACCGTTAGGTCGTCTTCCGCTCACGCCCCAACATCGTGCAGCCCGCCTCCAGTGGTGTCACGACAGGCGTGTATGGAGGGACGAATGGAGACGTGTCGTCTTCAGGGATGAGAGTCGCTTGTGCCTTGGTGCCAATGATGGTCGTATGCGTGTTTGTCACCGTGCAGTTGAGCGCCACAATCAGGACTGCATACGACCGAGGCACACAGGGCCAACACCCGGCATCATGGTGTGGGGAGCGATCTCCTACACTGGCCGTACACCTCTGGTGATCGTCGAGGGGACACTGAACAGTGCACGGTACATTCAAACCGTCATCGAACCCATCGTTCTACCATTCCTAGACCGGCAAGGGAACATGCTGTTCCAACAGGACAATGCACGTCCACGTCCACATGTATCCCGTGCCACCCAACGTGCTCTAGAAGGTGTAAGTCAACTACCCTGGCCAGCGAGATCTCCGGATCTGTCCCCCATTGAGCATGTTTGGGACTGGATGAAACGTCGTCTCACGCGGTCTGCACGTCCAGCACGAACGCTGGTCCAGCTGAGGCTTGGCATGCCGTTCCACAGGACTACATCCAGCACCTCTACGATCGTGTCCATGGGAGAATTGCAGCCTGCATTGCTACGAAAGGAGGATATACACGGTACTAGTGCCGACATTGTGCATGCTCTGTTGCCTGTGTCTATGTGCCTATGGTTCTGTCTGTGTGATCATGTGTTGTATCTGACCCCAGGAATGTGTATATAAAGTTTCCCATTCCTGGGACAATGAATTCACGGTGTTCTTATTTCAATTTCCAGGAGTGTAGTTTATCCGAAATGAAAACATCGTTAGTATAGAACCGAGAGGAATGAAGCAGTCTGGACGCTAAGTAGTTAAGACCTCTGACTGGAGATAGAAAGGCTCTTCCCCAACCGATACTTCTGACACGGATATCTGTGCAATGTGGAGTGCACCAGAACGCTTGCGTGATATATTCTTTGTTAAGTTGAAGATCCTCTATACCCCGCAGGATTACTGGGGTAGAGTATTTACCCACAACAAGAGCAAGTGCTGCATTGCGCTATGAATCGAAAACTTTGTTACTTGGCGGCCAAACAATACTTTACTACTAAATATGATGATTTGTTTTTAATAAAGGGAATTGCTGAATATCCTACCAGGATAACTGAAAGAATTTTAAATATCTAAGTATTTTTTAAGAATTTAATTAAATTGTAATGGATCACACACTGTGGTGGCAATTTACGTACGAATCCATCTTCCTCCTTTCCTGCACCCACCTATATTTGCTCTCTACAAATTTCAACTTTAAATTCTTTCAATTTGCTTGGTAAATTATTCATCATTTCTTTTGATAACTTACTCCAGTCTGTGACATTCTTACCTAAAAAAGAGAATATTCCTACATCCTTGTGCCTGAAATCGAGTGCCATCTTGTGGTCATGGTCATCTTTTCTCTTCCATGCACTACTTTTAATTCTTACACCAATATTCTTTCATGCCTTCATCATCAATATAAGCCTTGTACACTCCAATGACCCTCTTCAGCCCTCTCCTGTCTTTCAGTGAATCCCATTCCAGCTCTTTTATCATATCTGTTACTGACTGCCTTCTACAGTAATTTCCAGAAACAAATCTAGGAGCCCTTTTTTACACCCTCTCCAATTCAAAATGCGGGTCCCATACTACACTACCATATTCAAGCAATGGTCTGACCAAAGTTTTGTAAAAAAATCCTTTACTTCTCTCATAAATCCCTTTACACTCTCTCCAACAAGTGCATAATTTTGAATCTTTTACTGTTACCTGTCCAATTTGTCCGGCCCTTTAAGCTTGTTATCAAATGTAACGCCAAGTTATATATATTTCAAGTCTTCAACAAGCAATTCTTTTATCACCATATAATCACAGTCAACCATTAGGTTTTTACCTGTGTATTTAATAGGCTGACTCTTCTTTGCATTTATCTTCATCCCATGTGTACCAACCAAGTAGATATCCTTTCCAGATCACCCTGCAGCTGTTTACAGTCCTCTACCGTTTCGATCCTTTATATAGCATTGTATCATCTGCAAACAATCTAATTTCTGAAGGCCGAAAGTACTTGGGTGAAGAAATAACGCTCATACGTTTTATGATAGAAACAAGTAAAGGAAAAAAAATAATAATAACCTGCAGACAGGCGGATTTATAGCTTCATCTCAAGTAAATCAAATTGAATACA
Source organism: Vandiemenella viatica (assembly GCA_031002005.1). Lineage (NCBI taxonomy): Eukaryota > Metazoa > Arthropoda > Insecta > Orthoptera > Morabidae > Vandiemenella > Vandiemenella viatica. The sequence goes on from JARYHS010007075.1 coordinate 1,382,357, forward strand.
AGAAAAACAGATCGAAATTCATCCCCGCTGCCGGCAGAGTGCTGAGAAATATATAATAATTATACAGAAGCGGGAAAGTTCTGTGGCCAAGGAACAAGAGGAAATTCGGTCATGGCCTATTGAAGGAATTATTCTGGTGTTAGCCTATAGTGATTTGAAGAAACCATCGAAAAGCGAAATCTCGATGGCTTGACAGGATTCGAACCGTCGTCCTCCCTCCAAACAGATGTCTGAATTTAGGGGTTGTATCCGTAATTTGGGGGGTATATACGCAGGATGGGGTATTTTTAGGAGCCTTATAATTTTAGAGGAATTTTCTAGGTACTTTTTGATTTCCTGTATTTATTTGTTGAATATTTAAATAGCCACTTCGAGTACAGTATCTCGTTACTAAAATTCAAACTTCTCTTCTGTCGAATATTTTTTTTCTGATCACAGAATAAAATATCTATCTTTCTGATGCATATTTCTTTTTTAAAAAGTCACCATAGACTCGGTGTTTAGTTTTTACCATAGACATAGATTTTTTAATGACCTGTGAAAATTGTTGCTTGTTGCGGAAAAACCAACGGGGAATAATGCCGCCGTTGTTTACTTATCTCTGATCGAATTAATTGTGCCGTTGTGTGTCGAATAGCAATTTGTTGATTATGCCTAGGAACAAGGGTAAAGTGATGTTAAATAAATACACTGCTCAAAGGCTTGGGAAGAAATATTAAGATTTGAAAGACAGTTTCGTTACTTTGTTCCATTTCCTTTTCGTTATGATTCAGGTGAAGCTATATTATATTATATTCAATATATGCCACACCTTACAGCCTTCCGCTAGAATTATCGACGCCATTGGATTACAACTGTTACAGTTCTTCGTTTAAATTGATAAGAGATAATTTATTTTACATACCTAACACACAACAAAATTTTAGATGTATTATTAGTTTTTTGTCTTAAGCGTGAGGGATAAATATTTTCCACAGTTGGTTACCCTAGGCCAGGGCGTTACCGCTTAAGGAGGGTAGGACGTCAAACGGGCCGACTTAGAGCAGGAGAAGCACCACAGGACATTTTAATCTCCATTGTCTATACTTTTACAAATAAATTCATAAAAATTTGTTAGGATGGCCAGGAAGTATTCAGGATTCACACTAATAGCAGTGGACATTCAAAAACATAACAAAACAATTTTTTTTCTTGTGAAATTCCACCATTTTCCACTTACTATTGGTTGCATTAATTGCTATAGGTACACTTTTCTTCATAAGTAAGAGAGATTTTTCAATGAATTTTGCACAGCATACAAACCATGCCTACAGGTGTATGAAACTCTAGAATTTATTTAATTTATGAAAAAATGAATGAGCTATTACATTTTAAACGTCATCTTTAGAAAAAGCTCAAATTTTATAGTTAATTATCTCAATTTTTACCACAATTTTTAATAGAATTGGAAAATTCTAGAGTTTTGCTATTAAGGAGATTGTGTTTAATAAGCATACCAAGTTTGATAGTAATAGGATGTTTATTTTGGATGCTACATGTACCTAAGTACAGGAATATGTGTTTTGCGGAAATGGCCGCTAAAGTTTCTGCTTGTATGACAGAAGAATGCTGTGCAAAGGGGTTGGCGCTGCACCTTCATACACTTAAAATCAAATTACGTACCTTATAATCCCTCAAATATAAATGTTTTATACATCAAATTATTCAGGAAGATGTGTGCTATAAAATAGGCATATTTTTGGAAAATAGATTTTTTTTAAAAAATTTCGACCTTAAGGTGGACTTCCGAACAACGCGACAATGTCGCGGCCACGCGGCGACTCTCAGTCACAGTTTGCCGCAACATTGTCGCAGGTACACTGTCGTGCTAGATTCTTCCAAGGCGAGAGACACTAGCACCCACTGGACTCCAGTCACTACGCGATCGCGGTGCTTTTCTGACGTACCCTTAGTTAATCTGAAATAAATCAGTCTCTTGTGAAACTGTTAAGACAAAAGATAATGCCTCTAGGCCCATCAAAATTGATTTTAAGAGAATCAAAAAACATTACTGAGAGAAATGGAACATAGAATATTGTATATTTAGTAAAGATGGGAAGCATGCTCGTATAAAAGTTCCAGAGCACAGTGGTTTTCTTTATTTTAATTACAAAGACTATTTTTATATCGTAATGCTGGCCTTAGTTTCGCTAACTGAAAGTTTGTGTCTCTTGTAGACGGTTCATATGGAAAACAAGGCAATGCTAACGTATTCAGATATTAGACAATAGGAAAAAATTGCAAGCACTAACTTCAACTTTCTTAAAGCAAAACTTTTGCGTGATACAAATGTAATATTGACCAGTTTTTAATAGGGGATGAAACTTTTGCTTTTGGCAATTACACGATGAAATCTTATTCGAGAATAATTGGATTCGATCGCCAAATATTCAACTACGGATTGTGTCGTGCTCGCTGTGTAGCATGAAATTCTTTCAGGCTGCTGCATCAAGTATTAAGGATACTTTTGTACTCCAATAGCTTTTAATCCGTATACTTGCACTGACTTAATATTAGTTGCATGTCGTTTTAACAATCTTTTGCTAAGTCTGCGATGAAACCCAAAAAACCTAAAAATAATGTGATTAATTCGGTCGGTACAAGGGGATTTATATATGGTGGCAAACATGTCAAGGATCAACTAAACCAATATTTTATCTCCGAAATTTTCCAATTAAACAAGTCAAGAAAACTATTCAAATGAAAAATTAATAAAATATTGCTCAAACAGTACTCACTTCTTTTATTTAAGTCCCTCGAAATTTCAACTCAAACTCTTTCCTTTGTTTTAGTTTTTGTATTCTTCTGCACTTAATTCATACTGTATTGGGTATTTGACACCAAAGTTGCGGGAAGTAGATCACCTTCCCCCGATAAAGTCCATTTTTATTAGATTATTACCACATAAACAACAAAGCAAGACGTGCTAAGTGCAGCCGTCTACCAGCGGCTCTGTCGCTGTCCCTCGCGCGACAGGAGAGCTGCGTAGTGTCGCGGCGACACAGTCGCGTTGTTCGTATACGTTCTCAGACATTTACACAGAGCATATTCACTGTCGTGACGACACTATCGCGATACTCGAAATCCCACCTCTACCCACCATGCTCGGTGCTACATTGTAACTGTAACAAACAATTTACTAAATACATTTCCAGTCTACACCAAAGACTTCCTTATACGGTTGTGTAAATGACTGTTTTATAAAGGCCTTATATAGATAGGAAATCAGGTGCGCGTAATGTACAATTTTTTTTTTTTTTTTTTTTTTTACATTTTGCTCGTCCTTCGGTTGAAAAAGTAAAAAAAAGTTTATCTAGAGGAACTAAGTTTAATTGAAAGTTGATTTTTATTTTGAAAGTTTTATAACGATTATGTGCACATGCAGCATAACCGGTTGAAAAAGTCTAAAAAAAGTTGATCTAGAGGAACTAAGCTTTATATTCAAAGTTGATTTTTATTTTGAAAGTTTTATAACGATTTTGTACACATGCAGCATAACCGGTTGAAAAAGTCTAAAAAAAGTTGATCTAAAGGAACTAAGCTTTAATTCAAAGTTGATTTTTATTTTGAATGTTTTATAACGATTATGTGCACATGCAGCATAAAACCAAAAGAACTAAAACTAAACAATATACAACAGTCATCAATAACTGACAACTATTATTTAATGTAATTATGACCTTTATCTTCCCGTTGGCAATAAATCGAAATGCTTCCAAAGGAATTGTGACATCAGAAACTGTTAAAAAAGTAAACATCTGCGATACGTTACGAGAAATGTTGTCTGCAATAAAAATAGTTTTTTGCAATAATTAAAAGGAAAACGTATCATATCCTAAAATACTTTCTTCAACAATGAGAATCCTTCGGGCAATTACTTTTGATAACAAACTTAACTGGGCAGGACACATAGGACAGGTGGTAGGAAAAGGTTTCAAAGTTCTGCACTTGTTGGAGAGAGTGATGAGGGGATGTACGAGAGAAGTCAAGGAATTGGGTTACAAAACTTTGGTCAGACCATTGCTCGAATATGGTAATGTAGTATGGGACCCTCATTTTACGTATCAAATACAGGAGTTGGAGAGGGTGCAAAGAAGGGCTGGTAGATTTGTTTCTGGAAATTATCGCAGAATGCAATCAGTGACGGATATGATAAAGGAGCTGGAATGGGATTCATTGCAAGACATGAGGAGGATGAGGAGGGTCATGGGAGTGTACAGGGCATATACTGGTGATGAGGCATGGAAAGATATTGCAATAGGTATGAAAAGTAGTGCATGGAAGGGAAAAGATGACCATGACTACAAGCTGGCACTCGATTTCAGGCACAAGGGTGTGGGAAGATTCTCTTTTTTAGGAAAGGGTGTCAGGGATTGGAATGAAGTTACCAAGAGAAATGATGAATAATTTACCGAAAACTTTGAAGGAATTTAAAGATAAAATTTGTAGAGGGTAAATGTAGGTGGGTGCAGGATAGGGGGAAGATGGGTGTGTAGGGATATTGCCACCGGAGCCTGTGCTCCATTGCAATTAAATTAATTTTTTTTTAAAATTAAAAAGTATTGCATCATACACAAAATCCTCTAAATAAGGAGAAACAAGATGCCGAATTTCATGAAGTATCTCAATTTGCATGAGAAACAATTGTTACAGCTTGAAAAGAAGATTGTAATGAAAAAAGTGTATTAAAACAAGTTACATTGACAGCTGAATCTAGTACAATGGCGGACTTCAATTTCATATCGAACACAAAAATTAGTCACTGGTGACCTAGCTCCGATGGAATAAATAATTATCTGCAGCCGTAGAAAGAATGTTTAAAGAAATAACAGAAACGCAGGATTTATAAACATTACCCTTTTCGATGTTTTTTATTGTGAAAAGTTTCTGTGAAAGCTCAGATCGCGTTACATAAACTACTACATTACTGAATGCAGCGTGGGCAAAGTCGAATATTGTAACGGAAAGAAAAGTTTGTTGATACTACTAAAGTTATAGTTAAACGAAAATACTGTTAAAAACCAAAGCAAGATGTCAATTATCCCTGATTTTCCTAACTTACCTATTCTCGTCAGACGAAACAACTACACGTCACTATCACTGTAACAAAAAAAGTGTATTAATTATCTCAGCGAATAACAAAAAATGTACCTACTAAACATTATTGGTGTGGGCGGAATGAAAGAGCTACAGTTAAAAATGTAAAATACCTAGTTATGCTATTTTACCGACAGAAACTGAAAATAGATTTTATCCTCTGGAGCTTACAGTATCTTTGTATCTGAACAATTATCTACCAGCTGTTTGTGCATCATACGTTGTGTGTTTGCTGTGACTTGTTAATAATATTGTGATATTCATCTCTCAAGACGTCAAGAGGATACGATATGGAGCCAATAGAGGCTGTGTATATTAAAGAAGAGGTGGGTCTGTACCATTAATCTGTATATGGAGTTGTACAGTACATGCATTCATTCGTGATTAATTGGGAAGTTTGTTGTTATTTACTTTTGTGTGGCTAATGTACAATCCCGAGTGACCACATTTTATCTGTTAACTCGTATAAGACAAATAACGTAAAGTGTACCTTATGTATAAATGTACCATGGTTTTATCATTTGGAAGGTATGAACAAATTCTCTTACAGTAACTATGAACGACGACGTATAAATGTTTCTTTTTTATTTTGTTAATTTGAATTTATTGTTTTCAAAGGATTATTTTCACGACATAATGAATCAATGAGATCTTAAATTCGTCACACAGAACGCTAAGTCCTATTTCCAGCTGCCTGGCAACACTTTCAGATAATGAAATTGATAATAAGAACGGTAAATACTATGTGTTGTACGATGATTACTGTCCAGTTTTATTTTTGTTTTTGTGATTATCTGATCAGTTATATGTTGCAGATGACACAAGCTTGTGTAGACATGAATTTATATTTGTCCGAAGGCTGTTGTCGTTGTCGTTTTTAGTTATCTAATTCTCCTGATTTTGTTATGGAAGTGTAGTTCTGATTGCATATTTCAGTTTTATTAAATATGTAATGGTTGACATCATGACAATTGCTATTAGACACCAGTATGAAATCACGAAATGTTAAAAAAATAAAATAGCTTGAATACAGAACTCACCATGAGTGATGTTATTTTGTTGTATTGTGTTAGAAAGAGATACGTTTATCTGTGTGGTCAATTCTTTTCCTAAAAAGATAAGTTATGGTGTGATTATTCTAATGATTGATTGTGTTGATGGGCTACAGTCTGAATTTAGGTATTTTGCAGATAACATAAGGTATACAATAGGAGCAAAACAGGTGAAGAATGTGAACTGTTGCAGGGTGACTATGATAGAATTTCTAAATGAATAGGTCAGCATGGAATGAAGATAAGGGTAATATCTAGATCGTGATACCGCTGCCACCACTTACCGCCTCGCAGTGTAAACAATCCTGATGGAGAATGTATGATGTCACTGTGATTCCGTGTGTGACGTGCCAGCCTTCTATCGATATGAGAATCCATGTTAGGCCATGGAACGTAACCAATAGTAATAATTACGGATTGAAAAAGTTAAAAAATTATTACTTGCACAATTAATAATATTAAAATATGTACAACATTCCAAATTGATAATTGATATTTTTCATCAGCATCAACGCTGTTAGTGACAATTCCATTGATTTGTATTTGATTCCGTTCTTCTATATTTCCTTGCGTGGCTGAAATTGCTATTAAAATCATTCATACGAAATAATATATTCATGAAAAGAAGATTTCGCCAATAACCATTTGCTTTTAGGTTGAAACGCAGCCAGGACCATACTAACAGTGAAAGATACGATTTCGCAATTGGGTTTCAGTAATATTGTGTGCGATGGATACGTTTCACTATGGTCCAGGCTGCATTTAGATGTAAACAGTGATAGATATGATATAGAAATTAGGTATCCGCAGTAAGGTGTTCGACAGTTACATTTAATTGTGACCCAGGCTGCATCAAAACCTCATCAGAAATGAATTTATTCATGTACTACTGGTGCAAAATTAACGATTTCTCGATACGAGATGTATTAGTAATGGACTACTTTCCGAGGAAGGCCCCGTTAGTGATATTTAAAGCTGCGAGCGGAACGTATAAGTCACATTCAGCAAGGTAGTGATGTCATACTCTCTCCATCCGGAAGTATTTACATCGTGAGGTGGTAAGTGGTTGCAGCGGTATCACAATCTAGATATTACCCTGAAGATAAATGCCAAGACAAGATTATTAGGTACACTGTTAAAATTTAAAGGTTAATTATGAATTGCATGTTGTAGGATTGAAATGCAAATATATTGACATAAAATTTGATAACAGACTTAACTGGACAGAGGAAATTGGGCAGGTAATAGGAAAAGATTACAAAATCCTTCATTTACTGATGAGAGGATATACCAGTGAAGATAAGGAACTGTGTTTACAAAACTTTGGTCAGAGCATTGTTGATGATGGGGCTTGTTTTCATGCATAAGGGAGTGACAAAATTTTCTTTTGTTGGTAAGGGTGTCAGGGATTGGAACAAATTACCAAGAAAAGTGATGAATAATTTACCAAAATCTCTTAAAATTTGTAAATTGGAAAGGTCAATAGGGATGAATTTAACACTCAAATTATAAAAGAAAATTTTGAAAACTAAAAGAAAAAGGGATAAGTGGATGACTAGAGGAATTTCCACTGGAGTGTTAGCTCCATTACAGTTGAAATTAATTGATAATTATTATTGATAATGATCAAAATAACATAATTGTGACAACTCACTGATACTTCTTCCATGTTGGTTTCTTTTGTCACAAATTATGGCAAATGGTAAGATAATAAAAAATGATTAATTGAACAAGATTGTTCACGTATATAATATAACATTAAAACTCTTTTCAGTTGAATGGGTGAATTTGTAACAATATATATGTTTTTCTCTACTGCAGATAATAAGTATAGACAATTATGTATGGATACCATTTCATAATAGTAACAATTTGTTTTACCAACTTCAGCTATTGCTATTTGACTGTGGATATAAATTGTTTAGATGAGTTGATCACCTTACAATATTGGAGTTATGAGGAGTTTATGCCATTGCTAAAGATACTGTATGACATTTGTATCTTGTCACTTTGGCAGGAATAAACACTTTCTATGGGAGTTCATTCCTATCTGCCACTAGCCTTCTCAAATACAAAAATAATTATGCAACAAATTTAATATTAAATTTTTATTCTTGTGAAATCCTGTTTAACAAAGATTGCTTTTACCATTTTTCTGGTCATTAAGATACAGGCTGTACAAAAGAAGTAGTGATTGATGTGTCTATATAATTTCATAACTCTTGGCACCAGAGTGAGGAGTTTCTTGACTGATTTTGCGATTCTTTTAGCAACTGTGGAAACTATTCTGTGCAGCACTTCACACACATTTCATGGCAGTGTGAAACTGTCCTGAGAGCCATTCCAGCGAATCACCACTATTCTCTATTTTTAATTACAATATCTTCATGAAGGTAGTAGTCAGTGACTATACTAACTGAGCTAGGCCACATGCTGACTGAGGATTCATGCCTCTTTTATTGTATATTAACCTATACAAATATACTATTATATACCTCATTTCACTGTCTGCCTCACAGTGTTCATCAATGTATATTCGTAATATTTATTAGGAAGTTATTTCTGTAATTACAAATTATAATAGCCAATCCCTTACATGACTCTGTTATTTCACTATTTTTGTATTTTGAAGCCAGTATAGAACTATACTTCTCTATTAAACCCCTTATTCAGCCACTGACTTGTTATAAGAACCTGCAGTTACTTTTATGCTCAAAGTCTTCCCAATATAAGAGAGTACATAAAAAAAGAATTGATATTAGTTTGCCAGTTTGACTTAGAAGAGCTGATATATTTGCCAGTAATCATTAATACTGCTGGAGTTTAGACGTTTTACCTAGGATATTTCTATTTTTTAATTAGAGTCAGTCATTTCTCTTTCAAAAACAAGCAGTTTATCTGTAGTGTGTTTCCTTTCAAACGTGAAGCCATGATTCCTGATACAGACTGGAATCACTGCATTTTTCTGTATAAAGCTTAAATTCATGCCAGACATCTCAGTCAAATCATTCAGATTTTGGTTTTTCCCTAAATAATTCTAGGGGTGTGGAAGATTGTTTCCTTAAAAAGGCCACATTTAAATTTATTTCTATTCCTTGTCTACAATCCTCTCCCAACCGTAGTAATAATATCTGTGTAAAGTGTGCTGAAATCACTTTGTAGTTTATATTTGATGTTAAATTGAAGGCTTTGGAGAAAAATAAATGACATACCTACCTCTAACACACTGACTTGGTAGACCTTTTCCATACAATTGTTGTTATATGATATAAATGCACAGCTGATAGCTGTTGACACATGTCTTTGGGAATTATCGTTTTCTTGTCAATAACCTGGACTTAAAATTTTTACTCCTAGAAGTAAATTTTTGTATTGTTAAGTCAACTTTCAAATACATATTTAGCATCTTATTTATTTGTTACTGAGAGTCCGCATTATGAAAGGATAACAGCTGATTTGCCATAAAGTAATCTGTACTTCTATTTCTCTAATTAGGCTTGCAGTGGGTTTTATACATAAATCTCTCGATTCTACCATTTATAAAATGTTATAATTTTTTTAAAAAAATATTACTCTCAAAATTTCCTTAACAGCTGAATGAGCTTTTAGATGAGCAGCAATATTGATGCCATCCATTCCCTTCTCAATAGAATTTTATTTTTCTATAGTTCCCAAAAATTGGTCCAGGTGGTTGCAAGATGGTCCCTTCATAAATACTATGACCAATTTCCTATCAACCTTGCATACAATCCTCTTGTGGTTCTAAAACACTTTTGGTAAACAGGGTATAAAGCACTAACAATTAACTTATTTTTTGTGTTCTCTGTTACATTTAGGTATATAGGATGAATTCCGTAGGCAGTGTTCCGTAGATCAAAGAGTGTGTTTATATACTTTAGCAAATACAGGAATTTAGTAAATACTGTTATTGTAGCTGTTTTTCGATTTTTTTTTAAACAGGAATTTTTAGTTGATATTATTTGAGTAACTGAAGACATATTATGTATACTGAATGGATTTTAGCTGTTGAAGTTAGTTTTGTATCTTACTGTGATTAGTGAGTACTAGGACAATACTATTTGGTGTTATTTTTTTGTATTTATATATGGTTTGTTGATAGTTTTTGCTGATACCTTTCCATCTATTAATATTGGTGCCAATTTTCCTACCAAATTTTATAATTTTGGTATTTAAATTACTTTCATTAGTTTTGTTTTTGATTCTTTCATTTTTTTCAGACTATTTCAGAGGACTATGAAGAAGAGGATTCAGTAGTGATACCTATTTTTGATAGGTATGGTAGTACCTTGTTATTAACAGTTATTACTTGTCTATAGATTAATGTTACTAAAAAATCTGATTAGTATTTATCATCATCATCATCATCATCATCATCTACGACAGCTTCCAGCCACTGGCCGGGTCTGCTGGGAACAAAAGCCTCGCCAGCGCTTCCTGTCTAACCACCATCTCTCTTCTTCCACTGACGCCCAATTTCCTCCTCTTTCCTCCACACATTTCTTAAGACCTTTAATCCATCTGGCCCTCGGTCTTCCTCTAGGCCTCTTCCCTTTCAGCTCCATGTCCAGCATCTTCCTTGGTAGCCTTTCCTCTCCCATTCTCTTTACATGCCCGTACCACTGTAGCCTAGATTTTTCAATTCTTTGTTGTAGCGGTTCTTCCTTTATCATCTCCCTGATTCTCTCATTCCTTATTCTGTCTCTTCTTGTTACTCCCACTCTACTCCTCTGAAATTTCATTTCCACCGATTGTACCCTCCCTTTGTCTCTCTCCTTCATCACCCATGTTTCAGCTCCATATGTTAAAATTGGTACAAAATATGTTTTATATATTGCCTCTTTGCTCTTTTGTGGGACATCCCTACTCCATACCAGGCTTCTAATACTTTTAAAAAAATCTATCTGCACATCTTCCTCTTTCGTTTATTTCCATCCTGTTTCCTCCATTTTCTTCCATACAGCTTCCCAAATACTTAAAACATTCCACTCTATTTAGTTGCTCCCCTCTAAGTGATATGCCTATGTCTGTCCTGTTCTTCTTTCTTGTTGTTATTACCACTTCACTTTTTCTCGCAGAGAACTTCATACCATAGGGTACAACTACTCTCTCCCACACATCCAGCTGATCCTGCACCTCTCTTAGTTTTCATCACAATCTGTAATACATGTTGTTCTGATTTAATATACTGCATCTATTCTCTATTGAGATTTAAGATTTAAAATTAACATCCAACTTCAGAAATTTAACAGTGCATTTTATCAATTTGTTTCCATATTAAAATAAATGTAAGTAACTGAATTATATATAATCCTTAAAAATTTATAATTTATTTATTAACAAATTAAAATCTCTCATTTATTAATTTTTATCATTGGTAACATATTTTATTTTTTCAGTTCTGTTTTTTCCTAAAGCTTCCAAAGTTTCCTTAACAATTTAAAGTAATTGAGTATATAGTTGGTGCCTTACTATTATTGAGATTACATGCTAAGCTCATTGAAAAAGCCAAGCCCCATGTTTAAACATTATTATGAAGGCTCTATTTGGATGAACATCTTTTGAAGTTACAACACAACTTGTACAATGATCCTTTCAAAATAATAATTTTTTTTCTTTCTTAAATCATATAATTCCATGGTTACCTCATAAGGGGAAGTATTCTAAATATTCTGCATAGTTTTATTTATATTTGTAGTTTGTCTGGTAGACTAATGTGTGTTATATAGTTTTTTGGGGGTTTTATCTCAAGCATTGAAGGGTCAAGTTAAATTTAATTAATATTTAGTTTTTTATTTCTTTTTTGTTCTATATTTTGGAGATAAGAAAGTATGTGCAGTTTCAGCTGTCTTACTCATATTTCCTAAAAGAAAGTCTTTAATATGTTTTGGGGTTTATTTTCCATGGTTTTACCTCAGTATAATGCCATTTAGCAATCTTATTGTAAAGTAACTTATCTTCTTGATCATATAAAATATACCATACTGGCAGTTTGGCTGATCATTTTGAAGTATAGTCCTTATTTTATACAGGTAAGAACAATAGGTTTCTATACAAATGTTAGTTCTGGCTTGCCAGCATTCCTGGTATAGTTTTAAGGTGGTTTCTACTTTGTGTGTAAAATGATATATTTTGCACCTTTATTTATTTAATATTTAGTACATGTAAATCACTAAAAAACCTGAAAAAGGACCCAGGCAAATATACATTAAACTACCTAATATAAATACTTATAGCCTAAAATCTAGTAAAGCTATTCATTTAGTGTGTATTGATGTTCTAAACAAAAAGTTTTTGTCATCATCTGGATACATTTTGAGAATTTACAGTTTGATAGAAAGTTTGGTTTGGAAATGCACTATTATGATATACTATTGATACCCTTTCTCATGTGAAAAATTATCTGCATATATTATATGATACATATGACTAATGAGTGATTTAAAATTTTTAGTTATTTTTTACTGACACAATTAAGATATTAACTTCAAATGGAGCTTTCACCAATGTTCAAACCATCTGTTATTACTGTTTATGCTGTCAGCAGAAACTGTTGAAATAGTTGCAGACATGATTTAGTAGATTTTACCAATTTTTTGCCAGAGGAGCAATATCACAGTAAATAATTATCTCTAAATTTCTTGATTTTAAAGTACCACTTGAGTACTTTCTGCTTGCATATTTCAGGTGGAGCAATATGGAACCAATATTTTAATATAGACTTGATGCAACCTGTAATCTGTCTCGTGGTATAATGCAACTAAGTGGTTGCTTTCCTTATTAGACTTCTATTAAGCCAAGTTGGAATACATCATTCAGCTGTGAACAATTCTCAAGTATGAAATTTACAGAACCCCATACATCAATGAATCTGTGAATTTCCATATCCAGAGCAAAATCTAGAGATTGCTACTTCTTCAAAGATTACTCTGCCACAAAGTGTAAAAGAGCTGAAAGAAAAGGCTGCTGCCACACAAATTGCATTTGCTACTCCAAACACAATCTGTTCTCAAGTGCCCCAGTTTGATCCCGATCCCCTTATCCAGTAATGCTCCCCTGCAATTCCACACTGCTTCTGATTGATACTGTTCTACAGTATTATGTTTTAACTTTTTCTTCTAGATATTTTTAGAGACAAGTTCCTATCTAGAGAGAAACGTAAATACTAAGCAAACCACTGATGTTCAGGTACTGGTATAACACACTACTAATATGTATTTAGCTTCTCCATTGTCGAGATTGAAAAATTGACTTTTGTATTGTTAAGATTAGCTACTAATCTGTGATTAGAAAAGTATTCCTTCAAAGTGTTGCTCTCATTAGTTAAAATCTTGTTGGTCAGTTTGAACTATTTCTCCTAATGAGTAGAGTGAGGTTTTTTTTTTGTATTGATTTTTGGTAGATCAGAAATGTAGTGATCAAATAGTAATGGTCCTTGAAGAAATCTATTTTTTTTTTTTCCTTGTTCAACACAAAAGTATCGGTACGAAAGTTTATTTCTGATTAGTCTTAATGTACTCTGTCATGGGATTACTTTTATTAGTTGATGCTGTAGTCCATTCATCAAAACTATATCATAGACAGCAGTCACCTAGACAATTAATACTAATATGGTGTTGAAACCTGATCATAATATTTGGAGTTAGACTCAGCATATGATATATGCTGCGTCTTTTTGTTCTGAAGTCAGTTTCTTTGTTTGGGGTCTTTTGACCTATCCTGTTTGTAATGAGCTATTCCAGAAGTTTATAATAGCATCTGTAGAGTTCTGTGGGTTGGTAGTTTGCTAGTTAATTTCCTGATTTATTTGGCTTTAAAATGTCAGTTTCTTCTCTTGTTTTGCCTTTGAGCTTTTCACACTATGTAGGTGTCTTTAAAATTCAAGAGTCTACTATATTCTTAATTTTATCGATGGTTCAGGATGTATTAAAATATTCTAAATTGAAACTGTATTGAGCTACAGTACAAGCAGAATTCAGATTAATTGTTCATAAATCTGTTTAGATATCATATCAATTAATTTAAATACTACTAGTATGAGAAAGAAAATTTGTATTTAAAAAAATTATCTAGTCTCTTCATTAAAAATCACATCAAATTTCGTATTAAAAACTGGCTGCAATTAACCAAACTAAAGTCTTTTTAATTATTTTTATCTGTTGGTAACACTAGTATTGGTTTCATAATTTAGTACTTACAATATTTTGACATGCTTTTAAACTTATTATTATTCAGTTGATCAGCATGCTTTTATTAGTCTGTTAGCGAGTTATTTTTGTTTCTGTATTAATACACTTACTATGCCTTGTACTATGCCTAAAGTGGACTACCTGTATCTATTTCAAAAGTTAATGAGAAGGAGAAGAAATTAAATCCATCACTTGTTACAGATAAAAGCAATAGAGCAGCAACAGACATAGAATGATCATTACTATATCTGCACTATTGTTCCCCTCAAATACTGAATTTGCTTTCTCTCTTCTATATCGTATACTCTGGAACCCTTTTTCATTATGAAGCTTGCAAAAATCCACTAAATCAGCTATTCTCAGAATTGTTCATCCTGAGGATTAGTAAAATATCAAAAATACCTCTACAGATCAATAACTTCTGCAGAATCATTTTATTTTTGCCTGTGTATATATTATTTAAAATAATACAAGTTATTATTGACATTTACTATGGTCCCTTGAGGACTACACTTGTACCCTTTTAAAACAGTCATAAACTTAATTCTAACTGAAAATCCCTTTTCAATTCCACCAACTTTAAATGAGTGTAATGGATACAACTATTATATTAACAATGCAGTGTTATCCCTATATCCTCGAAATACTAGGATTTTGCCTGGTTAGTAAAAACTTCATTTAATTTAATTGAAATGGAGCACAGGCTCCGGTGGTAATTTCCCTACACACCCATCTTCCTCCTATCCTGCACCCACCTACATTTGCCCTCTACAAATTTTATCTTTAAATTCTTTAAGATTTTTGTAAAATATTCATCATTTCTCTTGGTAACTCATTCCAATCCCTGACACCCTTACCTAATAAAGAGAATCTCCCCACACCCTTGTGCCTGAAATCGAGTGCCAGCTTGTGGTCATGGTCATCTTTTCCCTTCCACGCACTACTGTTCATACCTATTGCAATATCTTTCCATGCATCATTGCCAGTATATGCCCTGTACACTCCCATGACCCTCCTCATCCTCCTCCTGTCTTGCAATGAATCCCATTCCAGCTCCTTTATCATATCCAGTCACTGATTGCATTCTGCGATAATTTCCAGAATCAAATCTAGCAGCCCTTTTTTGCACCCTCTCCAACTCCTGTATTTGATACGTAAAACGAGGGTCCCATACTACACTACCATATTTGAGCAATGGTCTGACCAAAGTTTTGTAACCCAATTACTTTACTTCTCCTGTACATCCCCTCATCACTCTCTCCAACAAATGCAGAACTTTGAAACCTTTTTCTACCACCTGTCCAATGTGTCCTGACCAGTTAAGCTTATTATAAAAAGTAATTCCAAGATATTTACATTTTAAGTCTTCAGCAAGCAATTCTCTCCCCACCTTATATTCATAATTAACCTTTTGTTTTTTATTTGTGTATCTAATAAGCTGACCCTTCTTTGCATTTATCTTCATTCCATGATTACCAACCCAACTAGATATCCTGTTCAGATCACCCTGCAACTGTTTACAATCCTCTATCGGTTTGATTCTTTTATACAGCAATATGTCATCTGCAAACAATCTAATTTCAGGTAGTAAACCATCAACACAATTATTCATTAGAATAATGAATAGCAATGGTCCCAATACGCTACCCTGTGGCACACCCATTTTTACTTCCACTTCTTTTGATACATTGCATCCAGAATGTTTGGTTTACATTTTTCTTGCTTATACTCTCTCATAGAGTTATACTTGAGTATGGTATTCATTTTATGTGAACTCTCTTTACTTATTTTTAGTTATATCCTTAATTCAATTATAATTAGACTTTTAATATTCTTTCTGTAAACATCCTATCTTCACAGACTGCAGGTTGAGAACCATACAATGGCTAAATTAAGTTTTTCCAAAGTAGTCTTGGTGCAAACCATACTATTGTCATATTTTATGTAAGTCATTAGTTAAATTATCAACAATACAGCACAATGCAGATAATGTAGATTTTATGGGAATGAAAACTGAAGAGTAAAAATAGTTTTGAAAAGCTAGTAAAATACATCAAGATGTTATAGGTACATTATAATGTACTATTTGATAAACAATTTTGTAAATTATACTTTCCTTCAGAACTGTAAGAATCACATATATAAATAATTGTTTTATACAAGTTGTGTCAAGAAGAATTCAATTCTAAGAGTGCTATACATATTAGTATTTTGTGAGTGGAGAGTTTCCTGGCATAATAGTACTGTATAATCTCCTCAGGTGTTCAGCCAGACACAACATTTCGACAGCTGGCTCTGCTGTCTTCATCAGGTGTCAAGTGGCTTTCGGATGATACATATTTGCTGTGACTGCCTATACTGGATTAGCTTCATTTCAAGATGACTTTTATACACTTAGAAAAGACTCACTGTGATTGCCTATTCCCTTGCTATTCAGATCTTGTTCTCTGACAGAATGCACTTGTAATGTGCCTGCAAGAGTTGTGGATCATATATTCAGCCCATGCAAAATATCAAAGCAGCAATAGAATAGGCGTCCAAGTTTTTTGTGCATCTTTTCTAAGTATAGAAATACATCACAATATGGGGCTAAGCCAGTCTAGGCAGTCACAGCAAACTTGTAACATCTAGAAACCACATGACACCTAATGAAGGCAGCAGTACCAACTGTCGATATATTATGTTTTTACAACACAATCCACTAGGGAATACAAGAAGATTTTTTTGCATGATTGTATTGTTTGGGAGTATATTTGCTATTACTGTATCAGCATAGGAACAGCCTAAACATTAAAATTTTAGTGGTAATAGCATATTATTATTAAATATTTTGTCTTTGTTTATTATTACCTGTTAGCTATCGCCATATATGATAAGTTATGTTAATTTATGACTACCAAGTAAGTTACTGTTAAGAAAATGTATACCTGTATTTTAATTTTCACATGACACTTTAATCATTTTTTATGTAATGTGCATGCTATGCTAATAGAGGTCTACCTATTTTTTTATCCCTGCGTTACAGTTATTAAACTAAACTTCTTTTCTCTGTTTCATTTTTTAGGTCAAAAAATGAACTCCACGAAAAGAAATTTCCATTTTGCTATGAACAAAATGATGCAAGTGTGGCTGAGAAACCTCTATTATGTCGGACAGATCAAAGTATGCTATCAGTCAGATCTGGTGTGAGCAATTACAGTATATCTAATCAGAGCAGTGATAGTATTACTTCCACAGCCAGTCCACTGAACTGTTCATGTGCTGTTTGTCTTCAACATTTCTCTACATGGGAATTGTTAATGAAACATATTTTTACTCATATCCCAAATATTAAATCGCCATTACACATTTTCCATCTAGGTGGCAAAGTTTTCTTAAATACATCAGTGACATATGCCCATAATTTTCATCGTAGTAAGATAACTATGTTTAAAGAACCATCATTATTTGAACCTTCATGTGCATCCTGTGCACAGACTTTATCTTTGTCCTCTCTGATAAAACATGTGTTTAGTCATATCTCAACTATTTCTACTCCCTTATATGTTTGTACATATTGGTCCAGAGGTTTTAAAGATACGGCAAATCTTCATTTTCATAAATGCAGAACTTCACAAAGAAGGTAAGATAGGCCTCTATATTTATATTGCAGCTATTTTGATCTTATCCATTTTGTTTAGCTGTAAAAAGTGCAATTTTTGTGATGCATTATCTGTTTGGTTATCATCAGCTTAAGCCATCGATATACACAGACGGAAAAAAAAATCCCAACACCAAGAAAAAATTATTGTAGAGTAATGAAATTTGGACAATGCATTTGTCAAGTTAACATGTTTAATTGATTAAATTTTCAAGATCACAGGTTAATTTAAGCTCAAGAAAATGCATTTCAAATGTGAAATACTGTTAAATTAATAGCCGGTGTAACCTCCAGAATTTTGAATGCAAGCCTGCAAACGTGAATGCATTGTGTCATACAGGTTTCGAATGTCACTTTGTGGTATGGAGTTCCATGCTTGTTGTACTTGTGCTGTCAATACTGGGACGGTCAGTGCTGGCTGTGGATGATGCTGGAGTTGTCGTCCAATGATATCCCATACGTGTTCAATTGGAGACAGATCTGGTGATCTCGCAGGCCAAGGTAACATGTCGACACTCTGTAGAGCACGTTGCGAGACAACAGCGGTATGAGGGCGAGCGTTATCCTGTTGAAAAACTCCCCCTTGAATGCTGTTCATGAATGGCAGCACTACAGAAATTCGAGCTGCAGTTGGTACCACAGTGACACAACGAACTGTTAGAAATCGGTTACTTCAAGGACAGCTCCGAGCCAGGCGCCCTGTAGCGTGCATTCCACTGACTACAAGCCATCGCCGTTTGCGACTCCAGTGGTGTCAAGCCAGAGCTCATTGGAGGACGGAGTGGAGATCTGTTGTGTTTTCTGATGAAAGCAGGTTCTGCCTTGGTGCCAGTGATGGCCGAGTGTTGGTGAGAAGGAGGCCAGGGGAACGCCTGCAACCAAACTGTCTGCGGCCTAGACACACTGGACCTACACCTGGAGTCATGGTCTGGGGAGCAATTTCCTATGACAGCAGGAGCACTCTTGTGGTTATACCAAACACACTGACTGCAAATTTGTACGTCAGTCTGGTAATTCAACCTGTAGTGCTGCCATTCATGAACAGCATTCAAGGGGGAGTTTTTCAACAGGATAACGCTCGCCCTCATACCGCTGTTGTCTCGCAACGTGCTCTACAGAGTGTCGACATGTTACCTTGGCCTGCGAGATCACCAGATCTGTCTCCAATTGAACACGTATGGGATATCATTGGACGACAACTCCAGCATCATCCACAGCCAGCACTGACCGTCCCAGTATTGACAGCACAAGTACAACAAGCATGGAACTCCATACCACAAAGTGACATTCGAAACCTGTATGACACAATGCATTCACGTTTGCAGGCTTGCATTCAAAATTCTGGAGGTTACACCGGCTATTAATTTAACAGTATTTCACATTTGAAATGCATTTTCTTGAGCTTAAATTAACCTGTGATCTTGAAAATTTAATCAATTAAACATGTTAACTTGACAAATGCATTGTCCAAATTTCATTACTCTACAATAATTTTTTCTTGGTGTTGGGATTTTTTTTTCCGTCTGTGTATTTGTGACCATGTAAGTAATACAATGAAAATATATACAAGTTATCTGAGTAGTTGTGGATTCAGAAGTTGTTAGTATGCTATAAATTTAGGTAGATCAGAAATTTTCAAGATCTTGATTTCATTATATACATTTGCTACACCTAAATGAAAATTGTTTAAGTATTTTCCTATTTGATTGTGTAAAATTTTCTCTTGGCAGTTTTTATTTCCATCGTAATCTGTAAGTCAAACCCACTGTGAACTTTAAGGCTCATTTTCTGCTCTTTGCTCTCAGTTTTTTAGATAGAAGTAAGCCAGTCAGCTACATACTTGATTCTTTAGTACTTAATTATATATCAAATTGTAGCTAATAATCCAATTCAAATTTTTTAACATTCCTAAGTTACTAAAACGACTGCAGTGAGGTGTTTGACACTCAAGCTGATACATGCAATTCACTGAAATCAATTTTTTGAATTGTCATTGGAATGGCGAAAAGTATTAGGTGTTTTGTTGTAATGGATGATATGGAGGCACACATTCTCTATACAATGTTACCCTAATCTCTCCATTCAATTTAACTCTTCCTGAGGGACAGCAATTTTTTAGATCAAAATTTTGTTACTCTACTGTACACAGTAGTACAGCCACTTAAGAAATATAAAGACATTATCATATTCTTGTCATAATTCTCTACTTATTTCAAAACTGGATAACTGTTCCCTCCTTTTTCTCTATCTAAACAAGAACGTCCAAGCCTAAATATATTTTAAATTTCTGGTAGTTTGCCTTCTGCTATTATTCACAATCTAGCATTATTTACCTTGCCACAGATTTTATATCCAGTTTTAAAAATTGTTCCTCTATAATTTTTTGTGTTGGTTCTGTCTCCTTTTTTGAAAATTGATATTATAGTTGTTATTTGCTATTATTATGGTATTTTACCTTTAACCAGTATGTTCATCAGGTTAAAAGCCAGTATTTAAGTAGTGTTTCCCCATACTTGAGTAATTCTGCAGCTACTCCTTCCAATCCAGCCACTTTTTAGTTTGGTTAAAGCTTTATTTAATTCTTTTATCATTATGTGATGAAGTCCTACTGTTTCTGTAACTGGGTATTCTTGTATTATAAGCCTGAGGATTTTGTAGTGTTTTATCTATTTTTGTAGTTCTGTTACTTCGATGAGCAGTCGCTCTTTCTGTTCAGTTCAAACTCCTTGGCATTTTAAAGGAAAAGTCCATGTGTCCATAAACGTCTTTTTCTATTTGACTGACAAATTTATCCCAGTTTTCTCTATGTGCTTTCCTTACAAATGATCTTGTTTCATTCTTTTTGTTTATTATATTTTCTTGCTTAACCTTTTCCCTTCTTTATAAATTCCAAATAAGCCTTTCATTTCTCTTATACAGCTTCTTTTATTTCTTCATTCCTTAAGACCTAACCTTTTTCTGCTAACTCTTGTTTATCAAACACCTCAGCTATTATTTTTGTAAACATTATTTTATATTATGCCATTCTGTATCTATATATTCTTCTGTTGGTTTCGCTGATAGAAATTTAGCTAGCCTTGTTTGGTACAGATTTTTAGTACCATTTTCCTGCAACAGGCCATGTTTATCTTTTCAAAATGTTTAATTTTTTTCTTTTACTGTTACTTTTCCTCCATCTTGACCAAGGTACTACTTTACTTATTAGATGAAAATGGTGTCTGTTGTTATGTCATTATATCTTGCCCTGGACCATTAACCTTGTTCTTTTGTTCACCATAACATAAACAATTATTGATCTCTGGCACTCCATGTTTATTTATAAATTGATATTTTTTTGCACAAGGTGTTGATAATGCAAAATTATTTCAATTATATCCCATTCTTGTTAATTCAAACCTCTCCAAAACTTCTGACCACACTTTTAATATCCTGATTGCTTAGTCTGACATGTCAATTGTAATTGATACGTTGAGATGGAGACATTTGCTTAAGAGATTAGGTAATAGTAGGAAATGATGGAGAATTACATCAAAGGAGTTAAAAGATTGAAAGTAGTGAAAAAATTATTAATTCCTAAACCTAACTGATGTATGTGCTATAGAGATGCTATTAACTTAGTTATAATTCCAGTTGTAGATTCAAGATATATCCAATTATTGATAGCATATTTATAGTTGCATGGCTGAGAGCAATGTATAAAAGAATATAATTAATAAGTGGATAGAAATCTCAACCATATCTTCAAAATCATCATCCCAAACTTGTAGTTAGTTAATCATCAAATAACAGCCATTGATCTATAGATGTGTTAATTATTTCATGAGAATCATACTGATATATATATATATATATATATATATATATATATATATAACCAATAGCAGCCACTATAAGTGAGTTATTGCTTGGTAAAATTTGATTGTGCCTGACTTTGTAAAAAGTTATAATTGTCTGATATATAATAAATCTGAAATCTATTTAGGTTAACAGCAAAATCAAAGTGACCATAATTACTCTATTTCTCACATTTAGTTCTTCTAATTCATCTGTAGATGGTGCTGATTATTGTTTCACTTAATATTATGTAGTTTAAATAACACACATGCTGTTGATTTCTCACATATTTTGCAAAAGATAATTTACAAATAACAGAGAAATAGTTGAGAGTCTCTGGTCATATGAAAAAAATCATGAGCAAATGTTACTTACTTTATACTATTTATAAACCTATATGTCCTCTTGTTTGGATATATTTCAGCATGTTCTAATAAATGCACAATATTTTATTCTGTAATAGTAATATTTAAGCATTCAGAAAACTGGTGAATAATAGTCATGCACCTTTAAAAAATAAATTTAACATTATTCTGAGTCTGAGAAATCAAAAACTTAAATTCAGAACAAATCCATATTTAATATTTCTCAAAATTAAATTACTTGCTGTTGGACTCGAAACGATAATTCTACAGCAATTAATAATATTTTTGTTTTCATTGACAATTTTCAGTATTTCGTAGATGAATATTTATTACTTTCTTGGTGGCAATTGATACTCAGTTACAATGACCAATAAGATTATTAAATTGCTTTGCTTTTTCTTTTTTTTTTTCTTTTTTAACTGCTTCATTTCTCTCAACAGCGAGGTCTTTAGAGACGGGACAGGATTGGGGGGCAAGGAATGGGAAGGAATTCGGCCATGGCTTTTTGAAGGAAGCATGCCGGCATTTGCCTGGAGTGATTTGTTAAACCATGCAAAACCGAAATCTGGATGCCCAGACAGGGATTCGAACTGCCATCCTCCCGAATGCGAGGCGAGATTGCTAACCATTACACCGCCACGCTCGATTATTAAATAGCTTTAAAATTGCTTAGTGAATATATAAATAATTAGTGTTTAATACTGCACATCTGCAGGTATATGAGTTTGCGCATACACGTAACATGACACATACATCACAAATTATTATTTGATTCATATATGAGTTCACTTCAATTCATTAACTTAAAATTTTTCTGTTATGATTGTCTATATTGTTTGATGATACTTAATAACATGTTTTTTTTTCTTTCATCAGTCTTTCAACTGGTTTGATGGAATCCTCCATCCCTTCCAATCTTGTGCTAACCTCTTAATCTCTATATATCCCCTACAACACACATCCTCAATTATCTGCTTCATATATTATAATCTCTGTCTTCCTTTACAGTTCTTACCTTCAACTGTTCCCTCCACCAGCAAAGTAACTAATCCAGCATGTCTCAAAATATGACCTACCATCCTGTCTCTTCTTTCTCTAAGCTTCTTCCACAAACTTCTTTCCTCACATATCAATTCCAAAACTCATTCATTTCTTACTTCGTCTGTCCACTTAATTTTCAACATTCTTCTGTAGCACCACATTTCAAATGCTTAAATTTTCCTTCTTTCCTGTATTCCTAAAGTCCATGTTTCGCTACCATAAAGTGTTGTGCTCCACACATAGAGTTTTAATTTTTTTTTTCTAATTCCTAGACCAATATTTGAAACTAAAAGATTTCTCTTTATCATGAACAAGTGCTATTCTGCTTTTAACATCATTCCTGCTTCAGCCATCAGTTGTAATATTGCTTCCTAAGTAACAGAATTCACTTATTTCTCCAATTGCATTCGCTCCTATTTTTATGTTTAATCTACTGGTAATGGTATCATTTCTGATACATTTTATCACTTTAGTCTTGCTTTGATTTATATTTGGTCCAAAATCTTCCTTCAATATTTTGTTCATGCCATTCAGTAATTTGTCAATTTCTTCAGCCCTTTCATGCTAACAAGACAATGTCATCAGCAAATCGTAGCATACTGATTTTTTTATCCCTGAACACTTATGCCTAATGGAATTTTTTCTTTTACTCTCTTTATTGCTTCCTCTACATACAAGTTGAATATTAACGGGGATAGACTACAACCTTGTTACACGCCCTTTTTAACTGATGCATGTCTCTCATGATTCTCTACTTTTATTACAGCGACTTGATTCTTATACAGTTTATAAAGTATTCATCTATCTCAATATTTTAGACCTGACTTCTTTAAAATTTTGAACATCCTGTCCCACCTAACATTATCAAAAGCTTTTTCTAAATCAACAAATGTCATAAAAGTATCTTTGCTTTTCTTGATCCGCCATTCAAGTATTAATCTTAAAACCAGAATTGCTTCCCTTGTACTACGATTTTTCCTAAACCCAAATTGATCTTTACCTACTATATCTTCTACTATCCTTTCCATTCTTCTGTATATTATTCTGGTCAGTAATTTTGAAGCATGTTATGTTAGACTACTGGTGCGATAATTCTCACATTTGTCAGCTTGTGCTTTCTTCTGAAGTGTGAAGATGATATTTTTATTAAAATCAGTTGGAATTTCTCCTGTTTCATAACTTTTTGATATAAGCTTGAATAATCTTGCGATTCCTTCCTCTCCTATGGATTTAAGAAGTTCTGCAGGGATCTCATCAATTCCAACTGCCTTATTTGCTTTCAAGTCATTCAGAACTCTATTAAATTCTGTCCAGAAAACAGGATCTCCTAAGTCATCAATGTTGACAACACCTTCCTTTTGCATTACACTATTGTTCATGTTGTCCGCATCATACAGTTTCTCAATGAAATCCTTCCATTGGTTAGCTCTATCATCTGGGCTTAAAAGAGGTTTCCCATTGACAACTTTAATGTTGACACCTCTTTTGTTCATTTCTCCAAAATTCTGTTTGATCTTTCTATATGCAACATCTACTTTTGCCTATGACCATTTCCTTTTCTACTTCTTCACACTTTTCTTGTAGCTATTTTGCTTTTGCTGTTTTGTATTTGCTGTTTATTTGATTTCTAAACTGCCTGTATTGCTCTCTTCCTGTTTTATCCTGAGCATTTTTTACCTTCTCCTCTAATCCATCAATTCCAAAATTTCTTGGTCCCTAAAGCCTAATTTTTCTTTACCAGCTTTCATTATTTCGGTCTTTAATGCATTCCATTCGTCCTCGGTTGAGCTCCTTTCACAGTTACTTCTTAGACCTAAGTCTACCATTTCTGCAAATTTTTCTTTTCTACTTGATTGTTTCAGTTTATCCACTTCCAGTCTGTTCTGCTTATGCTGCTTCCTTATTCGCTTGAATTTCAGCCTGCACTTCATCACTATCAAATTATGGTCAGAGTCTATGTCTGATCCTGGGTACGCTTTACAGTCTAGAACTTGATTCGTGAATCACTGTTTGACCATGATATAATCTAGCTGATATCTGCCTGTATCCGCAGTACATTTCCAGATATATATCCATCTTGCATGGTTCATAAACAGTGTGTTTGGCACTACTAGCTTATATCTTTCACAAAATTCTAACAACCTGCTTCCTCGCTCGTTTCTTTCTCCTAAACCAAAACTTCCCGCAGTATTCCCCTCTTCTCCTTCTCCCACTATCGCATTCGAATTACCCTTGATTATTAGATTTTCCTCCCCCTTAAGATATTGTAACAATTCTTCAATTTTGGTGTACATTTTCTCTATTTCTTCGTCATCTTCCTGTAATGTTGGCATGTACACTTGTACTAACGTGGTTGGGGCGGGCTTAGTTTCAAACCTCAACAAAATAATCCTGTCCCTAAACTGTTCATAATAACCCACCTGTATCCGTATTCTCTTATTCATTACAAATCCTACACCAGTGACTCCATTGACAACTTGTGTGGCAATTATCCTGTGTTCCCCTGACCAGAAATCCTGTGCATCTTTCCATTTAATCTTGCTAATCCCAACAACATCTTACTTATGTCGTTCCATCTCCCTTATTAGGTTTTCTAATCTACCTGCCCTATTCAGACACTTAACATTCCAAGCTCCACCTCGTAGGATTTTTGTATCCATTATGATGATTGATGATTCATCCCTGTGCATCCCCCCCCCCCCGGAGACCCTATGGGGGGACTATTTCACCTCTGGTATATTTTTCCCAGGAAGAAGCTATTGTGATAAATGTAATTTGAGAGGATTACATGTCCTCGGGATACCCTTTATGTCTTTAATGCAATGGTTTCCCATTTCCTTCTGCATCTCCATGCCGTTGATCATTTCTGATTCATCCGCCTTTAGGGTCCGTTTCCAACCCCGAGGGCAAGAGGGTGCCCTGAACTGCTCCCCGCTCTTCCGCCCTCCTTTTGGAGGCCGTTGGCAAGCAGTGAGTAATTCCTTATACCGGGAATTATTCAGCCGTCAGAGCCTCGTCCGTGCAAAAGGGTGCACCACGTGAAGGAGAGGTTGTCATTTGGTTGGAAGAGGCTAGTACAGTCTCTCGCAAACCCTTACACCCTATACCATATTTACTGAAATGATTTGTGGTGGTCTTGCGAATATTTTTGCTTTTGTGCTTCCACTTCCCAAGAGGTACATAAATATGTGAGTAAGACACTAAGTCATGTGAGCTGTAGAATACACAAATAATACTCCAGCAATGTATGTATAATATTCACATTTATTTCCAAAGATACAATGTCATCTGTATTACTCCAAATGATTTTTTCATTTCCCTTTTATTACCAAGTCCATTATCTAATGCAACTAATGTCAGAGCGCATTATTCTGTTAACAACCATAATCTGCAAGTCCCATTCTAAATTGGCAACTTCGTTATTTCCCACCTGCTTTGTGGGTGTCGTCTTCATGATGATTAAGCTACGACCATCTTTCACTGCATGGCTGTCTCTAGCTGTGCTCGACCCTAGGCCCTGTTAAGTCCCGAGTCACTCAGAAGATTCTAAGATAGCTTAGAATATTCTACCGCCAACTGAACTCCTTCTGCCCCTGCAGTCTGGTTTCCTTCATCAGTTCTCCACCTCCTCCTGATGGTGGGGAGGATTTTGACCAATAACTATCTCCCATATCCTCCCATCCTTTTGCTAAATCACGTCGTTGCTCTGCATAATTCTCTGACCGTCTGACCTTCGGAGTGTGTTGCATCCTACTCATCAGATTCCTCTGAAAGAGTTTGTTTCTTTTTACTGTTGCAATTAACCTACTTGAAGCTCACATTGCTTAAAATCACAACTGTCTTAATATTTTACTAAAAACCCTGTGTGATCTTACACATATTAGTATAGAGGAAATGGGCCCAAAATAATACAGAACTTGTTGCAAACAAAGCTTTTATATTAAAAGCCTACAGATTTTGAGATCATGAGTTTTATTAAGAGTTCGATCACTCAGTAATTCAACTTGAGATAATCACTGGACTCTAAAAGTGCTGAAAATGAAATACTGAGGACTCTAGAATCTTTTATAAGATCTTATAGTTTGTATATTTTTTCGTGGGGAACTCTTTATAAATAATAAAATATGAGTTAATGATATATATATATATATGTGTGTGGCAGGTATTTCTGTATAATGGGATTTATAGTGTTTTCTCTGGTATTCTGTATTTGATTTTATACAGCATATTATTTTTGTAACAGTTTTGAATTTGGTTTTATGATGCTTGTGGTATTTGGATTAGGATAATTGCAGTTTTATGCTGGCAGTACTTAAATGCAAATATTATTTTTAAATCTAAGTTACTTTTTTTATAACAAAGACCAGTGAAGCTATTTCTGGTGTCCTAATTTTCGTTCTGGTAGCTCAGTGCCTAAGCGCTTGCTTTCAAAAAACGTTCGCTGCTCCTGCCCCGGGCACTAATCCCGGCAGGCGCAGGAATTTTGAGAGTTGTGTTTAATCATATGAGCTATGCCAGGATGCTCCACGGTTTGGATTCCACATTAAACTGTAGGTCCCAGAGGAAAGGAACTGACCGTCCTACCTCTGACACAATGGCTTAGTATGCCTCCTTCTGGAGGATCCAACCAACCTTCGGGTTGTGGACTAAGTTAAGTTAATTTTAATTTAAGCTTACTGGCACAGGTGCATGTTTGAATATTCTATATTGTACAATGAAAGTCATAAATGTTTATTTTTTAAACTTTCATATTTAAGCTTTCATATTAATAGTATTCTTAAAAAATATATTATACTACAGGTGTATATGTGTGAACAGTAATTAACAGCACTAAACATTATAAAATTTTGTTATAGGCAAACTCAGAATTATAAAGAATATTATATAGTTAAGTAATTTTAACTATAAATCTCAAATTGTTTCTAGAACTTAAGCTATGTTCACACATGGATATTTGTGCCAGAACATGTATAAGGATTTGTACATTTGACACGTTGTGGCACTTTATGTCATATAAACTGCTCATACATTTGGCAAATTTCAGAGTATCTCATACGACTTGTATGTTGTGTATATGCTCATTTCACCTTTGACTTGTATCTTATACACAGGCACACACAGTAGCAAAACTAACATAATCAGAAACTGAAATTCAGAAATGAGTGATATATATACTGTATTTGAAAGATTTCCAGTTGTTTGTTTGTATATGCCATTTTCCAAAATTAGTTCTTTCATCAACATGGCATAAGCAACTTGAAATAAAAATAGTGATACTTTTATAGAATATCAATGTACACAAGTATCAAGCAGGTTTGATACTTGTGTGTACTGATGTAAATGCAAGAATCGTACTCGTGCGAGTTACTGAAACCCTCAGACAAGTTCTGATACAAGTGCCAATATAAGTTCTGATACAAATCACGAAACATGTTATGTAATTATGCCAGATGTAAACTTAGATTTACATAAACTAAAAAACAAATAGTAAATTTTTTTAATATATAGTACATAAATGAAAGTATCAAAATATTCAATGTTGAGAAGAATTTCAGAGATAATTAATAACTTTATAAAAAGATCTTTTGGATTGTGTGGTGTATAAAAAATTGTCCTGCGAGAGAACTCAAGGAATGATTGAAGACAGAAAATCTTCTTATCTGCAAAGGTAGTAGAAACATAAAAATGCTATAGTTACAATTATAATGAAAATAGCTGTGAAAATACTGCCAAATTAAGTAGAATTTTTGTTCTGTTTCAAGATCCTTGCTTATTAACCAACAAGAGATGTAAATTGTCAGTTCTATGATGTAATACTTCTTCTTAATCAATCTCACTTACCAGTGTGATGGCTTCATGTTGACTTACTTATCTTTAAAGTGATGCAGAGATGTATATAATGGTCATTCTGTGTGTTATGTTAGTCTCCTGTTAAGAGACCATATGTAATGGAAGAAAATACTGTTTGAAGATATTGCTTAGGCTGAATTCCTCTTTATTTAACTGTTATTAAATCACCATTTTAACCGTTTCTTGATTAATGACTTCAAAGTAATGGCTAACCATGATCATTACTTAAACATATTTTGTCATTGTTTTTGTTGGACTGTTTGTAGTCAAATTCTTATATGAAGGTGGCTGATTTCTCAGAAGTTTGTCATCATGGAATTAAAATAAATGGCAAAAGAGGCAGTTTATTATGTTACTAGATTGCTGAATAAAGGTATTGTATTTATCTCCAGTGGGTAGAGTTTGTTCCTTTTATCTTTCCTTCAAAAATCATCTTAAGCAAACCACTGAGTCATGAAACATAGCTTATCATCTGGTTTCTTCTTTTCTGCAAGTCCTTCCAGAAACATAGTTCCTTCACAAACTTCTGAATACATCATCGTTAGTGACATAATCCATTCCGCTTATCTTCAGCATTCATCTGTTTCACCAAACATCAAACACAACTGTCACTATCTTTCCAGCATCCGTGTGGTATTTGATTCACATATATTATTAGAGAGTTGTTATGTGTTACATGCTCATGTTGTTACAGGTAAAAATTTGCTTTTGTTTATTAAAAGCATGTTTAGCTTTGTTGGCTCCACATAGTATTTAGTTTCTTCTTCTCCCATTTTATTTGACTGTTCCACCCTCATATCAGAAAAGATTTCCAAGCATGGTGGCTTAGCAGTAATGCTCTGTCCTTGCATTAGTGAGGATGTGGGTTGGAATCCCATCTGGCCATCCAGATTTGGGTTCAGCATGGTTTCCTCAAATCACTCCAGGTGAATGCCGCTCCTTATAAAGGCCATAGCCTAAATTCCTTCCCATTCCTTGTCCGCAATCCTTTTCCACCTATAATTTCCTCTATGTCTATGAGGTGTAAATCTATAAATAAAATATCCAAAATCTTTAAGCTGCTCAATAAAGTGTACCTTTGGTCTTAACGGTATTCATTTTTTATGACCCTGCCGCAAATTAATGCTTTATATTTTACCAACTCTATTTTCAGGTTATAAGCATGGTAAGGACCTCTTCCATTTTGTTTTTCATCCAAGTGAAATTTATTTTCTAAAACTAACAGCAATGCAAAATCTCAGCATAAGCATGTTTTGGTGGTGTATGGAAACACCTGTCATTACCTGATTCCTCACAACTTCCATTGTTTCTTGCATATACACAATGAATAAAAACACACTTTTGTTTACTCCATTTTTAATTTTTGTTTCCTCTTTGCATTTTTGAAATTGAATTGCTGTAGTTTAATTTTTATATAGTTTGCATATAATTCTTCGATTATTCTACTCAAGTCCTATTCTTTTCAGTATTGAGAACACTTTCTTACAATTGGCGCTATTGAATGCCTTCATAAGAACTCTTAAGGCTTTATAGGCATCCTTGTTTTTCTTTACCTCTCCCTTTCTGAATTCAAACTAGTCATCAGTTAGCTCTAGGTCAATCCTCCCAACACTGAACTTTTGATGTTAATATTTTAGATGCAAGAGATGTCAAACTTAGTGTCGGACAGCATTCACATTTATTTGCATTCTTTGGTATGGGAACTACTGCACTTTTTTCAAAGGCTTTGGCTATTTTTCATATGTCGTATATATCACAAATTAGTCTGTACAATGAGTCTTTTACTTTAAGCCCTTTTGTCTTTATGAC
Organism: Vandiemenella viatica; assembly: GCA_031002005.1. Lineage (NCBI taxonomy): Eukaryota > Metazoa > Arthropoda > Insecta > Orthoptera > Morabidae > Vandiemenella > Vandiemenella viatica. The sequence continues at coordinate 1,413,291 of JARYHS010007075.1, forward strand.
TTTAACTGGTTTTTCATATATCCCTTAGGCTTTCCTCTCATTTAGCAGTTCTAATGCTTTATAAAATTTGTCCCTCAAAACATGGTGTTCTAATACATTTTCATGCACATTATTTTTATTTGATGGACAAAGATTTTCATCATATAAAATTTAAGCAGTTTCCCAATGTTTTGACAATATCACTTTTTTATACCCATTTTCTCCCTTTGAATTCTGTATTTCTTCAATTTTCCTTCTACCATCACTGAAAAGCATTTTGGCATTTAAGCAGACGGAATGTGTAGAGTCATGGTTAGAAATGGGGAAAAGGGACAGGGAATGGGAGTAAAGAGTTGTAGACAATACACCCAACCTTTATAATATTCATAAATAATTCGTAATAATCTACTACTAACTGAAAACAGGTGGTACAAAAAATATTATTAGTAATAAAGAAACTGAAAAGTAAATATAAAAATACGAACTACATCTGTTGAGCATTGGTTCATATTAAGTGATGGTATTTTCTTTCCTGTAAAATGTTTGTAAATGTGAAATATTCTAGTTAACAAATTACCATTGTTGTTATTTCTAAAATTGTGTTTGACTATGTTTCAATAATGTATTAAGTTTCTATTGCATATTAACATGAATATATGTTTTATTTCTAGAGATTGTCATGACTGCTGGTGTGACAGTTCTATCTACAAGCAGCAGATTTTTGCAACTAAGGAAATAATAAACAATATGGAAGGGGAACCAGTGTTTTCGAGCAGCTGCAGTAAGGGACTGAAGTACAAACAAAGCAAGAATATAATACAGTATGATGAACAGTCACCTGTTAGTGAAATATGTGAAAACTCATTACCATTCCCCCACTGTTCCAAAAGGTGTAAAACAGTAAAAACAAGTGATTCTTCATTTTATATTTGTGAAAATCGTCTGAAACTACATCAGACCATTAATTTGGGTGATTCGTCACTTTATTGCGAAGTTTGTGGAAAATCTTTTACAAATACTGGTGCTCTTGCAAGGCATAAGAATGTTCATACATATAAACGCCTCTTTTCTTGTAAGGTATGTGGAAAATCTTTTAAAGATTCTGGGGTTCTTAAAAGACATGGGATGATTCATTTACCTGAACGACCATTTCCTTGCAAGGTTTGTGGAAAATTGTTCACACAGTCTGGGAATCTAAAACGGCATAATCGGATTCATTTAGGTGAACGACCATTTTCTTGTGAAATTTGTGAAAAATCGTTTAAATGTTCAGGGACTCTTAAAATACACAGGCGGATTCATTTAGGTGAACGTCTATTTCCTTGTGAAACTTGTGGAAAATCATTTACACGGTCTGGGCATCTTAAAAGTCACAAGAGAATTCATTTAGGTTATCGCCCATATTCTTGTGAAGTTTGTGGAAAATCTTTTACAGAATCAGGAGGCCTTAAAGGTCATTTGAGGATTCATTCAGGTGAACGACCATTTTCTTGTGAATTTTGTGGAAAATCTTTTAGGATGTCTGGTCATCTTAAAGACCACAAGAAGTTTCATTTAGGTGAACGGCCATTTTCTTGTGAAGTTTGTGGAAGATCTTTCACACTGTGTCGGGACTTAAAAAGGCATAAGTTGATTCATTTAGGTAAACAGGTAGATTCTTGTTAAGTTTGCGAAAATTCGTTTACAGAGTTTGGAAGTCTAATAAATCAGAGGTGGATTCATTTAAGCGAACAGTCATTTTCTTCTTACCAAGAAATAACACATTTTCAGCACATAAGATTGATCATTAAAATTATAGTCAATATTGATTTTCTTGTGAAAATTCTACAAAATCTTTTACAGGCTCTGTGAGATTTAAAAAGCACAACTCCCAGCTGTTGTTTAGTTTGTGGAAAATGTTTTGTGCATTCTTGATTTGTAGAAGGGTGTATGAGTTTTCAAAAAGGTAAATGACATTTTCTTATAAGGTTTACCGTAATCATTTTAAGCAGTCTGTGACTGTTTTAGATCATAGAAGATATGATTTATGTGAAGCCAGGGTGAGGAATCATGTGTAATTCTGTGCAAAATCTCTTACAAGTCCAGAAATCTTAAGGAACACTTGGACAGGCTAGGCAGTGTCACATAACGTTAAGAAAAAAAACCTGCAACATATGTCTGGATACTGCTGTTTGTTTTTAACGATTGTAATTCAGTCATTTTTATACTGTAAATACATCAGACTAAGAGCTCCTATTCTAAGATGTTAATTGATGAAAAACATTAGGTGAAGAAGGAAATAGGTTTAGTTTCACATGGATTTTCCTGCATTACAGAAGTGCATTCAATGGTGAGAATTTTACAATAGAACTTACACTCAACAATAGTTCTCTTTATTTTTGCTAGCTAAGTTAGATAAGAATTTTTTTTATCTCTACTGGGTCCTTAATTCCATTTTGTTGTGGTCTTCATGGGATTAGGAAAAGTTTTACATGGTAATACATTTAGCCTCAGTACATTTGGGAAGGCCCCCTTCAGAAATATTGAATTTTCATGATCACACATGATTAATGTATAAATGGCATTTATGAAAGTATGGGATGAAGCGTTTCCTTTGACAGATATTTGATGGGGCCTATTCGAGGATCAGTTAAGTGGAAATGAAGTGAGACAAATTTTCAGTTGTGGCCTCAGTCACAAGGATGAACAAGAACACCTTTGGAATTCTAATTAGAATGTTTTGAATCTACAAAAGGACAATGTATATACTAACTAATATGCTAAGTAAGATAACATTAGCTACATGCTTCCTTCTTAACTTTTATACTAACGATATCTGTACTGGTGTGCGGAAAATATGGATGATACTGACAGCAGTGAAATAGAATCGTTTCAGGATATAATTTGCACAGGCTGTTATGCTACACAAGAAGCTGTGAAGAGTTGTCAAAAGGTGGCTCAGTTAGCTGGAAATATGCAATCATTATAAGTTGTTTGCAAAGAGAGTGATATAAAATTGTATTAAACTCATAAAAATAAACAAAATAAAAATTAATTTATGATATAATATCTGGTTGATTTTAAGAGTTATCTATTTCCTTACATATTTTTCCCCTTCTGTTATAATTATACCTTGCATATTTTAAATCACATAAGATTTTGAAAGTTATTAGGAATGAGACAAGGTATCACTCTTCAGTAATGTTTGCATGAAATAAAAATCTGAAGATGAGTGAAATATTTATATCTTTTTCTCTTTTAGTCAAATTTATAAAGTTATTAACTTTTTGGTATATAATTATAAAAATTTGTGAAAACGCTTCCATAATCTTGCATACAAATTTACAGCAAACTTTATAGAATTAGCACAGTTAATGTAAAAGAAATTCAGTCAGAACTGTTAGATCACTTATCGCACACTATTTCGTGGTGGAGTGTATTGTGGGGTATCAGATGGAAACATACACCTGGCGAAACGATCCTGAAATGTGGTTCTATAGCAACCTACCCTAACCTGACTTTATTATGTGTCACTCCATAAGAATCTGTGTAAATCATTGCTGACATAATTCTGCGATGCAATCGATGCCGTAGTGTGCGCTTACATTTAAATGCACCAAGTGGATTCATTTTAGTGAACTCCAATTTCGTTTTGAAGTTTGTGGAAAAGCTTTTACACAATCTTGTCTTTTTAAAGAGCACAGGTGAATTCACTAACATGTACGCCAATTTTCTTTTAAAATTTGTAGAAAACCTCTTACAGCACCTATTTGTCCCAAAATTACATTTAGGTGAACTCCATTTTTTTAATAAAGTATCTGTAAAATCGTTTACTTGGTTTGGGTCTCTTGAAGGGCTTTTAGGATTCCAGGAGTCATTAATAGCATCAGATAATTCTTTTGGGTGAAACTCCAATTTCCTTGTAATATTTGTGGAAATTCTTTTGAATGATATGGTATGCTACAAAACTTTAGAAGGAACGTTGCAATTAATTACAATGCCATAGTTAAATATATGGAAAAATACTAGGAATGCACCATGTTGTTCATTCAAGTACAAATGCAATTATAAATTATCTGGAATCAAATAATTATTGAATTTTACTTCAATACAAATTATGTAGGAAAAAAAAAAAGAATTGTTTGGGGGGGTTTCAAAGAATTTAAATGGAGCAGATCATACCTTCTATTTAACCCTTTGACTGCTGACAGCGGATCTTCTACCTGCCGCGCTGATGCCGGCTACCTGTGCTAAGTGATTATTCCTGGGGACGGAGCCGCCCGCGCTGTCCCACCGCCCAGTGCTGAATATTCCTGGCGTAACCTCTCATGCCTGATACACAATAAATACTCTCACTACATAGTTTCTCTGCAAATAAATTACTGCAGAATCAAACAATCAGTAACCATATTATTCGTCACTAATAATTATATCTTGCTTGTAGTTTTTACTAGATGTTCGCACCATATGTCGAAAGCATCATGATTCTTAAATTTACCTTAATAGTTTACTGTTCTTTCCTGCATACCCGTTTATAACTGCAATTTTCTATATGTTCCTTACTGTATCAGAGTGTTTTTGTTGCATTTTAAAGAGCGCAGATTCGAAGAAGGTGCTAGAAATATTTTACTTACATACCGCGTTCAGACCACGACTGTTAATTTAGAGATATTCGAACTTATACAGAGAGTTAAAGGCATCCGATTTTTCCTCGTGCTATTTACGAATATAAAAAGACACCTGAAAATGATAATTGCACAAGCATCCTCCCCCACACACCGAAATGTGGCTTGCGGAATATCTTTAGTAGATGTAGATTCCAAATATCTCGGTGTTGACAATGTTTGCTGCGCTTTGTAATTATCCGATTATACATAATTTTGTTTCTTTGATGAAATTTGTTCCACAGAAGTACTCAACAGATTTTTAAAACATTTCAAAGCAATGAAGTGTCTGTCCATTACTACGCGAGTTGAAATAGGGCGGAAGGGGGGGGGGGGGGGGGGTTCGGAGAAATCTCACGAAACTTCACCAAAGTAACAAAAAAGCGGTATATGGACATAAGTTCAACAAGAATTGCGGTATTTAGAAGAACATCTCTGTTCCAATATTATCTAATTTTCAATTTTTTTCACGCGATGCATCAGAAGACAAATAGCTATGAAACAAAAAATTTCATCGTATTCAGTATCTTTCCACTTTGATATTCAAGAATGCACTGATTTTGGAATATTCTCGATAGTGGTTATATAAAACAGATTCTTTTCATCAGCTATATATTTCATCAGTTCTTCTGTTAAAAAAAAAAAAAAAAAAAAAAAAAAATAATTACATGAAACTGACAGAATATTTGGCACATTCCCTATTTGACACACATTTCCCGACAGCGTAACATCAAATGCGTGACCTACTGGATGAAAATCATTTTCTTTCCAGTCAGATTTATCACTAAGACGTAATTTCTTCGTAAGAGTATCCCTATCACTTTCTGATTCTTCATATTCAGAAAAACTAACATTTCTTGTTGAAACATGAGACTGCATTGTCACCCCTGCTGACGAGTATGGTTTATGACTACAGCCTTTCAATTCTGTGGAAAAGCTATCACTTCCATCAAATCAAAGTAGTTCATCCTCGGTGTCACGCCTCGTAAGAATCTCCATGATTTCTTCCTCAATGCACCCATGACGTCTTGCCAAGTTCTTCATAAAATACAGGACGCAAAGAAGACTGAATGTGATTTCTGTTGAATAGGAAACTGTAGAGCAACGCCTAGGCTCCCTACAGGCAAACATTCGACGATAAGCTAGCGACCAGAACTGCAAAAGGCTATTGAGAAATGGGGCATGAAGTCCGCTGTACGACTCCAGGTAGCGGCGCGTCTATATTCGTCATCAGCACTCAGGTAGCGGCAGGCGGGTGCGGCTTAACTCGTCAACAGCGCTCAGGGGAAAACCGGCGGCTGCGTCTAAACTCGTCATTATCACTCGGGCCAGCAGGCAGCATGACGTGTATACACGTCAACAGCAGTCAAAGGGTTAAGATAGTACTTTTTTCAGGTCAATGAGAGGAAAGGGTGTTGCCATATACCTTTGGAGAAAATGAGATTTGTTTCATGAGCTTTGATCTACATTTTTTGACCAAATTATTTCCTTCTACTTAGGTTTGTGTTACATGATATAATATCTAAATTATGAACATATAATTATGGTTTTACTACATAATTCTCATTTTATTTTCTAGTAATTCCATATATTGCAAAGCATTTTGTTATTTGTTGGGTGTAATTTTTTCCTAGCAATAGTAATAATATTTTTTGATTAGCAGTTCATCTAATTAGAGTAAGTACTGATTAAAACAATAGTGTCATATGTACCATTCCCAAGAAGAATTACTGAAACTATTGTTTTATTAAATCTTTCTTTGCAGTTATTTTAAATGTTGTATGAATAATATAAATAATGTTTGTTGATTCAGTTAACAAATAGTTTTTTTTATTTTATTTTATGTTTTCACCCTTATGGGCAGTTTTAATGTGATTGAAAGCTATTTGGGAGGATCTGTAATGTCGGAATAGCCACACTGAATATAGTGGTGTGGATATTAGAGCTCAGTTGATTGGTACCAAATTTTCTCTTTTTTGTACTTTTATTGCAGACATAAAATTTAAAACCTGTTAACTTATTAATATTGTACAGATGTTTAATTTTAACTATTTAGAATATCAGTGTGTTTGATTTTTTATACTTAAATATAATTATATTATATTTAATAACTCACTGTAATCAGTAATCATAAGAATTATAGGTTTACATACATAATCCAAATTGAAATCAATCTTAGATTACAAAGACAGCCTCAACTGGTTTCATGTGTTTTTCTAAATTGTTGGGAATGTAATGATTTCAGATGTTAAATATTGTGTTTCAGGTATACTTTATCAATTTTGAGATAAGTGTTATTACAAACAGACAGTACATCCATTTCAACAGTCTTACCTCATGCTATAAAACTGGGCTTGTAAGGCACAGTGAGAGACCATGTGATGTTTAGAGTTACAGGAGTGAGAAAATATAGATCTTTTTTGTTTATTAGATTTTCAGCAGTTGTGTTTTTAGTGGGATATTGTTGGATTATCACATAGTTGAAGTGAGCCTACTTGGTACCCTTTATTACTTCTGCAGCATTAGTGTTAAATAAGATCTTTATAATAACAGCAATAGTATTAGTAGTAACAATAATGAATAGAGTTACAAAGCTGCTTGATTCAAATTAATTACGCATGTATTTACAGAATATGTTTAGTTTTTTTGCACTGACAAGAGTCAAATTGTGCTAACATCTGATTGAAACAAGTGAGTGATAGGCGCCAATATGTGTAAACTTATTTTTGAGGGTCTGGATAAAACATACTTTATTTATTTTGTCATATAAATGAAAAATATCTTGTAAAAGACGTTTCTTCAACCATCTTTGTTCCATATTCTTTTCCCGGTTAAAGACTAGTGAAGTATTTTTTAACCCACCTGACGAAATTTTTGGACTGTTTTGTTACAAAGATATTGATATAAGTGCAACTAATCATATGTTTGTATAATTGTTGCAAAAATTCATGATGAGTTTACTAATCAATTGAGCATTTTGTTCTGGAAAAATGATTGTATTCAATATAATTTACTGGAGATAGCTAATTGTTATATCAAACATACATATGTTACTAAAGGAAGTAAATAATTTCATAAACTAAAATGAATCACTCTGTTTTCATTATGAGTTTATTGGATACAATTTGTGTGTTTGGTTTAGGCTTGGTTTAGTTTATTATTAATTGGAAGCCTCTATGTTATCTGTAGATCAAGATCCAATCTGAGGTATTTTACTGATTGTCATATAGATTCTTGGTATACTTTTTTGCGTTGTGTATGTGCAGTTGACTCTTTGGTCACCTTGGGCTAAATAGTATTGTGTAACATTTACCGGGGTTTAAAGTTTGCGCCAGCGATTTATCCATCTTTTAATTGGGTTGTAGCTTCCTGGACACCATTTAATGCCATTACAACGCCAGTGTGTAAATGTATCTAATTGTATAGATAGTGTATACTGTGGTAGAGGTAGTTGGAGGCGTTAGGAGTTCTGAATAAATGTGCAGAATAGGATCGACACTATTATAGATACCTGTTGAAATCCTGCTGTTAATTTTCGTGCAATGGATACTTATGTGTCCATTCTTATGCAGGCTGATGGGTGCCATACAAAATATTGTTTATTTTTAAGCATATAATGAAAACATTGGTTTAGCAATCAGCTATTGTGATATATACAGGAACACATTGTTTCCTCTCATCAACATAACTTTACATTAAGTAATCAGTAATTATCCTTTGCCTTTGTGGCTCAGTTTGAAAAAATAAATTAATTTGCAACTAGGGAATAAAATTCTTCGGTGTTTACTGTTAAGGGTTCCTAATTGGTGGAATTTCCATAAGTTACTATTAGGCCTATGGCACAAGAATAATGTATTTTTTAAATTTTCCTGTTGTATTTGTGGAGCGAGAAACAAATTATATTCTGATTCACAACGACAAGCGTCTCACTGTGTCATGTTTTTACAAGTTTTTAGTATAAAAATTGTCCAGAAAGAAATGTGAAGGTTTTTTTTTAAAAAATAGTAGTCTATAAATTGTTGAAAAGTGCTGGAAACTAACTTCGCACTAAATTCAAATGACATGATGACTGCCAAAAAATTAAAACAAGAATGTTCTGTGAATTATTGCGGCAGAAAATAAGTTTTAATGTTTTGAATGATATGCTTTACTTTTAATTAAAAGCATAATGTTTTTAGCAACTAAACTGGTTTCAAACACCTTCCTCATGTATCTATGGTTTTGGATATTTGAAATACACGATTTTTTCGATTCTAAACAAACATAACAGAAACAGTAAAACTTATTCTACTTATTAATATAATCATGTATATTCAAAAACAGTGGCCACTGCTGCTAAATTAGTAGCATTGCTTTAATACAGAAATTTCTGTTCTAATTTTCTGCTTGTCTAATTCACTGTCAACTATGTGAATGTCGGAACATTTGTCAATCCTATGAAACTTATACTTAGGTAATTAACCGACAGCATATATCTAATATTATAAATAACAACATAGAAATCCCAAAAATTAAGATATCTTTCAGTAAAAACTTTCCATTATGTCATATTGCCCAGCAAACATTTTCTCTGACTAGCTGCTTGTATAACGTTCCTCAATACCCAAAAAAGTTTAAAATTATTAATGCATAAAGTTTGTGTGCTGTGAGGAATAATCATCGCTGGAAACCAGATTAATTAACGAGAGCTGGCATCACAGCCACTCCTATATTATAATAAAAATATGAAGGGAAAATGAATTTCCATTTGACATATTTTTTTAATAAAATAAAATAAAAATAGGGACACAACTGGTATGCTATAGAAAAGCAAATCCATTTTTTTTATTTTTTTTTTTTTTTAATTTTATTCATCTGCAAGTTGGTATGAACAAGATTCACGCAAAAAGTGTGTTTCAGATTTTGACCTCGCAGGTAAAATAAGGATTTTTCAGTTTGGTATGATACTTAAAAATGTGTATTTTGTCCTAAAACGCGAGTTACACACACGCACATACACACACTCACTCACACATACACACACTCAAAAATACAGCTCGTGGCGACGCGGGTAAAATGGGATTTGTTTCATTTTCGTTATGATGTCTCATAAATGAGAAATTTACTTTTTTTTTGAATGAACGTGATAGAAAAATACTGGTAGAATTTTTACGGGCTCGATTAATGTACAACTCGTCACTACGTGTGTTAAACAGAGTGTTTTAGTTTGATGTGACGTCGAAAAATTACAAATTTAGTATTATGTTTCGTTGAGCGCGATTCACGAAAAATACTAATCGGAATTTGACATGGTTTAGATTAATATATAGTTCTCGTAAAGCAGGTA
>JARYHS010007075.1:1424238-1439238 GCA_031002005.1 Vandiemenella viatica
AGATACGATTTGGAAATTGGTTTCAGTATTATTGTGTGCGATGGATACGTTTCACTATGGTCCAGGCTGCATTTAGACTAAACAGCGATAGATACGATATAGAAATTAGGTATCCGCAGTAAGGTGTTCAACAGTTACATTTAAATTGTGGTCCAGGCTGCATCAAAACCTCATCAGAAATGAATTTATTCATGTACTACTGGTGCAAAATTAACGATTTCTCGATATGAGACGTATTAGTGATGGACTACTTTCCGAGTGAAAGCTGCAAGCAGAACGTATACGTCACATTCAGCAAGGTAGTGATGTCATATTCTCTCCATCCGGAAGTATTTACATCGTGAGGTGGTAAGTGGTTGCAGCGGTATCACGATCTAGATATTACCCGAAGATAAATGCCAAGACGAGATTATTAGGTATACTGTTAAAATTTAAAGGTTAATTATGAATTGCATGTTGTAGGATTGAAATGTAAATATATTGACATAAAATTTGATAACAAACTTAACTGGACAGAGGAAATTGGGCAGGTGATAGGAAAAGATTACAAAATCCTTCATTTACTGATGAGAGGATGTACCAGTGAAGATAAGGAACTGTGTTTACAAAACTTTGGTCAGAGCATTGTTGATGATGGGGCTTGGAGGTATATTGGTCAAAGACTTAGGAATAGTGCATGGAATGGGAATGGTGACCATGGCCACAAGCTGGTGCTTGTTTTCATGCATAAGGGAGTGACAAAACTTTCTTTTGTTTGTAAGGGTGTCAGGGATTGGAACAAATTACCAAGAAAAGTGATGAATAATTTACCAAAATCTCTTAAAATTTGTAAATTGGAAAGGTCAATGGGGATGAATTTAACACTCAAATTATAAAAGAAAATTTTGAAAACTAAAAGAAAAAGGGATAAGTAGATGACTAGAGGAATTTCCACTTGAGTGTTAGCTCCATTACAGTTGAAATTAATTGATAATAATTATTAATAATGATCAAGATAACATAATTGTGACAACTCACTGATACTTCTTCCATGTTGGTTTCTTTTGTCACAAATTATGGAAAATGGTAAGATAAAAAAAATGATTAATTGAACAAGATTGTTCACATATATAATATAACATTAAAACTCTTTTCAGTTGAATGGGTGGATTTGTAACAATATATCTGTTCTTCTCTACTGCAGATAATAAGTATAGAAAATTATGCATGGATACCATTTCATAATAGTAACAATTTGTTTTACCAACTTCAGGTATTGCTATTTGACTGTGGATATAAATTATTTAGATGAGTTGATCACCTTACAATATTGGAGTTATCAGGAGTTTATGCCATTGCTAAAGATACTGTTTGACATTTGTATCTTGTCTCTTTGGCAGGAATAAACACTTTCTATGGGAGTTCATTCCTATCTGTCACTAGCCTTCTCAAATACAAAAATAATTATGCAACATATTTAATATTAAATTTTTTATTCTTGTGATTTTGTGAAATCCTGTTTAACAAAGATTGTTTTACCATTTTTCTGGTCATTAAGATACAGGCTGTACAAAAGAAGTTGTGATTGATGTGTCTATATATTTTCATAACTCTTGGCACTAGAGTGAGGAGTTCTTGACTGATTTTGTGATTCTTTTAGCAACTGTGGAAACTATTCTGTTCAGTGCTTCACACACTTTTAATGGCAGTGTGAAACTGTCCTGAGAGCCATTCCAGCGAATAACCACTATTCCCTATTTTTAATTAAAATATCTTCATGAAGTTAGTAGTCAATGACTGTACTAACTGAGCTAGACCACATGCTGACTGAGGATTCGTGTCTCTTTTATTGTATATGAACCTATACAAATATCCTATGATAGACCACATTTCACTGTCTGCCTCACAGTGTTCATCAATGTATATTCTTAATATTCATTAGGAAGTTATTTCTGTAATTACAAAATTATAATAGCCAATCCCTTACATGACTCTGTTATTTCACAATTTTTTACATTTTGAAGCCAGTATAGAACTATACCTCTCTATTAAAACCCCTTTTTCAGCCACTGACTTGTTATAAGAACCTGCAGTTATTTTTATGCTCAAAGTCTTCCCAATATAAGAGAGTACATTAAAAAAGAATTGATATTAGTTTGCCAGTTTGACTTAGAAGAGCTGATATATTTGCCAGTAATCCTTAATACTGCTAGAGTTTAGTTGTTTTACCAAGGAATTTCTATTTTTTAATTAGAGTCAGTCATTTCTCTTTCAAAAACAAGCAGTTTTTCTGTACTGTGTTTCCTTTCAAAAGTGAGGTGTGATTCCTGATACAGACTGGAACCGCTGCATTTTTTCTGTATAAGCTTAAATGTATGCCAGACATCTCAGTCAAAATCATTCAGATTTTGGTTTTTTGGCAGAGTTTCTCTAAATCATTCTAGGTGTGTGGAGCGATTGTTTCATTAAAAAGGCCACATTTAAACTTTATTTCTATCCTTGTCTTCATCCTCTCCCAACTCTAGTAAAAATATCTGTGTAAAGAGCGCTGAAATCACTTTGTAGTCTATATTTGATGTTAAATTGAAAGCTTTGGAAGGAAAATAACTGACATATCTACCTCTAACACACTGATTTGGTAGACCTTCTCCATAACAATTGTTGTTTATAAATGATATAAATGACGCAGCTGATAGCTGTTGACACATGTCTTTGGGAATAGCGTTTCTTGTCAATAACCTGGACTTAAAATTTTTACTGCTAGAAGTAAATTTTTGTATTGTCTAAGTTAACTTTCAAATACATATTTAGCATCTTATTTATTTGTTACTGAGAGTCTGCATTATGGAAGGATAACAGCCAATTTGCCATAAAAATCTGTACTTCTATTTCTCTAATTAGGCTTGCAGTGGGTTTTATAATATAAATCTCTCGATTCTACCATTTATAAAATTTTATATTTTTAAAAACATTACTCTCAAAATTTCCTTAACAGCTGAACGAGCTTATAGATGAGCAGCAATATTGATGCCATCCATTCCCTTCTCAATAGAATTTTATTTTCTATAGTTACCAAAAATTGGTCCAGAAGGTTGCAAGATGGTCCCTCCGTAAATACTATGACCAATTTCCTATCAACCTTGCATACAATCCTTTTGTGGTTCTAAAACACTTTGGTAAACAGGTATAAAGCACTAACAATTAACTTATTTTTTTGTGTTATCTGTTACATTTAGGTATATAGGATGTATTTTACAGTGTTCCATAGATCAAAGAGTGTGTTTATATAGTTTAGCAAATAAAGGAATTTAGTAAATACTGTTATTGTAGCTGTTGTCAATTTTTAAAAAAAAAAAAAAAAAAAAAAAAAAAAAAAAAAAAAAAAACAAGTAATTTTATTTGATATTATTTGAGTATCTGAAGACATATTATGTATGCTGAATGGATTTTAGCTGTGGAAGTTAGTTTTGTTTGCTGTACATTTGTATCTTACTGTGATTAGTGAGTACTTAGGACAATACTGTTTGGTGTATTTTTTTGTATTTATATTTGGTTTGGTGATAGTTTTTTGCTGATACCTTTCCATCTATTAATATTGGTGCCAATTTTCCTACCAAAGTTATAATTTTGGTATTTAAATCACTTTCATTAGTTTTGTTTTTGATTCTTTCATTTTTTTTCAGACTATTTCAGAGGACTATGAAGAAGAGTATTCAGTAGTGATACCTATTTTTGATGGGTATGGTAGTACCTTGTTATTAACAGTTATTACTTGTCTATAGATTAATGTTACTCAAAAATCTGATTAGTATTTATCACAATCTGTAATACTTTTTGTTCTGATTTAATATACTGCATATATTCTCTATTGAACCATTAACTCATGGCTGTTAAGATTTAAAATTAACATCTCAACTGTCAGATATTTAACAGTGTATTTTATCAATTTGTTTCCATATTTAAATAAATCTAAGTAACTGAATTATATATCATCCTTAAAAATTTATAATTTATTTATTAACAAATTATGATCTCTCATTTATTAATTTTTATCATTGGTTACATAATTTATTTTTTCAGTTCTGTTTTTTCCTAAAGCTTCTAAAGTTCCCTTAGCAATTTAAAGTAATTGAGTATATAGCAGGTGCCTTATTATTATTGAGATTACATGCTAAGCTCATTGAAAAAGCCAAGCCCCATGTTTAAACATTATTTTCAAGGCTCTATCTGGGCGAACATCTCTTGAAGTTACGACACTACTTATACAATGATCCTTTCAAAATAATAATTTTTTTTCTTTCTTAAATAATATAATTCTATGGTTACCTCTTAAGGGGAAGTATTCTAAATTGTCTGTATAGTTTTATTTATGTTTGTAGTTTTTCTGGTAGACTAATGTGTGTTATATAATTTTTGGGGGGTTTTATCTCTAGCATTGAAGGGTCAAGTTAATTTTAATTAATATTTAGTTTTTTATTTCTTTTTTGTTCTAAATTTGGAGATATTAAAGTATGTGCAGTTTCAGCTTTCTTACTCATATTTCCTAATAATATCTTTGATATGTTTTTGGGGTTTATTTTCCATGGTTTTACCTAACTATAATGCCATTTAGCAATCTTACTGTAAAGTAAATTCATGTATTAATTTATCGTCTTTATCATATAAAATATACCATACTGGCAGTTTGGCTGATCATTTTGAAGTACAGTCCTTATTTTATACAGGTAAGAACAATAGGTTTCTATACAAATGTTAGTTCTGGCTTGCCAGCATTCCTGGTATAGTTTTAAGGTGGTTTCTACTTTGTGCGTAAAATGATATATTTTGCACCTTTATTTATTTAATATTTAGCAGATGTAAATCAGTAAAAAAACCTGAAAAAGGACCCAGGCAAATATACATTAAACTACCTAATATAAATACTTATAGCCTAAAATCTAGTATAGCTATTCATTTAGGGTGTATTGGTGTTCTATAAATAAAGTTTTTGTGATCACCTGGATACATTTTGAAAATTCACAGTATGACAGAAAGTTTGTTTGAAAATGCACTGTTATGATATAGTATTGATACTCTTTCCCATATGAAAAATTATCTTCATATATTAAATGATACATATGACTTATGAGTGGTTTAAAATTTTTGAGTTATTTTTACTGACACAATTAAGATATTAACTTCAAATGGAGCTTTGACCAACATTCACACCATCTGTTATTACTGTTGATGCTGTCAGCAGAAACTGTTGAAATAGCTGCAGATATGATTTAGTATATTTTACCAATTTTTTGCCAGAGGAGCAATATCACAGTAAATAATTATCTCTAAATTTCTTGATTTTTAAGTACCACTTGAGAACTTTCTGCTTGCACATTTCAGGTGGAGCAATATGGAACCAATATTTTAATATAGACTTGATGCAACCTGTAATGTGTCTTGTGGTATAATGCAAATAAGTGGTTGCTTTCCTTATTTGACTTCTATTAAGCCAAGTTGGAATACATCATTCAACTATGAACAATTCTCAAACATGAATTTTACAGAACCCTATTCAACAATGGATCTATAAATTTTCATATCCAGAGCAAAAACTAGAGATTGCTACTTCTTCAAAGATTACTCTGCACAAAGTGTAAAAGAGCTGAAAGAAAAGGCTGCTGCCAGACAAATGCATTTGCTACTCCAAACACAATCTGTTCTCAGGTGCCCCAGTTTGATCCGCATCCCCTTATCCAGTACTGCTCCCATGCAATTCCACACTGCGTCTGATTGATACTGTTCTACAGTTTTATGTTTTAACTTTTTCTTATAGATATTTTTTGAAGACAAGTTCCTATCTAGAGAGAAACTTAAATACTAAGCAAACCACTGATGTTCAGGTACTGGTATAACACACTACTAATATGTATTTAGCTTCTCCATTGTCGATATTGAAAAATTGACTTTGTATTGTTAAGATTAGCTACTAATCTGTGATTACAAAAGTATTCCTTCAAAGTGTTGCTCTCATTAGTTAAAATCTTGTTGGTCAGTTTGAACTATTTCTCCTAATGAGCAGAGTGAGGGTTTTTTTTTGTATTGATTTTTGGTAGATCAGAAATATAGTGATCAAATAGTAATGGTCCTTGAAGAAATCTTTTTTTTTTTTAATTTTTTCCTTGTTCAACACAAAAGTGACTGTACGAAAGTTTATTTCTGATTAGTCTTAATGTACTCTATCATGGGATTACTTTTAATAGTTGATGCTGTAGTCCATTCATCAAAATCATATCATAGACAGCAGTCACCTAGACAGTTAATACTATTGTGGTGTTCAAACCTGATCATAATATTTGGAGTTAGACTCAGCAATTATTAGCTCCTGGTTCATCCTTTCTATTAACCCATTATCGTGCCCATTGCTTTTTTTCTTTTTCTTCGTCCATATCTTCTAAAATAGCGCTTAACACAAGCTGTATCAGCTCATTCATTTGATTGCCTTGCTGCCTGTTCATCTGGCAAAATACCACGCTACTTGTGTACTGTACTCGACCGTAGTGCGAACGATTTTTGGTCAGTAGTGAGTGATTTCACTACTAAACTACTCGCCACTTGACTAAATTACTAGCGTAGTGAGAACCAGCTCTAATGCTGGCTGCCCAGTAGTGTCTCCCACCGGCCAGGACCGCTGGCACTCCCTGGTGGGGGCGGGTACGCTCTGATTGGTCGGACGCTCCACGTGGGCAGGTAGATAAGGAGGTGCGTCGAGGAGCTAAGTCAGTCGACGTGGTCGACCTTACGACAGCCAGCAGACACCGATATCTGGTGAAGACAGCCGAGCTTGCTGTCGAAACGTCGTGTTACTTTGACACCATCCGGTTGAACACCCGTGAAGATTATATTTCAAGGTTATAGTCTTTCCCTGTTAATATTTAATTTGTATGTAGAGGAAGCAATAAAGAAAGTAAAAGAAAAATTTCCATGTGGCATATATGTTCAGCGAGAAAAAATCAGTATGCTACCATTTGTTGATGACATTGTCTTGTTACCGTAGCAGAAAGGGCTGAGGATATTGAGAAATTACTGAATGGCATGAACAAAATACTGAAGGAAGATTTTGGACTGAATATAAATCAAACCAAGACTAAAGTGATGAAATGTAGCAGAAATAATACCAATACTAGCAGTTTAAATATAAAAATAGGATGGGATGCAATTGGAGAAGTAAGTGAATTCTGTTTTGGAAGCAAAATTACAACCGATTGCCGAAGCAGGAATGATGTTAAAAGCACAATAGCACTAGCAAAATGAGCCTTCATGATAAAGAGAAATCTTTTAGTTTGAGATATTGATCTTGGAATTAGAAAAAACTTTTTAAAACTCTATGTGTGGAGAACATCACTTTACAGTAGCAAAACATGGACTTTAGGAATACTGGAAAGAAGGAAACTTGAAGCATTTGAAATGTGGTGCTACAGAAGAATGCTGAAAATTAAGTGGACGGACAAAGTAAGAAATGAATGAGTTTTGGAAATGATGGGTCTTTTTGATCTGAAGTCAGTTTCTTTGTTTGGGGTCTTTTGACCTATCCTGTTTGTAATGAGCTATTCCAGAAGTTTATAATAGGATCTGTAGAGTACTGTGGGTTGGTAGTTTGCTAGTTAATTTCCTGATTTCTTTGGCTTTAAGATGTCAGCTTCTTCTCTTGTTTTGCCTTTGAGCTTTTCACACTATGTAGGTGTCTTTAAAATTCAAGAGTCTACTATATTCTTAATTTTATCGATGGTTCAGGATGTATTAAGAATATTCTAATTGAAACTGTATTGAGCTACAATACAAGCAGAATTCAGATTAATTGTTCATAAATCTGTTTAGATATCATATCAATTAATTTAAATACTACTAGTATGAGAAAGAAAATTTGTATTTTAAAAAATTATCTAGTCCCTTTATTAAAAATCACATCAAATTTCATATTAAAAAATGGCTGCAATTAACCAAACTAAAGTCTTTTTAATTATTTTTATGTGTTGGTAACACTAGTATTGGGTTCATAATTTAGTACCTACAATATTGTGACATGTATTTAAAGTTGTTATTATTATTCAGTTGATCAGCATGCTTTTATTAGTCTGTTAACGAGTTGTTTTTGTTTCTGTATTAATACACTTACTATGCCTTGTACTATGCCTAAAGTGGTTCAGCTGTATCTATTTCATAAGTTAATGAGAAGGAGAAGAAATTAAATCCATCACTTGTTACAGATAAAAGCAATAGATCAGTAACAGACATAGAATGATCATCACTAAATCTGTACTATTGTTCCCCTCAAATACTGAATTGGCTTTCTCTCTTCTATATCGTATACTCTGGAATCATTTTTCATCATGATGCTTGCAATGAAACCCACTTAATCAGCTATTCTCAGAATTGTTCATCCTTAGGATTAGTAAAATATAAAAAATACCTCTACAGATCACTAACTTCTGCAGAATCATTTTATTTGTGCCTGTGTATATATTATTTAAAATAATACAAGTTATTATTGACATTTACTATAGTCCCTTGAGGACTACACTTGTATCCTTTTAAAACAGTCATAAACTTAATTCTAAATGAAAATCCCTTTTCAATTCCACCAACTTTAAATGAGTGTAATGGATACAACTATTATATTAACAATGCAGTGTTATCCCTATATCCTAGAAACACTAGGATTTTGCCTGGTTAGTAAAAAATTCATTTAATTTAATTGCAATGGAGCACAGGCTCCAGTGGCAATTTCCCTACACACCCATCTTCCCCCTATTCCTGCACCCACCTACATTTGCCCTTCTACAAATTTTATCTTTAAATTCTTTAAGTTTTTTTGTAAAATATTCATCATTTTCTTGGTAACTCATTCCAATCCCTGACACCCTTACCTAAAAAAGGAGAATCTCCCCTACACCCTTGTGCCTGAAATCGAGTGCCAGCTTGTGGTCATGGTCATCTTTTCCCTTCCATGCACTACTTTTTCATACCTATTGCAATATCTTTCCATGCCTAATTGCCAGTATATGACTCTGTACACTCCCATGACCCTCCTCATCCTCCTCCTGTCTTGCAATGAATCCCATTCCAGCTCCTTTATCATATCCGTCACTGATTGCATTCTGCGATAATTTCCAGAAACAAATCTAGCAGCCCTTTTTGCACCCTCTCCAACTCCTTGTATTTGATACGTAAAATGAGGGTCCCATACTACACTACCATATTCGAGCAATGGTCTGGCCAAAGTTCTGTAACCCAATTCCTTTACTTCTCTCATACATACCCTCATCAATCTCTCCAACAAGTGCAGAACTTTGAAACCTTCTCCTACCACCTGTCCAATGTGTCCTGCCCAGTTAAGCTTGTTATCAAAAGTAATGCCATGGAATTTTCATTTCAAGTCTTCAGCAAGCAATTCTTTCCCCACCTTATACTCATAATTAACCCTTTTTTTTATTTTTGTATCTAATAAGCTGACTCTTCTTAGCATTTATCTTCATTCCCATGTTTACCAACCCAACTACATATCCTGTCCTAGATCACCCTGCAACTGTTTACAATCTTCTATCGTTTTGATTCTTTTATACAGCATTATGTCATCTGCAAACAATCTAATTTCAGATAGTAAACAATCAACACAATTATTCATTAGAATAATGAATAGCAATGGTCCCAATACGCTACCCTGTGGCACACCCATTTTTACTTCCACTTCTTTTGATACATTGCTTCCAGAAAGTTTTGTTTACATTTTTCATGCTTATACTCTCTCACAGAGTTATACTTGAGTGTGGTATTCATTTTATGTGAACTCTCTTTACTTATTTTTAGTTATATCCTTAATTCAATTATAATTAGACTTTTAATATTCTTTCTGTAAACATCCTATCTTCACAGACTGCAGGTTGAGAACCATACAATGGCTAAATTAAGTTTTTCCAAACTAGTCTTGGTGCCAACCATACTTTTGTCATATTTTATGTAAGTCATTAGTTAAATTATCAACAATACAGCACAATGCAGATAATATAGATTTTATGGGAATGAAAACTGAAGAGTAAAAATAGTTTTGAAAAGCTAGTAAAATACATCAAGATGTTATGGTACATTATAATGTACTATTTGATAAACATTTTGTAAATTATACTTTCCTTTAGAGCTCTAAGAATCACATATATAAATAATTGTTTTATACAAGTTGTGTCAAGAAGAATTCGATTCCAAGAGTGCTATACATATTAGTATTTTGTGAGTGGAGAGTTTCCTGGCATAATAGTACAGTATAATCTCCTCAGGTGTTCAGCCAGATGGTGTAAAAAAAACATTTTGACAGCTGGCTCTGCTGTCTTCATCAGGTGTCAAGTAGCTTTCGGATGATACATATTTGCTGTGGACTGCCTATACTGGATTAGCTTCATATCAAGGTGACTTTTATATGCTTAGAAAAGACTCACTGTGATGCCTATTCCCTTGCTATTCAGATCTTGTTCTCTGACAGAATGCACTTGTAATGTGCGTGCATAGTTGTGGATCACATATTCAGCCCGTGCACAATATCAAAGCAGCAATAGATTAGGCGACCAAGGTTTTGTGCATCTTTTCTAAGTATAGAAATACATCACAATATGGGGCTAAGCCAGTCTAGGCAGTCACAGCAAACTTGTAACATCTGGAAGCCACTTGACACCTAATGAAGGCAGCAGTAACCATCTGTCGATAAATTATGTTTTTACAACACAATCCACTAGGGAACACAAGAAGATTATTTTGCATGATGGTATTGTTTGGGAGTATATTTGCTATTACTGTATCAGCATAGGAACAGCCTAAACATTAAAATTTTAGTGGTAATAGCATATTATTATTTAAATATTTTGTCTTTGTTTATTATTACCTGTTAGCTATCGCCATATATGATAAGTTATGTTAATTTATGACTACCAAGTAAGTTACTGTTAAGAAAATGTATACCTGTATTTTAATTTTCACATGACACTTTAATCATATTTTATGTAATGTGCATGCTATGCTAATAGAGGTCTACCTATTTTTTTATCTCTGCGTTACAGTTATTAAACTAAACTTCTTTTCTCTGTTTCATTTTTTAGGTCAAAAAATGAACTCCACGAAAAGAAATTTCCATTTTGCTATGAACAAAATGATGCAAGTGTGGCTGAGAAACCTCTATTATGTCGGACAGATCAAAGTATGCTATCAGTCAGATCTGGTGTGAGCAATTACAGTATATCTAATCAGAGCAGTGATAGTATTACTTCCACAGCCAGTCCACTGAACTGTTCATGTGCTGTTTGTCTTCAACATTTCTCTACATGGGAATTGTTAATGAAACATATTTTTACTCATATCCCAAATATTAAATCGCCATTACACATTTTCCATCTAGGTGGCAAAGTTTTCTTAAATACATCAGTGACATATGCCCATAATTTTCATCGTAGTAAGATAACTATGTTTAAAGAACCATCATTATTTGAACCTTCATGTGCATCCTGTGCACAGACTTTATCTTTGTCCTCTCTGATAAAACATGTGTTTAGTCATATCTCAACTATTTCTACTCCCTTATATGTTTGTACATATTGGTCCAGAGGTTTTAAAGATACGGCAAATCTTCATTTTCATAAATGCAGAACTTCACAAAGAAGGTAAGATAGGCCTCTATATTTATATTGCAGCTATTTTGATCTTATCCATTTTGTTTAAGCTGTAAAAAGTGCAATTTTTGTGATGCATTATCTGTTTGGTTATCATCAGCTTAAGCCATCGATAAGTTATTTGTGACCATGTAAGTAATACAATGAAAATATATACATCTGAGTAGTTGTGGATTCAGAAGTTGTTAGTATGGTATAAATTTAGGTAGATCAGAAATTTTCAAGATCTTGATTTCATTATATACATTTGCTACACCTAAATGAAAATTGTTTAAGTATTTTCCTATTTGATTGTGTAAAATTTTCTCTTGGCAGTTTTTATTTCCATCGTAATCTGTAAAGTCAAACCCACTAGTGAACTTTAAGGCTCATTTTCTGCTCTTTGCTCTCAGTTTTTTTAGATAGAAGTAAGCCAGTCAGCTACAAACTTGATTCTTTAGTACTTAATTATATATCAAATTGTAGCTAATAATCCAATTCATAGTTTTTAACATTCCTAAGTTACTAAAACGACTGCAGTGAGGTGTTTGACACTCAAGCTGATACATGCAATTCACTGAAATCAATTTTTTGAATTGTCATTGGAATGGCGAAAAGTATTAGGTGTTTTGTTGTAATGGATGATATGGAGGCACACATTCTCTATACAATGTTACCCTAATCTCTCCATTCAATTTAACTCTTCCTGAGGGACAGCAATTTTTTAGATCAAAATTTTGTTACTCTACTGTACACAATAGTACAGCCACTTAAGAAATATAAAGACATTATCATATTCTTGTCATAATTCTCTACTTATTTCAAAACTGGATAACTGTTCCCTCCTTTTTCTCTATCTAAACAAGAACGTCCAAGCCTAAATATATTTTAAATTTCTGGTAGTTTGCCTTCTGCTATTATTCACAATCTAGCATTATTTACCTTGCCATAGATTTTATATCCAGTTTTAAAAATTGTTCCTCTGTAATTTTTTGTGTTGGTTCTGTCTCCTTTTTTTGAAAATGGATATTATAGTTGTTATTTGCTATTATTATGGTATTTTACCTTTAAACCAGTATGTTCATCAGGTTAAAAGCCAGTATTTAAGTAGTGTTCCCCCATACTTGAGTAATTCTGTAGCTACTCCTTCCAATCCAGCCACTTTTTAGTTTGGTTAAAGCTTTATTTAATTCTTATATCATTATGTGATGAAGTCCTACTGTTTCTGTAACTGGGTATTCTTGTATTATAAGCCTGAGGTTTTTGTAGTGTTTTATCTATTTTTGTAGTTCTGTTACTTCGATGAGCAGTCGCTCTTTCTGTTCAGTTCAAACTCCTTGGCATTTTAAAGGAAAAGTCCATGTGTCCATAAACGTCTTTTTCTATTTGACTGACAAATTTATCCCAGTTTTCTCTATGTGCTTTCCTTACAAATGATCTTGTTTCATTCCTTTTGTTTATTATATTTTCCTTCTTGACCTTTTCCCTTCTTTATAAATTCCAAATAAGCCTTTCATTTCTCTTATACAGCTTTTTTTATTTCTTCATTCCTTAAGACCTAACCTTTTTCTGCTAACTCTTGTTTATCAAACACCTCAGCTATTATTTTTGTAAACATTATTTTATATTATGCCATTCTGTATCTATATATTCTTCTGTTGGTTTCGCTGATAGAAATTTAGCTAGCCTTGTTTGGTACAGATTTTTAGTACCTATTTTCCTGCAACAGGCCATGTTTATCTTTTCAAAATGTTTAATTTTTTTCTTTTACTGTTACTTTTCCTCCATCTTGACCAAGGTACTACTTTACTTATTAGATGAAAATGGTGTCTGTTGTTATGTCATTAAATCTTGCCCTAGGACCATTAACCTTGTTCTTTTGTTCACCATAACATAAACAATCATTGATCTCTGGCACGCCATGTTTATTTATAAATTGATATTTTTTTTACAAGGTGTTGGTAGTGCAAAATTATTTCAATTATATCCCATTCTTGTTAATTCAAACCTCTCCAAAACTTCTGACCCCACTTTTAATATCCTGATTGCTTATTCTGGCATGTCAATTGTAATGGACACGTTGAGATGAAGACATTTGCTTAAGAGATTAGGTAATAGTAGGAAATGATGGAGAATTACATAAAAGGAGTTAAAAGATTGAAAGTAGTGAACAAATTATTAATTCCTAAACCTAACTGATGTATGTGCTATAGAGATGCTATTAACTTAGTTATAATTCCAGTTGTAGCATATTTATAGCATATTTGTTGCATATTTATAGTTGCATGGCTGAGAGCAATGTATAAAAGAATATAATTAATAAGTGGAGAGAAATCTCAACCATATCTTCAAAATCATCATCTCAAACTTGTAGTTAGTTAATCATCAAATAACAGCCATTGATCTATAGATTTGTTAATTATTTCATGAAAATCATACTTATATATATATATATATATATATATAAACAAATCCACTATAAGTGAGTTACTGCTTGGTAAAATTTGATTGTGCCTGACTTTGTAAAAAGTTATAATTGTCTGATATATAATAAATCTGAAATCTATTTAGGTTAACAGCAAAATCAAAATGGCCATAATTACTCTATTTCTCACATTTAGTTCTTCTAATTCATCTGTAGATGGTGCTGATTACTGTTTCACTTAACATTATATAGTTTAAATAACACACATTCTGTTGATTTCTCACATATTTTGCAACATATATTTTTCTGTTAAAAAAGATAATTTACAAATAACAGAGAAATAGTTGAGAGTCTCTGGTCATATGAAAAAAATCATGAGCAAATGTTACATACTTTATACTATTTATAAACCTATATGTCCGCTTGTTTGGATATATTTCAGCATGTTCTAATAAATGCACAATATTTTATTCTGTAATAGTAATATTTAAGCATTCAGAAAACTGGTGAACAATAGTCATGTACCTTTAAGAAATAAATTTAACATTATTCTAAGTCTGAAAAATCAAACACTTAAATTCAGAACAAATCCATATTTAATATTTCTCAAAATTAAATTACTTGCTGTCGGACTCGAAACGATAATTCTACAGCAATTAATAATTTTTTTGTTTTCACTGACAATATTCAGTATTTCGTAGATGAATATTTATTACTTTCTTGGTGGCAATTGATACTCAGTTACAATGACCAATAAGATTATTAAATTGCTTTGCTTTTTCTTTTTTTTTTCTTTTTTAACTGCTTCATTTCTCTCAACAGCGAGGTCTTTAGAGACGGGACAGGATGGGGGGCAAGGAATGGGAAGGAATTCGGCCATGGATTTTTGAAGGAAGCATCCCGGCATTTGCCTGGAGTGATTTGTTAAAC
>JARYHS010007075.1:1440238-1513886 GCA_031002005.1 Vandiemenella viatica
ATAAACAATTTCTGAAAACAGTACAAGAACATATACATTCACCTAAATGAACCCTCTTATTGATCTCCAACACACAGTAAAAGTTTTTATACAAAATTTAAAAGAAGTTTATATTATTGTAACCTCATATGCTATTCAATGATCACTGATTATGTTAAATATTTTCCACAAACCATGGAAAAGGGCATTCACTAAAATGAATCCATTAGTGCCATTATTATTTCTAGGTATTGTAAAAGATTTTTCACGAATTTACCAAGAAATAAGTATTCATCTTTATTAATTCACTTGTGCTCTACCAGATTGTGTTGAAAAATTTAATAAACCTCACACGAAAACGAGCGTTAACTTTAATAAACACTCATATGTTTTAAGGTTACCAGACTTTGTGTAAGTGTTTGCACAAAATTTATAAGAAAATTGTCAATAACGTAAAAAATGGTACTAACGCACTCTATATGCCTGGTCATGGTAAAAAAGGCAATAGGCGTTCCATTTAATGAATACTAGTAATCCCTTGAAAAGTACCAGATAGCATAAAAGATTTGACAAAAAACTCACAACAAAATATTGGTTCAGCGAAATTCTTCTTTTGCTTTTTAAGATTCCCAAACTATGTAGATGTCATTGAACTAACTTCACACGAAAATTAAATTTCCCCAAAAAATCTAATTGTGTTTTTATGTAAACGCTTCTGAACAAAGTACCCAAGAAAATGGGCGATCCTCCTATGGCCTACAAGTCACATACTGCTAAAAAAAAATTCAATATTATTATTATATATAAAATTGGCGTTAATCTTAATGAATAGTCCTTAAGCTGTACAAACCTCCTAAACTCCATAAAAGGTTACAACAAATCACAAGAATCTGAACGTTAACCTGAATGAATCCGTTGATGATTTTTAAGTCTCCAAGGTTGTGTAAAAGATTTTCCACACACACTACAAGAAAATAGCCGTTCATATAAATGTAATCGTTTGTGCCTTTTAAGATGTCCAGACTCTGTAAACGATTTTCCACAAACTTCACAAGAAAATGGCCGTTCGCCTAAATGAATCCGCTTGTGTCTTTTAAGACTTCCAGACTCTGAAAAAGATTTTCCACAAAGATCACAAGAAAATGGCCGTTTCGCCTAAATGTATCCGCTTATGCTTATTAAGATCTCCAGACTGTGTAAAACATTTTCCACAAACCTTACAAGGGAATGGTCGTTCACCTAAATGAATCCGCTTGTGCGTTTTAAGACTCCCAGACGCTGTAAAAGATTTCCCACAAAGATCACAAGAAAATGGCCGTTCACTTAAATGAATCAGCTTATGCCTCTTGAGAGCACCAGACTCTGTAAAACATTTTCCACAAACTTCACAAAGAAATGGTCGTTCACCTAAAATGAATCCGCTTGTGCATTTTAAGATTGTGAGATTTTGTAAATGATTTTCTGCAAATTTCACAAGAAAATGGCCGTTCACCACAATGAATCAGCGTGTGCTTTTTAAGATCTCGTGATTTTGTAAAAGATTTTCCGCAAACTTCACAGGAAAACGGCCGTTTACCTAAATGAAACCGCTCATACTTCTTAAAACTCCCAGACTCTGTAAAATATCCTCCACAAAATTTACAATAAAATGGGTGTTTGTTTAAATGAATTCCCTTTTGGTTTTTAGGATGGGCAGACTGACCCAAAGATTTTCTCCAAACTTCCCAAGAAATTGGGATTTTACCAAAATGAATTGCTTGATGTCCTTTTAGATTACCATGATTTGTAAAAGCATGTTCGCAAACTTTATAAAATGAAGGATTACTTGAATCTATTTTCTGACGATTCTCTAAATAGTAAGAAAACTTTAAAGATTCTTCTCTTATTTGATTCACAGGTGATTGTCCGTCAGACTGACTTATTTCACTGCCACATTTATATTTTATTCTCTTACTGTAGTAGTTCCCTGTGAATGGTTCCTCTTTCATATGGTTTTCTACTCTCATAGTTGCAGGAGCTTGCTGCTCGTAATTGGGACTGTTAAACTGGCAGTCGTAATAATATCTAAAAATAAAAATAGAGAATCATGTTGATATGTGGTGATAATATATTAGAGAAATACATTTACATACAGCTTTAAAAATGATTTTACTGTTAAAGTTATTAACTAATATATAGAAATTCTATACAAATGTACTTATGTCTTACAAGAAATAATAACTAGAAACCTAAATGAACCATCACACTCCAAGCACAGTGTTTATTTTAATAATATTTTTATTTTTCCAGACAGTGGTATATTTTTTATAAACTATATAATAATAATATAAACTTTGAATATATATTCTTCACTTCCACTCCTTGTTCTTTCTCAATTTTTGAACAAGGTCCTGCACAGTTCCTCTGCTTAACTGCCCAAAATATTTTTAATTCATGCCAGAAAGATCTGTGGTGGAATAATAAATGTGCAGGGATATATTAAGTATGACTAAAAAGATATATCCAAAAGATAGGGAAGATATCTTTCAGTTTCATATAATAATGAAGAAGTTAGTATATAAATACCACAAAGAAAAGCATGTTAATAAAAATTAATTATGATACCATATTTTGAGGTATGTTTGATAAAGCATTGAAGCTTCTAAAAGAGAAAAAAAGCCCCAGGGATGGATAAAATTTTACCTATACTTATAAAGATATTAAGAAGTAAAACCAAAGACTTACTATAGAGAATAATTTGTGACATATATCCAATAGGAAAAGTACCCAATGATTTTGAGGAGTGTTATTCCAACAAAGAAAGTATTTTGAAATAAATGTGAAGATTTTCTAACAATAAAATTGATTTCTCATGCATCTGAAACATCATCAGCCTGTCTGTGGAATAGAGCATTAAACTAATGCTAACTAGTGACCAGAACAGTCACAAGAGAAGCAATGTGAATTTTTATAGTCCTTACCAGAAGAGTATAAGGAAACAATAGTATAACTACACAGTCTTTGTACAAGTTAAAAAGGCCTCTAAAAACTTTAACTGCAACAAAACATTGCTCTCGAATAGATTGTAACTAAATTACAAAGCTTGAAGAACCATATGGAAACTGTATGAGAATAAAACTGTGGTAATCTGATTTCGAAAATACAAAGCATAACTGAAGGCTGAAAATGGAGTAAGGCAGGGTTGCATCCTTCACCTTTTCTATTCAGTACAAAGCACTGCAGGCTGTGAAGGGTCAAGTAAATACAAGAATATCCATTCACAGAGGAAACACAGATATACTGAAATTTTTAGATGATAATGATTTTGGTGAAACACTTGCTTAAATAGAAACGGTACTCTTAAGCATTATAACCTGAAAATAAACAAGACAAATGTATTATTTTGCAATAGGAATGCAAAAAAGTTTACAGTAAAAATTAGATAAACAATTAATTGAGCAAGATAGAGATACCATAGTCATAGAAAATGGGAGTAGCAGAAAATAAAACTATCTTGATTCAAGCAAACTAAACATACTTTTCATAAATGAAAGAAACTTGTTAACACATAAGAATTATTTAAAAAGATATATCTCCTATATAATCCTACAAGGAAGTGAGTCAAGGAGCATGTGGATTATGGAAAGGAAATGACTGGAGGCATTTGAGTTCAGGCACTACAGGCAAGAGCAAAAGATAAGCTGAATGGATTGTGTCACTAATTATAAAGTATTCAGGAGAGTTTCTGAGGAAATTAGATTCTGGAAGGACTTACAGAAAAGATGACAGGCTTTGTTTTGCAAAACAATGCTTTGCTTAAGGCGATTCTTAGCCAAAACATAGATTGAACAAACCAAAGTAGAAGAGATATATTAAGCCATATGAACCAAATTATGAATAATATAAGATGCAATAGCTATACAGAATTAAAAAGGAAGGCAGAGATGTGATACAAATGGACAATTGCCACCAAACAATTCTCAGTTTAATAACTAAAAGAAGACTCGCTACAAATCACATCCCATCCTCCTTCTTGTGTCCATGATATTCTACTGCTACAATGTTTGTCTATTTGGTGTAATGCCACTGTCATTTATGATTTGTTCCCCTATCCTAATTTTACCTTCCAGTCAAAAATTAAATAGCTCCATTACTGTATCACCAAATGCTTTCTTATCTAATTTCAACAGAATATATTTGAGCTCCACATGCACAATAATATTGGTCTCATATTATTTTCTATGCCTAAGCAATGACATTACAAAGAAATTCCGTTCTTTCCCTAGTATATCTCCTCCCTGCCATCTTTCTTACAGTCAATTAAAACCTTCCTTAACATCTCCTTAATGAGTCCTTACTAACTGATGCTTAAAGAACATGCTATGATATTTACAGTTAATGCATCTCACTAAGTTATCTGGCCATTAGAGATGAAACTACATATTTTTTCCACCATCTGGTAACCTAATAGGTAGGCCCTTTAGGACATTTATATTAATTTCATGGTAACTAACCCACCTAGATGTAATCTGCAGATCCTCCTCAAATAAGGTTTTGACTACTAACATTGCAATTAAAAGAATAACAAAATATTAATAAGTGATGATCATAGTTTAGCAGTAAGTTTGAAGAAATTCATCTGAAGACAGTTCAAATATGGCAAATTAATAATAGATAAACAGAGAGCCCAAACTAT
The DNA here is from genome assembly GCA_031002005.1 of Vandiemenella viatica. NCBI lineage: Eukaryota > Metazoa > Arthropoda > Insecta > Orthoptera > Morabidae > Vandiemenella > Vandiemenella viatica. The sequence goes on from JARYHS010007075.1 coordinate 1,444,893, forward strand.
ACCTTAAACCAGTAATTACTTATATTATATATGGATATTTAACAGGAGACTGACCTATGATGCATAGAATAGCCACTATATGCAACCATGAATCACTTTAGAGATAAGTAAATCAGCACAAAGCTATCACACCAGCAAGCAAATTGATATGCAGAAAAACAAAGCTAAGAGTAGGAAGGCCATTCATTACTGATCAGACGATTTACACTTTTCGATTACTAACCAAACATCCTTAAGCTCACAGAAGAGTGTGACTGAATTTAACAAAATTTCCGCAATTATGTTTAATTAAAATTGTAATGAGTATATAGTGTTTTCTACTAACTTTGCAGAGAAAGGCGGAGATTTACATGAATCTTTGTATAAGATTTTGGTTTACCTTCTCCACAACTTATTATTGATGTTTATACATTCATATATATATATAAGAAACTTTTAATTTTACCTGAAATTTTGATACTTCCTTTTTATATGCTACATATCAATATCTGTTTTCTAGTTAACTTAAGATATATAAAAGAGACTTGCAAATAATCAAGGTTAAAATTACTAAACTATTTAATATTTATTATCAATCACTAATTTCATAATTTTATAATTTTCACGGCTGTGAATAACTGCACACATATATACAGTATAATTTTAAACACTTTTAATAAGATAGGTTAACTAAAAATTGTATGTTACGTGGCAGAGAAAGTTTCATAAAAATAAAACCTTATGACTTTCATTTTACCAACTGGAACACCAGAAACAGCTATAAAGCTATTATCAAAATACTATCTTAGATATAAAAATTAACATTTGTATTTAGGGTCTGTGAATGTTAAAATGCAGTTATCCCTTTCATACTACCCCAGTCCTCAAAATCTCACATTCAAAAAATTTATAAAAATAAAATGCAATACGTACTCAAATAAAGAATATAGAAGAAAATACTTTATATATTCCATTAAAGTGAAATACCAGCTGCAGCCAAAACACAATATAGAGGAATTCCATCATTAACTTACATCTTAACTAATTAAAAACTCTCCCAAACCTTAATATTTTTTTATATTCTATATTTGCCAGCACTTTATTTTTAGTACCCCTAGGGTCCATTAATTATTTTCAGTGAAATATAACACATGCTTGGATAAAACTCAGCTCATACAATATGTTGTCTTTCAACATCACTGCTATTTTGGCAACAGATGTCAGAATTTTATAGACCATTTCCTTCATATCAATATGTGTATAACGTAACTAACTGGTAATCGGTTATATAAACAGAAAGATGTAAACCTTATAAATCAGACTGAACTCCCATATCAATCAAACCATTAATTTGTAGTTTTTATATATGTGTCATTGTACTTATAAGTACAAACTTACATGCATTCACATATATAGTATACATACAAATTATTCATACCCACTATATATCTTTAAAACTATTCATTAATTTTATAGCTTATTCACCACAAATGAATAATTTTTATTATATTATTATATTCTGTTATAGGAACATTATTTTTTAATGATTATTTATCATAGCAGAGTGAAAGTTGGCAGCAAAAAATAAATAATAGAAACCCTTAACAAGACAAAAAATTATTAAAGAAAAAAATATAAGAAAATTCCTACCTAATTATCCAATTTGGGGCCTTGGAAAAAGCAATTTATTTATGAGAAAATGTTAAATATGGAGTTGTTCTGAATATATTTTCTGGATTTTTTCAAATTTAGTTCAATAAAAAAAAATTCTAAGGTTACATGACATTTGGTAAACAGATTATTGAATATTTAGAACCTACTGTTAACTGACTGAAATATTATTGATGTGTGGTTTAGTAAAAGTCTATATCTGAAAAGACCTGCCTTACTTAAAATTGCAGTACCTTACAATTTGTTAGGTGTAACTAAAAGAAGAGTACAATTCCAAAGTGTATTTGCAGCTTTTAGTAATCCAAAGTAATTATTCACACAGATAAAACAAATCTAATTCTTTCATACTAACAGTAATCTCCTACTGCCTATAGGACATAATTTTCACTAAAATTCTTTGTCAGTTAGATAATCACATTAGAGAGTCTTTTCTGCCCAACACTACTGCATAGAAACCATACACCGAAGAAGCTGGCTTTGGGTTATTCTTAGAATGAATTCTATATTTATCTTACTTTATTATAGCCTACTTACAACTCCAAGTCACTAAGATTACAAAGCTTCCCTATAGGATCAACAACTAAATTATATTTTGATGTTAATCAAGGAGACATAATATTTCTAGTCATAAGAAACAATCAAAATCAAACTTTAAATTAACTGCAGCATGAATGCAAAATAGTAAGGCCTCATCTTACCTTCTTTGATAAATTTTTCTGGTGGATTTATGATAATGCAGTTTTCTCATATCATCAGAGTCTTCAGAGTAGTACGTACATATATACATGGGAGCTGCGATAAGTGAGATATGGGTGAATACATGTTTTGTTAGAGAGCTCCAAGAGAAAAAAGCGTCTGCACAGAATGCACAAACAAGTGCAACTACTGAAGACTGTTTAAATGTAGTTTCCTTTCTGCCTTCAAAATGGTGGCCATACAACTTTGATTGATTTGAGAAAATTTGACCGCAGGTTTGGCAAATATGTATTGGCGCATTTAGGAATAGAATAAAATGACTAAAAACATGTCTAATTAGCAAGTCTCTAGTGGTGAAATATTGAAGACACTTGGTGCATGTATATTGTGATGGCCTGACTGCTGACATCATGATCTCACTAGATCCACTCAAATTGCTCCCATCAGATTTTAAAAGAGTACATCATTCATTTAACTTCTTCAACAGGCTAATATGATTTGTTAACAACACATATTTTTGTTTTTGATCTAACGTGATTTTGACCTGTAAAAATAGAACAACAAAATAATTTAAATTCCTTTACTGCAAAAATTTGCGAAGGGGTTAAAACAACATAGCAAATATGGGATATAAATAAAGATGAAAAGTCTGTAATGTATTTGGAAATGAATACACATATTTCCTTCACGGCAACTAACCTGGTACTCATAATTATGAAAGACTCAAATGTAATATAATGTATCACATACATGAAAATCAATGGCAGTTACTACTCCTTGTTAGTCAGTGACTAGTGTATAAAGGAGTCAACTGTGATAGGCCACTATACAGTTGGGAGAAGAGTGGTGAAAATGAACTATTCCATACTCGATTTTCAGTAAGCTATGGTCAACCTCACACCAGCCTCATGAGAATCTGAGACATTTGTTGATTAAAAGAAATATTTACTATTCAGAACACCTGCTAAGACAACAAATAAAATTAAGATTATAGGTCCAAGTCATTGGTTTGATCTATAGTTCAATATAGAGGTGTAGTGTGATAGCTACAATGAACAAAATTAATGAGTTAACAAATGGAGTAGCTAGGGTGAATTTAGGTATTACAGAAAAAATTTGGTAGTAAATATGATTAAAATTACAATATGAGAAACACAAGGAGGGAGACAGTGAAATGTGTTTGAATATAGCACAATCATACACACTGCTAAACATGTAAATGTAAGAATTACCTACAGGATTCAGAAGGAAGCCTGGCTCAGTACATAGCTGGGCTGATAAGACTAACTGATTATACATCTGGAGATTATAGATGGCCTAATTCTAATAGTTCACAAGGTATGTTCATATTGCTGTCAAATGGGTATTGTGCACCGTAGTGGTAATTTCTTCATAGGGTGAAAAATAATTAGAACATCCTGTAGACACAATCTTAATCCTGCTGGAAGTAAATACAGAGCTGTACCTTTGCTCACACCCAGTGGTCTGGACAGGGGCAAACATGACAAGTGTACAAATATATAGAAATATTTCCTCCACTGTTGGTGAGATTATAAAGAAACAAATCAGGAATTTCATGGGACCATCACTACTGTTATTTGGATAGGAACATATCGCAGTATTTCAGAAAGGTTCTGACTGTAAACACAATACAATCATTTGTTAGAATAAAATATGTTAATGGTTCTAACACAGTCTTATGGTACTCCTATTTCTGTATCAACCAGCATTTTATACAGTAACCCTTGTACTGAGTGTAACTTACGGAGAAAATCAAAATAAATTTAATTTTTTTCACATTTCTTGATTTTATACTACTTTCTTTCAGTGAGCACCATTCTGTTGACAAATGTACAACTAATTATTTGCAATAAGCTGAAAGAACATAAAATGTGACTAACTTAAACTAAAACAAGGCGGAAAGACACTAAAAGAAAACAACTATCATTCAACTACTACATGTTGGCTAACACAGCCTGGGTCATTTTTAACATACTGCAATCAGATAACCATAAACAAATACAGATGAAACAACATAGAAATCACGGTACACAAAGCAAATGGCATTGCAGTGATTAATTTAAATGCCTGTACGCCTAATAACATAAAAATGAATGTATAGTCTACAACCCAGAAAAATAAATTCATTTTCTATAATTCCAGTGAAAGATTTTCACATCAATAGATCATAGTGAAAAATTACAGATTCAAAAACAATCTGATTCAACATAATTAAACTCTACCAAACAGCATTCATAAGTCCTCTAAAGCAATATGCTCAAATCATGAAACACGACAAAAACATACATAGGGACAACATTTATGATATAACTTATACATACTGCACCCAACATTTCAACTCAACTTACACGTTTTAGTTAAGTACACGGTATGATTTAAAATAGTACATTGGCAATCACATAATGAAAACATTTACGTGAACATTTACTTTCCGATTTGTTATCGGTAAAACACGTACGAAACGGCACAACTAAGGTTTGGAAGATAGAAACATACCTCCTGGTTACCGTGTGTCACATCTATTGCCTCTGTATCATTTTATTTATACGATTTTGCACCTTAAAATATAACACTGCATTCAACACACTACTTCCACAACTAATCAGCTGACAATAATTAGACCACTGCAAAGATACTACATGCTACAGAGCGAACATTCCGCTGCTGGTATCAATAAAGAATTATTACTATATGAAATGTACGTCATTGATTACACAGTATTCCTGTGATCTTGATTGTCGTTTCCTCTTTCACTTCTCACTATTGAACAAGTGCAGGGAAATTGGACAAGTTAACTAGCTGGCCATGACAACATGAAAGAAATAAAAGGCAAGAAGAGTCATCCTGTTAGGTACATAAAACCTAACTTAGTTCACCACCCGAAAGTTTGTTGGATGCTCCCGAAGGAGACACCCATTGTATCTGAGGCAGGACGTCCAGTTCCTTTCCTAGAGTTTAATGTGAAATCCGAACAGAACATCCTAGCATACCTCATATGAACATCTCTTAAATATTCAATCTCTGACCGGAGCAGCGAAATATTGAAATAAATCGTCTTAACCACTGAGCTTCTAGACTGCTCAAATAAACCGATAAAGGTTCTTTATGACTGTAGGGTGAGGTGGGAAACGTTTCTAGAAGACTTTAAGGGAAAATATCTTGGATTAACATTCCATAGTAAACATATCTTAGCAAGTGGTACAGAGCGGTATGTAAATACTTCTTATGTTGTACACGGTGAGGAAGGATTGTAGCAGAAAAGTCAAGGAACATTGTTCCAGAACCTTGCTTGAATATCATGGTGTAATTTAATTGCGAATAGCAATTAAATGTGTATTATTGGATCCTACATTTTTCTGGTATTAAGTACTGGAGTTGGAGGGGGTCCAGAGGAGGGCAGCTAGATTTCACTGTGGAAGCTACTGAACACAATCTGTTATTAATACGATATAGGAACTAGATCAGTATCATAGGAGTGGTGAGGATTCGTTTCACGGTGAAGCAAATGCAATAAAACTTAACAAAAATTCTTTTACAAATAGTTTTCCTTTAAAAAAAAATTAAACACTCAGTTTACTTTAATTCAATTGCAAGGGATTGCAGGCTCCGATGCCAATTACCCTACACCCCCATCTTCCCACTATCCTGCATTAGTCTGTGAATGTCGTCATTAAAGCCTGACAAAATGTCTTTTCCAATTTAATATTTGCTTCCACAACCCTTTTCCTATTCACACCTACTAGTCTGTTTTATGTCATTGTTGACAGCTATCAATTTTTTCCCCTTCGCAAGCTGCTGAAGTGGGTTTGTCTACTCCATGTTGTGCAGGGCTGTAAATGTGACATCAGTAGTAACTTTGAAGGCTGGAGAGAACAGCTGGGTTTCTTTAACTATTGCAATCAATTAGTTCTATTTCCTTTAGTACGTGTTTATAACTTTTTTTCTATGAATAGAAAATTTCCAAAGTTCAGATTCATCAAGAAATTGTAGCAACTAAAAGAGGTTTTTTTTTTTTTAAAGTAAGATGAAACCAACGCTAAGATTAACCGAGGTGAACCAAGAGACAACTAAAAGAGCTTTTAGTTTTTTTAAAAAAAGGTCCTAATAATTCACATTGAGCATTATGTTAGGGTGAGACTCAAACAGTGGGTATGCGGATGAATTTCCCTCAGGAAATCACTGTTCCATGACACTATTGGTCAACCACTCCTGAAACCTCGCTAGCAGTCTGGGCCGGAGAACTCTCACCCTCGGTATTCTGAAATCTGTTCCAAGATTCTCATCTATCGTCTCTGCCTCAGCTATGAGACTTTGAGTTCAAACATCGGCGCTTATAGGGCATTCTTTCAAAACGTCTGTTATTATTAAAGTATAAAAATAATCTGCTAGAAACAGAACAAATAAATATAACAAGTAAATAATTGTTAATATCTGACCTCTGCATCGATAGTATCAATTTAAAAATATCGTATGTAGATGTAACTTCGTAAATCCTAAGATATATCAATTAATTGTTTTAGTATTAAATACAGTATTTACTTATTCCCAAAAATATTTAATAGTAACTTCTTAGTAATAAAAAACAATGTATTTGATTAAAGTATTTTTATCTTCTTATTAATTACTATAACTTTTTTTTTTTTTTTTTTTTTTTTTTTTTTTTTTTTTTTTTTTTTTTTTTTTTTTTTTTTAGAAGGTGCTAAAAGTATTTGGAAAAAGCCGTGTCTGAAAAGTGTGGCGCCTATCGCAGGTACGTTGCGAAAGGGTTGTGTTGTACTTGGTGTAAGATGTGGTTTCATTGGGCATGTAGAGAAGAGAAAATGTGGGAAATAAATTAGGCTCTCCCATGGTTTTGTTCCCTTCTTAGGGATGAAAAGATTAGGGGGAAGGGTGAAACGATGAGGGGGTTGCGAGAAAAGTTCGGGGTTCTTGAGGCTCGCCTTGTGGTGGCTCAGCACCTGGAGGCGGGGCCTGTGGTGTTTCCGCCTGTGGCGGTTCAGCATGTTGGGGCTCAGCTTGTGGTGGCTCAACCTGTGGAGGCTCAGCATGCAGAGGCACAGCCTGTAGGGCTAAGCTTGTAGAGTCTAGCACTATAGAGGCAGAAAGTGGAGATAGTGATTTGAAGGAAGTTGAGAAGAAAGGTTAGTTGATGGTAACAGATCATTGGAGAAATATTGTTAATTGGATGAAGAAGCCAGACACTTTACAATTTGTAGGGAAAAATAGCTTTGACCTGTTACCAGAGTCAGGAGGAGAAGAGCCTCATGTAGATGTTGGAGTAGGTAAGATGCAGCAGGCCTTCAAAAATAAGAGTGTGATTGGTAATTACAAGAAAAAATGCTTCTGCTGTTAGCTAGTAGCCATGGGAGAGGTGTAGGCCCTCTTCTGCAGGATCATTAGGTATAAGTTACCAGGTCACAATTTTTTAAACCTAGTGTCTAGTGATACATTTCGTCAGGTAATAGAGGATATAGGTTCACCTTGTCGAAGTTTCACTAAGGAAGATACAGTGGTGAAAGTGGGAGGTGCGGGGAATAGTATTGATAGAAACGCGAGTTATAGTATAGATTGTGACCTAAGAAAGCGCAGCATATCAGGGTGGAGCTGATGCAGGACCAAAGTCACCATGACCGGCCACAATTGAACTATGCTGTGAGGCAGATAAATGTGGAAACGCAAGTGCTACTTTGAAAGGCATTAGTTCCACCTTGGGGGTTGTGCCTGTGAACACCAATAGTCGGTGGGGTTTCACTAGGCATGGCGTACTCCTAAACTGAAGGAGAAACTTTCTAAATTGTACGCTAATGGAGTAAGGAAGCCCATTTCCAGTGATGATTGGGTCTGGACTGTGCCTTTTTTTAGGATAGGGGTTTTTGGTGAAAAGATGGAAATAGATTATCAAAGTGATACTGACTGTAGATCAACGATGAGAAAAAATTGCAGATGTTAAAGAAATAATGTCGTTTCAAAAATAATTAATGACTGGGGTAAAACAGGGAAGGAGAAAGTTAATGCTGAAAATATAAAACCAGTAGTAAGGGTGTTACTGGTCGCTTTAGAAGATTAATGAACAATGTAATCGATTAGCAAACTTAATTGAGATACATGAACCACAAGTAACAGTTGGGGTAAAGTGTTGGTTAAAAGTAGAAGTACTAGGCAGTGAGGTTTTTCCCGATGGTCACAGGGTGTACCGCAGAGATAGAGGAGCTATTGGTGGAGGAGTTTTCATACTAGTCAAGAAAAACTACCACTGTTGACTGGTGTTCATAGATCAGGACCATGAGTTACTTGGAGTTGATTTCTGGGGTAATAACAAAGAAAAATTCTGGGTGATGGCTGATTACCGCAGTGGTAGAATGACAGATGAAGATGAGTCTCAAGGGGAGAAATTATATTCATACTCAGATTTCAGAGGTTATTATGGTCATTATTGGGGGGGGGGATTTAAATTTACAGGTGTAAACTGGCAAGGAAATAGGATTAATAACAAATGGGAAAAGAGATTTGCAAATACCCTAATTAGGGAAGGACGATTTACAAAAGTGGTAGAGCAGAACATTAGTGGACAAAGTATTTTGGATATATTTCTAATAAAGGCCGATGACAACCTTGTGGGGTGTTAAGGATCTGAATGAATAAGTGATCATGAAGCAGTTCTGATGGATATTAGAGGATTCAGTAAACCAGCAGCCAAAATTTGAAGGGGGAAATAGGTGTAATTATAAAAAGCAACAAATTTAGAAATTAAAGAGATATTTCAGAGAACGTTTCAGCAAATAGAAGGAAGGCACAAGTACAGTAGAGTCAAGGTGGGAAGAGTTCAAGGAGATAATAAGAAATGGGGAAGAAAAATTTATACCAAAACAGAAAATAAAGAGAAGTAGAGAAGCTGTATACTATAGTAGGGGGTGAAGAGGTTAAAGAGGTTGGTAACACTAGAACATAACAGAGTTAACATACAGCATGGTAGAAGGGAATATTTAAAGCAACTAAACAAGGACTTAATAACAGATAAGAAGTTGGCTAAAGATGGGTTTATAAATAGCGTTGTCAGTGCAGGGGGCCATTGACTGATGCATCAAGAAATTTCTATGGCTTTGTTAGAAAACTGAGGGGAAGGGAGGGTGTTGAGATACTTATAGATAAGGATGGAAAAGGAGTTACTGAGGATTGTAAAAAGGCTGAGATTTTAAGGAACTGGTTCAGTGAAAGCATTAGGGACAATGAATCAGAAAGAGGAGGGGCTAACTCGGAGAACGAGCTTAACGACACAATTAGAAATGAATAGACCAAAAAATTTTAAATTCATCCTGAGGATATCATGAAGTAAATCAGAAAGCTGAAAAAACATAAATCAGCTGGTATTGATAATATTACTACAAATATCTTAAAGATAGCAGGATGTGACATTGTACATTATCTTGAAATATTATTTAACCCTTTGACTGCTCTAGACGTATTAACGCGCGTGGCTACTACTGCGCCCAGGTGCTCCACACGTGTTTACACGCGCTTTTGTTCCCTCCGTCAGGTGCTCTGGACGTGTATACACGCGCCGCCTTGCCGCCCTGTCTGTGCTCTGGACGCTTTAAGTCGTACAGCCGCTCGGGTCCCTGTGTAATGGACCGTTTTAATAATTATAGTATATTTGGGGAGATGTGATTTTATAATGATAATGTATGAGCGGCGGCACTCACTGGCCGTAAGCGCCTGGCGTGGGATGTCGCAAGACAGCTCAGCAATAAATCCAGGTCGGCGAGCAATAGTTATGGAAACTGGGCTCGTGTAGAAGCTTCGAGATACGCTAGCTGTCAGTTGATTGCCCTTAGAACTGGGACAGAGTACGCAACTGACGAAATATAAGCGCGAGCTCACCGAGGCTCGGGGGAAGTCGGTCAAGCCAAGTTCGAGTGACTAAGCAGCCACTATGCTGCGTTAAACATCGAGTTGGGAACGAAGGCCAGCTCTGCCCGCTAGTCAGCTGATCTGCCATACCAATGTAAGTCCATCAATCTTTTATATTACCAAGTGCTTGGAGTCCTGCTCGTGGCCAATGGACGAATGTAACAGCCCGCAGTGAAAGAATAAAACTATGTACGCACTTAGTGTCTTTCATTAGTGCAAGTCAGTAAGATCCAGGTTCAGGTACATAGCCTAAGTAAGATAGCCAAAGCCGAGACGGAAGTACCAAGAACGGGAGCCGCAGCAGATACGCCCCAAGTAAGTAATACTGGCTAACGCCCATCCTGACAAACACAGACAACGTATCCATCTGACATCACCGCTTACAACTTGGTGATCAGAGTGGAGATGATCGAATCCAGCTGACATCACTTTTACAATTGGTGCCAGAAAAAATTGGAGCCAGGAAGAGATGAAAACGGGTAAAAAGACACCGCAACCGGGTGTCAGAAAAATTTAGAGCCAGGAAAGGAAGAAGACGGAAAATTAAGTAACTTAAAACTGCTTGGTGGCGAAGGTAATTTCTTTGGCTACAGAAGATCACTGAAATTGTATACAGTAAACTATGAAGACAAGAACTTAATTTTTATTGGGCATTTAAAATGATGGCATTGGTTAAAGAAAGTAAAACGGCTGTGCTAGCGGGTCGGGTGAAGAAGGAGGTTGGCGCAAATACGTTACGCAGTAGTCAGCTGTTCCAGAAAATGGGAGCGGTGACGCAGCTGAGGAGCGGAGCCTTGCTGACGCGAGACGACGGGAGGGTCACCGGCCAGCAGTTCGAGCGCGGCGCGGCGGACCTGTGGCGGCCGTCGACGACGAGTGATGCAGCTTTGGACGACGGTGGTGATAGACTCGGTGAGTGGAAGCTAACCCAGTATGTCTCAGAATAGAACGGACAGGAAGCTGTGTAAATTTATACCGAAATTTGCAGTTAGTTAGTACACTTTTGTCCCGTGGCATCACTTTTTCGGGAAATCATGGGAAAACATTTGGGATTTTCGTGATCGATTAACGTTTTAGCATGTTTTCAGATATTAAATTAAGAATCCTTGAAAGTCGGTATTTGGATTGTCGTGTACATCTGCTAAAATAGTATAAAATGGGGTTGAAATGTAATATGAAATTCTATGTTATGTTAAAAGATGTTTAGCATGCGACTAGTGTTGCACAAAACCTTGAAGCTTATGGGCTGTGAATAACCTTCAATTAAATTTATTAACTGACGAATAGAAGTATACAATGTGTAAAATCTCAGTTGCTTACGTTGGCAACCCTGACAAGCGCACTGTAAAGTTGAAACGGGAAATAGATGCGCACTTTTAAATTCGAAAGGGAAACGGAATGGCTTAATGGGAATTGTATTATAAGTGATGTAGAATAAGAGAGAAATTTAAGTGCTGCTAAGAATCAAATTCGCTTACTAGATAAAATCGGATGTGAGAAACAGTATGTAAAATAAAAATTAAATTAATATTTCATGCAAAATTCTGTATTGATGTGTAGTAATGTTATTGTGGTAAATAATGTAAGAGATGTCTACCAGTCCCTCGGGTGCAATAAAAATACGCGCGGAGTAATTTAAGTGTTTTACGGACTCTCTATTAAAGTTTAGTCATACTTGTGCATAGTTTTGGTTTAAGATTTGTGGTAGGACTAAAAATTGGAGATTTTATACAGTAAAGTAATGATTGCAATTAAATGTAAAAAAAAACTTGAAATAGTAATGTGTGTAAAATTCATTGTAGTGGCATAATATCTAATGTAAAGCATTGTGGCAAAATATTGTATAAACGTGGCAGAATTTCTAAGAATGTGGCAATAATTATCGAAGGGCAGACGGTAGCGTAAATTTTCGATAGATTGAGTATCCGTACTTGGAGTATTTAACGGGTTGCTTAGTGCAAATCACGCGAGTGTATCCTTTGCGATCGTTTTAAGGGCCATACGAGGGTTCAGGTAATTGTTTTGGAAATGCGCGCCTAAAGAGTTACCGCAATACGAATCCAAACCGCCTAACAAATACACAGTATGAGGAGTCGGGAGTGTGTGTTCTGCTATACGACCCGTCCAAGGTCAAGCTCGTTTCACAGGGGAATAGTGTGATGTGATTGATGTAAGAATCGGAGTGTGCGTGATTGTCTAATAGCCCTAGGAAGTTTTAGGAAAGATGAAAATAATGCAGTAATGATATGGAGACAGTTTCTTCATCGTTCAGGCGATGTGAGGCAGTAGTCTTTTATCGATAGTAAAGTCGCGAATATGAGATGTAAATATAGCAATGGAATAAATATGGCCATAAAAGTGTTGAAGTAAGACATGCATGTGGATTAAGTGATTAAATGTGTAATTGTGGAAATAATGATAATGTGATACCCGTAAGGCTCAGCAGGGAATGTGTGGTAACCCGTAAGGCTGTAGCAGGGAATGATTTGTAGATACCCTTAAGGCTGTAAGGGAATGCAGCAGGGAGTAAAAAGATTTTAAACTGATATTGGTGTAATCAGAAATATGATACCCAGGGGTGGATAGGAGCGATCAAAGTAACTCACCTTTTGGGATTATTTTTTGTGGGAATTAATGTGGTGTTAATATTGTAATGAGCACCAGGGAAGAAATAAAGTTTAGAACCAGCCACAAGAGTTATAAACAGTAAAGCCACGAGGAGTATGATGAAGCGTAGAAGTTAAGTCTAACGAATGCTAAGCCACAATAACATGGAATTAACTACTAAGTCACTAAAGGATAATATTCTAAGTCCGAGCAAGCTAAATCACTAAGAAAATTATAACATTTGGTACAATGAACGTAGAATTAATGTAAATGTTTTGCATCTCTGCCATACTATTTTGTTTGTCTTTCTTTCTCTGTCAAAACGTAATTTCTTCTGTAATTACATCCTTTTGCGTAAGTCTGCAGTGTATTAAATCCTTGTTGATTAGAAAATAGATTTTCATTGATTTCTTTGGCATGTGGAAAATTAGGCGTACGATTGCATGTGAAGACGGTATTTTCATAGTCTACGCTGCAGGTATGAGGAGTATTGTTGGTTAATAGGGCGGTCAAAAAGAGAATACGGCTGTGCCTATGAAGCGACGGGTCCTGAGTGCAGGTTGTCTCAAGGAACGTAAAATAAACCCGGGGTAGTATTAAAGAAATAGGGCAGGTGGAATGATAATGATCTCTTTAAATGACATAGTAGGTCAATTTGAATTTTGGAAGACCAAACCAGCATTCTAGGTCTCTGTTACTTGTTCACAATCCTAAACACATGTTTATTTCTAGAAAATTATCCTCGAGTTAATTTCACTCAGTATGGTTCTAATGTCAGTGTATCACTATTTGGGTAGTAGTTGGTAACTCATTCACGTATGATGATAGTAAATTATGGGATAATCTGTAATTAATCCTTTAAGTATGAAATATGAATAGGGATCTTTAAAAGGAGAATCGATAAAACAGTTCAAATGGGAGTTCCTTAACAAAAGCAAATAAGATAACGCTTTTAATCTCGCGCGAAGGGCAAATCCAATTACAATGTAATCACACGTTGTTTGAGGGAAACAAGCAAATGAGTAAAAGGGAAACACGTAATACCACCAAAAGAAAGTGGGAAAGGGCACATCACTGCAACAGAATCATTCAGATAACGTAAGAAATAAGGAGTAGTTACCTGGGAAATAAGCGGTAAATAATGACTGTTTCAACCCTGCAAAGGTGCTGCCAAGGAGGAAGTGGAACAGTAATTGCAAAGATAAGAATTTTAGTGTCAATAAGTAAAAACAATTTAAAGTTAGACCAGAATTGTGAATTAAAATTTTAATGAAACCTTGTAAACTGGGTTGGTTTCGACTCAACGAATCTGTGTTGAATTCTAGTCAAGAGAATCATTTTTTTTTTTTTTTTTGAGTGAACCTAAGTGCAAGTTAAAAAAACTGTGTCAAGTGCTGTGTATACAATAGCAAGTTGTGTGTTTATTGTTGTCCGACACAGCTGTTGTGTCATGTAAACACCGATGTGCAGAATTTCGCTGTGGTGTAATGTTCCGTAGGTCGAGCGGCGAAGTGTGTTGCTGACCACGCGGCGTGACGTATGTCGTCACAGCGAGGGGCTGCGCTGACAATGCTTGCGTAGCAGTGACCAGCGCATCGTTGTAATCTCTAAGTATCAAAACATTATTTACAGACCTTTTAGATTTAAGACTTTGGTGTAAAAAAAAAAATTTTAGGTAGTAAGAACTTTATCTATTAGGGAATTTGTAGTATCGTATAGTAACAATCGGTGTGTAACCTTTAGTAGATAATTTCTCCAAGGGTGTTATTAGAAGATAATTTTGCGTTTTAAGGGTTTAATAGTAGTACTAATTCTTTCACTGGGCAGGGTCCCAATACAATGTTATCAAGTCACACCCCTTAAGAGTGGTATAATGTTTGTCAAGCAAGATAATGTTATTCATTCGCCATTAGTTTGGTCCATTGTGGCTCAGATAAAATTCAGAGAATTATGGGAGTACAGTCGGCAGCTAGATACTAGATTTAACCTATTGATGCATCGTTTCTAAACCTTACCTAAGCCTTGTAAATCAAAATTGGATCTTTTCTATGCCCAAACCTTACGTAATTATTGTCACTTGTTGGAATGAAGATGTCAATCAAACCGTTAATCGAGTGAAACTCATGAATTCAGTAATCATTCAGCAGTCATCTCACTGTCAATTTGTAGGAGAAAATTTCTTCATACCAGTGTTGCATAAAACTCTTATTCATAACAATCTGTCATATACAGAATACGTGTTACCTACTTTCAGTAAAGAAATATACCATAGTCCGAAATTAGTGGAACTAAATCACACAAATCCCGCAATCTTGAGCACAGAATTATCAAAACATTTGCAACAACCAAGGGATTCAATTAAATATAATCAATTAATAGTAGCCATAGAAACTCAAGTTTAATTACAATCAAGGCACAAAACCATGGTAACCACTATGATTCTAACAACTATTGTATCATTATCTATTGTAATAATTTGGATACTGTTAATTTACAAATGGTATAGTATAAAAATTAACAAGATTTGATATTGAGAGACCCATACCAACCGCAGAATAAATTGTAATGACGTTAACATCTTCTGGCAAGAATAGTGCTAAGGACACTGAAAACTGCACAACTAAATCGGAACTGTAATTTTGTCATTGATGTTCTATTGTTCTTGTCAAATGATTGTTTTTTTTTCTTTTATTGCCTTGTCTTTTATACTTATGATTCTTAACGAGAATTGATTTTGTTGTTATACAGGATTGGACGCCACACCATAAAGCATTTGCGATTATAAAAGAATGTTGCTATAACTTTGTAAGCCCGAAGCAAGAATCCAAGCACGAATCATGTACAGTACTAGGACTAGTTAGTGAGTAACCTCAACAATGGAGGAGAGTAGTAAGCTTTGGGGACAAAGCTGGTCTTCGATTAAGGAGGGAGAGATTGTAATGGACCGTTTTAATAATTATAGTATATTTGGGGAGATGTGAAAATATTTATAATGATAATGTATGAGCGGCGGCACTCACTGGCCGTAAGCGCCTGGCGTGGGATGTCGCAAGACAGCTCAGCAATAAATCCAGGTCGGCGAGCAATAGTTATGGAAACTGGGCTCGTGTAGAAGCTTCGAGATACGCTAGCTGTCAGTTGATTGCCCTTAGAACTGGGACAGAGTACGCAACTGACGAAATATAAGCGCGAGCTCACCGAGGCTCGGGGGAAGTCGGTCAAGCCAAGTTCGAGTGACTAAGCAGCCACTATGCTGCGTTAAACATCGAGTTGGGAACGAGGCCAGCTCTGCCCGCTAGTCAGCTGATCTGCCATACCAATGTAAGTCCATCAATCTTTTATATTACCAAGTGCTTGGAGTCCTGCTCGTGGCCAATGGACGAATGTAACAGCCCGCAGTGAAAGAATAAAACTATGTACGCACTTAGTGTCTTTCATTAGTGCAAGTCAGTAAGATCCAGGTCCAGGTACATAGCCTAAGTAAGATAGCCAAAGCCGAGACGGAAGTACCAAGAACGGGAGCCGCAGCAGATACGCCCCAAGTAAGTAATACTGGCTAACGCCCACAGTGACCACATACGACTTATCCATCCTGACGAATAAGTAACGGACCGGCATAGCTATATAAAAAAAGAGTCTTTTACACCTGTGTGCTCTGCACGTGTAAACTCGTAAGCCACTTAGCGGTCGCTCAGGTAGCTGTATTTCCACCTCAGCTGGTTAATTGCTTTCCAACGTTCGACCCCTGAGCGTTTCAGCTGCGATTGTATTTGTGTTGCTAATTTCATTTTAGTTTTCACTCATAAAATGCACGCCGTCGTGTTTGTACAAAGGAAGAAATCATGGAAATTTTTACTAGAAGCGACAGTGAGAATGATCTCTCTGATATGGATGATAGTGATGAACTTTCGACAGGATCTCGAAATAATAGTCCTACGCCGTGTACATCAGCTAGTGGGAAACTACCATCTGTATCCACAAGAGGTGAACATTCTTCAGAATCTGAAGCTTCAGATAGTGAGAGCGAAGTGTGTGCAAAAAGAGGACGCTTTAGTGACACGTTTGACTGGAAGAAAACCGATTCTCGTCCTTTTGTTCATGAGTCTGATTGTTCAGCTGCAGGACACAAGTGTGCATTAGGTCAAGATTCCAGCATTCAGCCATTTTTCCGAATATTTTTAACAGAAGATCTTATGAAATCTATTGCTGATGAACCCAATAGATTTTATTTATATACCAAGGGAAATACGCCAGAATCAGTTCACTCTATATTTTCAAAGTGGAAGGAAACTGGATTTGAGGAACTCTATTCCTTCATTGCTGTTTGTCTGCTTCTGGCTCGTGTGGAAACACTGAAAATTAGTGATTATTGGTACCAGGATAAACTATTAGGCACACCTGTTTTCGGCGAAATAATGCCCAGAGACCGTTTCCTTTTAATTTTGAGAATGCATCACTTTAGTGACAACTTCACCAGTAACGGAGGAGACAGGGTGTTTAAAATTATAAACATTGTGGGTAAAGTTTGCACAACATTCCGGAGTGTATTTCAACCGTATCAAAAGCTCTGCATTGACGAAAGCCTATTGCTGTTTAAAGGTCGATTATCTTTCAAGCAGTATATTCCGTCCAAAAAAAGTAGGTTTGGAATAAAAACATTTGTCCTATGCGATTGTCATACTGGTTGTGTCCTAGATTTTATTGTATATACCGGTGCAACCACGGATATTGGCTTTAAAAATTTGGAGAAAAAGTGGCGACATAGTGGTAACACTCATGAATTCATATTTCGAACAGAGTCACACACTTTTCGTCAACAACTGGTATTTAAGCCCAGACCTGTTCCTTTGGCTTCATAACCACGGTACGAATGCATGTGGTACTGTTCGCAGGGCCGGCGTTAGTGGGGGGGGGGTTAGTGGGTCAAATGTACCTGGGCCCACCGGCTGATGGGGGCTACGATCACCTTCTGCAGGGCCCCCGGGCCTCTAAGCCAAGAATCTGCCTATTGCCGGCCCGGCTAGTTTGTACAGCTAAAAAAAAAAGGTCGCCCATTTTACCCAGGGCCCGAAATTCCTAGCACCGGCCCTGACCGTACGCAGGAACAGACGTAACATGCCAAAACTGGAGAACAAACTGAAACGAGGAGAAACGCAGTTTATGTCCACTGATACACTGCTCGCCTTGAAGTGGTGCGATAAAAGAGAAGTGTGGATGCTGACCACCTGTAATAAGGCAGAAATGTTTCAGAGAGAAAAGACAGACATAAAGACTGGTGAAAGAATCAAGAATCCTCAATGTCTTATTGATTACAACTCGAGTATTGGGGCAGCTGACCGTACTGACATGCTTCTGAGTTCAGTCGAATCAGTGCGAAAAACTATGAAGTGGTACAAAAAGTTCTTTTTCCACTTTCTCGATCTGTGCATTTTAAATGCTCATGCTCTTCACCGAGTAGTAATGGGTCGATAATTGCCAATTGCAGAGTCTTATCTGTCTCTGGTAAGAGAACATGTAGAAAGCATATGCAACTGAACAGAGAAAACCTGGCAAAGGAAGACGTTCTGATGACGAAAATCCTTTGCGATTTATGGGGAGAGATTTTCCAAATATTATTCTTATTGAAACTCGTCAATGCGCTGATGCACAGTATGTTCGAAACAGAAAATGCGTCGAGAAACCAGGTACGAATGCAGAATATGCAATGTACCACTCTGTGTTGTGCCATGTTTCGAGGCATATCATACAAAAAAGAATTATTAACTACTAACTGCAGAGTAATACTTGAGTTATATTTGTATGCCACTAAAACTAAGTGAAATACAAAAAAAAAAAAAAAAAAAAAAAAAAAAAAAAAAAAAAAAAATGTATTTTTAACTTCACCAGTGTCGATAGAAAGACCGGATTCAAAATACTGATGGAAAATATATGTAGAATTTGTGAAAGGTATTCAAACACTTGACTTCGAAAATTCTCTCCAGACAAATTACTGCGCTCACAAAATGTAGCTGTAATTTCTATTCATTATATGAGGTACCTGTGTGTTTGTCTACGCAGTCAAATCACTTTTAAAGGAACTTTAAATAATAAAAATCTTTAGACGGCATTTATTTTGTATCCAGGGTTTCAAAACGCTGAGCGACAGCCGAAGAACTTCAAACACAACGCACCATGTATATTCAGCACACAGTGGCCCGGGCCGCGTGCCGAACTCAGCAGCGCAGGTATCGGCCGACCGCGGCCTCTCAGCACAGGTAGACACCTTAGGAGCACTCAGCGAGGGCTCTGCCGGGCAATCTCTAACAATCAAACAGTTAAACGTATCTCGTTTACTTGATAAAAATGCCTTCCGTTGATGGCAGAGAACTACTCGTCTGTGCCATATTGCCGTGGCTCCACAAGTCTGTAGCTCGTAAGCGAAATATACTGGGCTTTTAAAATGTCCACATTCTGTGTGTTTCGTTGACCCAAAACAAAGTATCATATTCAAAATTTTGATAGACTATAGTTTCAGGGATTCATAGACACAAAGGGGATTGACAAACGAAATTTAATTTCCACCCCAACATGTGATATACAGATGTTCGTTAAATAGCGCAGTAATGGATATTAAAAAAAAAAAAAAAAAAAAAAAAAAAAAAAAATCTTTTAAGATGTCTAGGCTCTTGAAATTGTCCGTTAGTAATATCTTTGCTACCGGTTCTTTCACAAAAACCATTTCACCGAGGAACTTATAATTTGTTCACAATATCGACTATATCCTGTGATAAACAGGAAAAAACTGAAAGCAGTTATATCTAATATACTTTCTAACTTTCTACCAAAACAAGCAAAAGTTTTTATTTCGAGATATTTTGTAAGGTATTAATATTATTTCATTGAAAAGTACTCTTAATTGCGAGTTAAATGGATGTTAATAAATCCATAACATATATTATTGCTCATGAACGGCTGTGCTAGTAGTTTGAGCGGCAACGTGGCGCGGTGTGGTGAGACGTGGAGAGGAGTTCACTGCCTAATATGAAAACGCGTCAAGCACTGATTTCTTTACAGACCGAACTCCCACTCACTAGCTCTCCTTAAAAGCTATTAGAGTAAGAAACCGCAAACAGCACGTGGTTCTGCTCTCACTGCTGGTTATTATAATCCTTGTTTCCTCACCTCGAGTCAGCGAGGCAAATGAACCGCGCCACAGGTTTTTCTGAGTGCTTGAATTCTGGCGCGTGACGCATTGTTGTGTCTCTGATAATAATACGACACCAACTTGCTACAGAGATGTCGGCTCTACTTATTCCTTAGGAATAGTTTGAGAAGAATTATTAATGTCATCTGAAAATTTTATGATTGGGAACCATGTTTCGTAATATTTACTTGCAAGCGGGTATCAAAGTCTCTCAATTTTTGTCAAGTTCTTACAAGAGCATGAAATGACTCAAAGATTACGTTTTTGTTCCTTTATAGTTGACCTGCTGCGTTTCCCGTACAAGTGATAAGACGTGTGAGGTAACTGAGGAGCAGTGACGTCACGGTTCATCCTTCACTGCTGCAGCCTATTGGAAATGAGACTCGTGCAAACACTGACACCTCAGATACTGCGGCAGTTTGCTGTAATCTGAAACGGGATGCAATATGCCTTAAACAATGTTTTCCTTCCTAACTTACTGGGCTATGTCGGAAGCAAATAGAGGAGGTATATAGTGCTAATAATTATTATCAGAAATTAAAAGGAAAAAAAAAATCTCGGTTATATGATGTTGTTACATTACAGCCAAAACTACACAATTTTGTGTACACAAATATGTATATAGGAGAATACGAATCAAACAAAATTTTAGAAACTTTACTTTCCTCAAAGTCAGGAGGAAATCACATACATCGCAACATAATTAATATCACTACATCACGTCGTCTGGCGGCATCTCATTCGTGATGAGCGGTTAGTTTTCTGTGTGAGCGCTGACTGACAGAACTCCCTCGTGTGTAAGGGATAAGGCATTGAGACTGCTGGCTGTGCTGTAAATCAATTCAATACTGTACGGAAACAAAAATCAGCACACTATATGCGGAAACAATCAAAGTGCAGGAGATATAAATAACTCCAATAACCAGTCTAATATTGTATGGCAAACAAGAAATATTACATTATTTTACTCAGAATAATTTTTTTTATATTTTACATGCATAAACGAAACATTATTATGCTATAAAAAATGCGCTAAAGCATGTTAGTTAAATTAAGCTATATTGAATACGCCTTATATCATGTTTCTTATCATTATTTAAAAAGAAATGTAAGCTCATTACTAACAACAGAAATATGAGGACATAAAATGATGTTTACAAATTTGTAAGACACAGCCAAAGCTTATGTTTTGCTATGACTACAGACAGACCATACGAATACAGAAAACAATTATTATGAACTACGAAAAGGCTAATGCCCGCCAGCCCGTTTCCCATCTCGCGGTGATACTACGGTACATACCTGGTCGGGCTTTATTTTCTGCTGGAGTAACCTTAGCAAAATTACTTTTTCTTGTAATCTTAGTGTTATGATGCGTTTTAAATTTTTTCAGTAATGTAACCTGGTGTGCTTGTATCCATCCTAGTTATCAAAATCGTCTTTTTATTTATGCCACTGTGTGTGTTCCTGGAGCGCTGTCGCCTGTAATTTTGTTACATTTTCGTTCTCCTCCAGGCTGGTCAACGCTCTGACCGATTCTAAGTTATTAATTCAGTCCTATGCAACTGAGCGCGTCTCCTCCAACCGCGTATTGTATTGTCTAATTTTCAATTAAATTGAAATACATGTTCCAATGTTGTTACTTCCATTCCAACACACTTTGGCATTTCCACATGTGTCCACATTAGCACCGTTCCAACTCCTGTACTTGATATTCGTGATGTGGATCCCCTATTACACCTCCATTTACAAGCAATGGTCATTACAACCAAATTAACACACTTCTCTGGTACATCATCTCACCACTTTCTGCAATAAATAAAGAATTCTGTATCCTCTTGCAGTCTTATTATTTTTTTACTGCTTAGACGTCGAGGTCTTTAGAGACGGGAAAGGATGGGGGACAAGGAATGGGAATGAATTCAGACATAGCCTTTTGAAGGAAGTATCCCGGCATTTGCCTGGAGTGATTTAGGAAACCATGGAAAACCCAAATCTGGATTCCCGGACGGGGATTCGAACCAAGGTCCTCCCGAATGCGAGGCCAGAACGCTAACCGTTACACCACCACGCTCAGTCTCTTGCTGTCATTAGCCCTACTAAGTTTACTGTCCATATTACTCCAAGAAATACATACTTAGGGCCTTTAACAAGAAATTCTATTCCAATGTGTATACAAGAATATACTTTCACCAATACAAAATTCCCAACATCTTATACTGCTCTCTGTGTAAAGTTCTGCTGGTAATAGCACACATAATACTTATTATTCGCTTCTAAACTGTGAATATTTCGTACCAGGTATATTATTTTATGCAATGAAAATAAATAAAATAAATTAGATTCTTCAAACCGAGATCGTCTAGTGTTAAAATTGTGTGAGATGCAAATATCCTGCCTGCACTCAATCGCTTTAGTAAAATGCAGATATACAATACTACAATTAGCAAAACAAGAAATTTTACAGTTTTAGATAACACCGTCGATATTTGGCACGAAATAATGTTTTTACAAAATTAGTTGCTTACTGCAGTGATGATTTTTTTACTGTGGTGTGGTATCTATACAACGTGGAGACGCAAAGGGGGAAAAAAATCTGTTATGAGATAACTATTTATTAAGTGACGTACATTCAAAATAGAAAACAAAAATTGCAACAATAATCTTCAGCGTTCATTATCTTTGAGTTTACCCCGTCATATAACTCATAATGGCAAGATTGTGTAGTCGTTCCTCTAACTTAGTGTACAATGTAAATAAGAGTAAAATTATTTGGTGACATCAAATATGCCACACATTAAATTAGTGGTATGTTTCCATCTGTAAGGTGTGTACCAAGGCGCGAAGAATATGATTAACGTCATCACATGGAGGCACAGCCTGTGTCGAATTAGATAGTAAAAGCTCAGTCTGTGTGTGTCAGCCTGTGGAATATCGGCCATTGGAGGCACAAACGGTGGAAGCTCGGTTAGTAGAGGCACTCCCTGTGTCGGCTCAGACAGTAGAGGCTCAGTCAGTGGTCGGTCAACGTGTTGAGTCTTGGGCTTTGGAGGCACAGCGTGTGTCGGCTAAAACAGTAGAGGCTCAGTCTGTGGTGGGTCGGCCTGTGTCAGCTAAGACAGTAGAGTCTCAGTCTGTGGTGGGTTGGCCTGTGCAGGCACAGTCTTTGTCGGCTAAGCCTGTAGTGGCTCGCTCTGTGGTGGGTTGGTCTGTGGATTCCCGGCCTTTGAGGCACAGCCTGCGTCAGCTAAGACAGTAGAGGCTCAGTCTGTGGTGGGTCGGCCTGTGTGGGCTAAGACAGTAGAGGCTCAGTCTATGGTGGGTCAGTCTGTGTTGGCTAAGACAGTAGAGTCTCAGTCTGTGGTGGGTTAGCCTGTGCAGGCACAGCCTGTGCCAGCTAAGACAGTAGAGGCTCAGTCTGTGGTGGGTCAGCCTGTGTGGGCTATGACAGTAGATGCTGTGGTGGGTTAGCCTGTGCAGGCACAGCCTGTGTCAGCTAAGACAGTAGAGGCTCAGTCTATGGTGGGTCAGCCTGTGTTGGCTAAGACTGTAGAGTATCAGTCTGTGGTGGGTTAGCCTGTGCAGGCACAGCCTGTGTCAGCTAAGACAGTAGAGGCTCAGTCTGTGGTGGGTCAGCCTGTGTTGGCTAAGACAGTAGAGTCTCCGTCTGTGGCGGGTTAGCCTGTGCAGGCACAGCCTGTGTCAGCTAAGACAGTAGAGGCTCAGTCTGTGGTGGGTCGGCCTGTGTTGGCTAAGACAGTAGTCTCAGTCTGTGGTGGGTTAGCCAGTGCAGGCACAGCCTGAGTCAGCTAAGATAGTAGAGGCTCAGTCTGTGGTGGGTCAGCCTGTGTTGGCTAAGACAGTAGAGTCTCAGTCTGTGGTGGGTTAGCCTGTGCAGGCACAGCCTGTGTCAGCTAAGACAGTAGAGGCTCAGTCTGTGGTGGGTCGGCCTGTGTTGGCTAAGACAGTAGTCTCAGTCTGTGGTGGGTTAGCCAGTGCAGGCACAGCCTGAGTCAGCTAAGATAGTAGAGGCTCAGTCTGTGGTGGGTCGGCCTGTGTTGGCTAAGACCTAAGACAGTAGATTCTCAGTCTGTGGTGGGTTGGCCTGTGCAGGCACAGTCTGTGTCGGCTGAGACAGTATACGCTCAGTCTGTTGTGGGTCGGCCTGTGGATTCCCGGCCTGTGCAGGCACAGAATGTGTCGGCTAAGACAGTAGGGGCTCAGTTTTGTGGTGGGTCGGCCTGTGTCGGCTAAGATAGTAGAGTCTCAATCTGTGGTGGGTTGGCATGTACAGGTACAGTCTGTGTCGGCTGAGACAGTAGAGGCTCAGTCTATGGTGGGTCGGTCTGCGTCGGCTAAGACAGTAGAATCTCAGTCTGTGGTGGGTTAGCCTGTGCAGGCACAGCCTGAGTCAGCTAAGATAGTAGAGGCTCAGTCTGTGGTGGGTCAGCCTGTGTTGGCTAAGACAGTAGAGTCTCATTCTGTGGTGGGTTAGCCTGTGCAGGCGCAGCCTGTGTCAGCTAAGACAGTGGAGGCTCAGTCTGTGTTGGGTCGGCCTGTGTTGGCTAAGACCTAAGACAGTAGATTCTCAGTCTGTGGTGGGTTGGCATGTGCAGGCACAGTCTGTGTCGGCTGAGACAGTATAGGCTCAGTCTGTTGTGGGTCGGCCCGTGGATTCCCGGCCTGTGCAGGCACAGAATGTGTTGGCTAAGACAGTAGGGGCTCAGTTTTGTGGTGGGTCGGCCTGTGTCGGCTAAGATAGTGGAGTCTCAATCTGTGGTGGGTTGGCATGTACAGGTACAGTCTGTGTCGGCTGAGACAGTAGAGGCTCAGTCTATGGTGGGTCGGTCTGCGTCGGCTAAGACAGTGGAATCTCAGTCTGTGGTGGGTTGGCCTGTACAGGCACAGTCTGTGTCGGCTGAGACTGTAGTGGCTCAGTCTGTGGTGGGTCGGCCTGTTGATTCCCGGCCTTTGGAGGCACAGCTGTGTCAGATGAGACTGTGGTGGCTCAGTCTGTGGTGGGTCGGCCTCAAGATTCCTGGCCTTTGGAGGCATAGCTTGTGTCAGATGAGACTGTGGTGGCTCAGTCTGTGGTGGGTTGGCCTGTGGAGTCTCAGCCTTTGGAGGCACAGCGTGTGTCGGCAAACACTTTAGTGGCTCAGTCTGTGGTAGATTGGCCTGTGGATTCTCAGCTTGTGGAGGTTCAGCGTGGGGGATCTATGCCCATTGAGGTTCAGTCTCTAGAGGTTTTAGTGAAGAGAGTGAGAAGAAGGATTCTTGGTAGTGGTTTTAGAGGTTACAGTTCCCTCTAACTATTCACGTGAAAATTCAAGAACTGTATCTGTCTCCCTGAAGGTTGTTTCCTCCGTCCTGTGAAATCGCTGGCTGCACTGCACCAGCACTCATCATGCCATGGGAAGGGAGCCATCTGTTCCTTTTATTTCTTATGGCTTTACACCTCGTTGATGGCTAAGGTCATTAGAGGTGGGATGGGACTGGGAACAAGGAAGGGGAAGGAATTAGGCAATGACCTTTTGAGTTAAGCATCCCGACATCCACCTGGAGTGATTTGGGGAAACCTCGGAAAACCCAAATCCGCGTGCCCGGACGGGGATTCGAACCGCGTCGTTCTCCTCTCTTGCTGTATACTTGGCATTAGGCAATTAGGAAGCGAGGTCTCGAGTGTGGCGCATGATAATCCATGCAATTCAGCTTATCTGGCGCGGCCTACAAAACCTTGAACTGTGGGAAGCAACCTCAAGTAATTTCATATGAATTGCGCAATATCCAGGCTGGAGTTTAATGCTATAACCTAGCTTGTTGTATCTCATTTTTCACACAAAGTAACGCATCTGCCATTTCTGTTATATTGTTTCAGTATTTGCTCATTCTTGTAACAAGAAACATCGTTATTGCCTCTTAGCATGTCAGAGGAACAGCAGGATATTCTCTGAGGTAAATTAAGTGGAGTGTGGTGCTTACTATCTAACTACTGAGTATTTATCTACAGAACAGACTCCAATGCATGTACTCTCCTAATTTCTGATTGTTTTAGGAACATGTTAATAAACTGAAATCTAGATGTTGAGCTGGATGTTGTGATGGTATTTATATTTTCTTGAGCAAAAGATATTACATTTTTTATTGTACTTGTTTGGGGGTTGAAATATTCCTTCTTTTTCTCACCATAATGGAAATGCAATCAGTTTCCACTTTCACCTAAAGCGCGCTGTACAAGTGATGATTATGATTTCAGAACGAACGTGCAACAGTAGAAACACACCAGGAAATGATGCACTGTGCAAACATGTGATGTCAATAGGAATTATAACGACTGCTAGAAAGAGAAACTGTACATCAATGGTCAGGGGGTTTTTCACTGTCCGCGGCCTCTCATTGGCTGCCTCGCGCCTTGGGATATGACCTTGTGGCAATTTCCAACGTTCTAAGGTCCGCATGAGAGAGACAGAACTCTTCCTAGAGTTCGGAGCAAGTACGAAGGCGGGTCACGGGCGGATGCGCAGTAGCCTGTGGAGCTGTACCACGTGACTCACAGCCAATCGCGTGTCAGTGGCTTTCCTGTGTTCGTTCTGTGCGCGTCGTGCTGTGTTCGTCAAGTTTACAGTTTATTTCACTTATAGTGTTCCGTGTTTAGTGATTATTTTGCCCTCATAGTGTTCATTATGAGTGATGGTAAAGAATCACGCCAAGTGTTGCACAAACAAGCGAGAGGAATAGTGTTCCGTGTGTATCAGTACTTGAAAAGGCAGTCTTCTTCTGAGTCCGCGCCACCATGTGGTGCGAGTCGCGCCGTTGCCAAGTGCCAGGAGCAGACGGCTGAAGCTTGTGGTGTTGGTTTGAGTGATAGAAGCAAATTGGCAGCGTCGCAACACATCTCCCCTCTCTCTCTGCGCAGAACGCGAAGCCCACCCGCCTTGGTACGTGCTCCGAACTCTAGGAGCTGGGAATTTCGACTGTCCTTTGCCACGACCCTGCATTGGATCCAAATCTCACCATTCGTTAGTTTGCATCGCAAGCGCTAGTAACGTCATATGACCTTGGACTCTGACTAGCTACCCCCACCACCAACCAGAGATGCAGTGGGCTTTTGATTGGCTTGTCCCATGGAGGAAGGAAATATATGGAGGAGAAATGACGTTATATCGGTGACGCCGGGCTCCTACTGCGCATATTATATTGTCTCTGGCGGTTATAGCGGACCCAGCTCAAAACATTGCATTTTCACGTTTACTCCATTGTAGTAAAAATTTGATTTTGTAATAGTTCTAAGTTTTTTATAATGCCAGCTTGTGTTGCATACGGGTGCACAAATAGGACAGATAAGAAAAAACCTGGAATATCATTTCATTTGTAAGTTGCATCGTAATTATTGTTATTGAAATGTTCAATAGTTTTCAGTCAGACTAGCTACTACCATTAAAGATTTATTCATAACTCTCAAATGGATGACTTTGTTTTCAAATATTTGTTGGTGTAGTGCAGCCAATCGGCATACCTTACTATTTTGCACATCATAGACTACCATTACTTTATACGAGTGTTGTAAAGTCTGATTTAAGTGGGTCATGTTTACATCGTGATTGAGTTGTGCATTCTTTCGTTACGTTTGCAGTTTCTACTGAAAGTGTGGGATGAAATTAATTGTGCTTTGCGAAATAGGAATCGTGATGAAGGAAACAATGTCGTTATACGAAATGTAGTTGGCGATGAGTGTGTTTACAAAGTTTGCTTTTGTAGCAGAATATATATTGTGGTTAGGTTTAAATGCAGTTTGTACCAGAATGTTTTTCTCATAGCATAAAGGACAAGGAATATGTCTATTATTGTTAGTAATTTCATGAGAACCATGTTGGTGACGTGTGTAGCTATTATTGTTAGTAATTTCATGAGAACCATGTTAGTGACATGTGTATCGTCATATAAACTATTCCCACTTCAGGGTCCGACTTTTGAATTATGGTAGTAAGATATATATATATATATATATATAACAGAGTTCTAACCATTGACTAATCAGACTTATTTCAGTTTTTAAGTATGTCTTGACAATTTTTTTTTCTTGATTTTGAAATTTTTCTCATCATATACAGGAGTAAAATTACGGAAATGGAATGTGGAAATATAATCTTTTTGAATATAAATCATAATTTGAGAACTAAAAACAAACAGTTCCTTAACATAAAAAGAACCACTTCTGTATAGCCAATGCAGTGAACATTTTTTATTTGACACAGGTTTCCTAAGAATGAAGATCAGCGAGTGAAATGGATCAAGGCTTGTAGGAGACAAAATTGGGCCCCAAGTAATGCTAGTTCTTTATGCACAGCTCATTTTTCAGAAGATCAAGTGGATAGAACATCAGTATCATTAACAAGATTGAGGAAAAATGCAGTACCAAATATTTTCCCTGCATTCCCATCATATCTGAAAGATAGTGTAAGTTATTAATAAATAATTTAAGGCAATGATATATGCATTACACCAGTGGTGCAACAGCTTTTTTATGGTTGCATAAATGGACAGTTAAACTATAAGAGGAAACGTAATTTTCTTGACTGTAAATGAGTAGCACCATTGTATTATTTTCAATTTTTTTAATTATATTGTACCCTTTACACTACTTCATTTCCATAAATTGATAGCATTGTGAATTACCCTGTGTAAAATGAAGAATCCCTGTAAGATTATAACCAAAAATTCCTCACCAACCTGTACTAAATTATTCTTTCTTAAAACTTTCAGGTAAGAATGAAGAGAAAACCTCCAAAGGAGCGTGTTTCCAATACTTTGAAGTTAGGCAGTGCAGGAATACATAAAATGTCTGCTGCGAAGGATGATCCAAACAATCCAGAAGAACCACCTCTCTGTATCAACATGTCCTCCGTGGTACATAGTGTAGTACTTCCTGAACCCAGTGTATTATCAGTTAGTGCAGGAATACTTAAAATGTCTGCTACAGAGGATGATCCAAACACTGCAGAAGAACCATCTCTCCTTATCAACAAGTCCACCGTGGTAAATGGTGATTTACTTCCTGGACCGAGCATGTTATCAACTGAACTTGGTTCTCTTTCAAAATTAGCTGAGGAGGAACATTCAAAACCATCTGTTGATTCTTTATTACCAATAAAGTATTTACCAAGTAATGAAGAATCCTTAAAGAGAAAGATTGGATGTTATGAAGAATTGATTAGAGGCTATAGGAAAAAAATTAAAACGCTCCATCAACAGAATCGCAGGTATAAGAGACGAATAGAAAAACTGTCAAGTATGTTTCAGGAACTGAAAGATAAGCAGTTGTGCACAACTGATTCTCTTGACATCTTATCAAAGGCATCTGGTGTGAATGAGGAGTTTCTTAAAAGACAATTAAATAAAGTTGTGGGAAGTAGCCTACCCAAGACATATTCCTCCAAACTTCGAACATTTGCACTAACGCTTCATTTTTACTCACCAAGGGCTTACAGCTATGTAAGGGAAACTTTTGATACATGCCTTCCTCACCCTCGTACTATTTCCTCCTGGTACAGACGAATGGATGCAGAACCTGGATTCACAGATGAAAGTTTCAAAGTGTTAGCACATAAAGTACAAGCAAATCCGAGTTTAAAGTTCTCATTAGTGTATGATGAAATGTGTATCAAGAAACATGTGGAATTTGATGGAAAACGTTTCCATGGCTTTGTGGAAATTGGTTGTGAAATAGACAATGATTCATTACCCCTAGCAAAGGAAGCTTTAGTTTTTATTGTAGTTAGTATCAATGAAAATTGGAAACTTCCAGTGGGATACTTCTTGCTGGATGGTATTACATCTTCAGAAAAAGCAAATTTAATCACTCAGTGTCTGAGGATGCTTCATGATGAGAAAGTAAATATAGTGTCAATGACTTTTGATGGACTCTCAGCAAATTTATGTGCCTTAAGTGAATTAGGTTGCAGCTTCTCACCTGACAATCTCATTACAAAGTTTCCACATCCAGAAAATCCTGATTTATTTATTTCTGTTCTTTTAGATCCATGTCATATGTTAAAATGTGTCCGAAATACACTTGGCCACAAAGGAAGCATTGTGGATGGCAACAACAATTTTGTTGAGTGGAAATACATTAAATATCTTCATGAACTTCAAGAAAGTGAGGGCCTTTGCCTCGCTAACAAATTGAGGGATGCCCATGTGAAGTACTACAAGCAGAAGATGAAGGTGAAGCTTGCATCACAAACATTGAGCAAGTCAGTTGCAGATGCTTTGCATGTTTGTAAAGATGTAGTTAAAGACCCAAAATTTCAAGGCTGTGAACCCACCATCAAATTCATTACAATGTTCAATGATGTATTTGATATAATGAACTCTCAGAGCATGAAACAGTTCGGATTCAAAAAACCACTATCTGAGAGTAATTATGAATCAGTGTTAGCAAGATTAAGTCAAATTGAAAATTATATATGTACATTGAAAGTTTCTCCAAATGGTGAAAGAATAGTTGACAGCAACAGACGTACAGGATTCATAGGTTTTCTTGTCAATGTTCAGAGTTTAAGATATTTATTTCATTCTTTGGTTATGCATCAGAAAACTTTAATGTATATACCTGTATATAAACTGAGCCAGGATCACGTAGAAATATTTTTTCAATGTATAAGATCTTTGGGGGGTTGTTCAAACAACCCCACTGCCAAGCAGTTTAAAACTGCCTACAAAAAATTACTCTTCAAGTGTGAAGTGAAGTGTGTAAATAGCGGTAATTGTATACCACTACAACAGCTGTCAATCTTGTCAATGACGCATGCAGCAGTTGCACCAGAAAAAATTATAAATGTTACATCAAAGAACAATCGAATTTTTGAAGAAGAAGAAGAGGAGGAGTTCCAGTTTCAATCTAATTTTGACCATGATTATCTGCTGGATCCTGGCTCATTGACTCTTTTTACAGAGCATGTCGTGTATTATGTTGGAGGATTTGTTGTCCATAAACTATTAAAAACTTTAAAGTGTGAAAATTGTATTGGTGCTTTATGTTCACCATTCCCATTGTTTGGGAGGTCATTGATAACATATAAAACACTGGGTGGTCTTATCCATCCATCTGTTAATGTGTATAACATTTGTAAAACCAGTGAAAAAGTGTTTCGCAGAAATGCCCATAGTAATGTTCGTTTATTCATTAAAAAGAAGTTAAACATTTTACAAGCAGAAATGCAAGTTATTCAAATGTTAATGAGTGAAAATTTATTTAGTGAACTATATGAACACACCTTAGATCAGGGTGTGTTAGATAACCACATTGCTCTCCTTATAAGAGCCATTGTAAAGAATTATTTGTCCCTCAGATTTAGTTATTGGGGAAAGAATATTGTGAAAAAAGTGACTCAGTTAGAAATAAGTACACCAAATTGATTTTATTTAAAGGTCAATAAGAAGTTCATCAATTTTGTTTCTGTATGAACCTGTTCCCAAATAAAATATACAAATGATTTTTGTAAATATTTGAAAATTGCACATTTATTGATGTAATTGAGATTTTTGTATTACTGAAATGTTTAAAAAGCGATCATAGTGCTCTTATTTGATGAGTTACAATTAATTAAATCTACAAAATTGAATATTACTTTTTTTAAATATATTTTTAAGTTGCATTGGAGCTTGTGCTCTGGTGGTAATGCCTCTGTTCATTAAAATACCACATTAATTTTAAAAATTACCTTGTATATTTTCAGTGTTAAATCCTTCTTCCATCTACTATTGTGATTTATGGATTTTAATTTTATACTCCTTAACCTGTTTTTGGTATAATATTCATCACTTCACTTGGTAATTTCTTCCAATCCCTGACACTCTTACCCATAAAAGAAAATTTTCCACCTTCCTTTATATCTGAAATGTAGTGCCAGCTTGTTGTCATGATCATCTTTCCCTTCCATGCACTATTCCCAATTCTTTGACCAATGTACTTCCATTACCAAATTATGCCCTGTATGCTCCAAGCATCACTGTAATCACCAGGCTGTCGCAGTTTGATGCTTGATTCTTATGTAGCTCGAAGACAAGTTGAAAATCAAGAGTACCATTTTTTGATATCTTCCTTAGTTCTCGGGATATCGCCTAACAAAAATTTGTTATAGGTATGGTGTGGTTATAATTCCTTGTGCTTTTGGTGACATTTTTATTCTGTTCTATGCCCCATTTCAATGTAACAACAAGCGGCAGTAAAAAAGGAAAACACACACTCTGCATGTGCAGCATGTAATTCATTGTGGTTAGGATGGAATTATTTTTTGGTCCAGGCCGCATCTCCACCTCACAGTCCACAATTTGGAGACATTATATCCCAAACACTAAGCGAGATATTGAAAAATGTTTACTCTTTATTTTCGATTTTTTTTTCGTCATGTTACATTAGAATCCATCATCAAATTTGACTTTTGCGAAATTTTTCGTCTGCATTTAATTCAAAAACACCTCAGCTTTGAGACGGTATATCACGACAACTAAGCGAAATACCGAAAATTTGTATTCTTCGTTATCCTTTCTTCTCGTTGTGTTACGTAAGAATCCATCATCAAATTTGATTTTGGTCAATTTTTTTTTCTGAATTTCAACCAAGAACACCTCACCTTTGAGAAAGTATATCTCAAGAATTAAGCGAGATATCAAAAAAGATTATTCTTAATTTTTTATTTGTTTCGTCGATTTACGTAATAATCCATCATCAAATTGTGGCTCCACGGTTATGGTAGAGTTCCCTGGATATATCTGGTCATGTTCCCGGTGATTCTTGGGTAGGGTAATATGGCGTCCCCTCCTCCCCACCTCTCTCCACCCGGCGTCACTTCAGTGCGTGGTAAAGGTCCCTTGCGTCGCCTCCATATATTCCTTCCTCCATGGCTTGTCCTGGTATCCGTGTCTGACGACTACTTTGACATCTTTTTGGAATGCAGA
The DNA here is from genome assembly GCA_031002005.1 of Vandiemenella viatica. Lineage (NCBI taxonomy): Eukaryota > Metazoa > Arthropoda > Insecta > Orthoptera > Morabidae > Vandiemenella > Vandiemenella viatica. Next base: position 1,477,918 of record JARYHS010007075.1, read on the forward strand.
GAAATCAATTTGCAGTATGTCTGAAGTAACAAACAAATTAAAATAATTCATGAAGTTTTGCAGCAGTAATTTATCAAGGTAAAATCTTGCTATAAGCAGCTCTATTTGAAAATTCTATCATCGTTCGTTGGTGATATCGTTGAGCTTCGAAAACAAAATCTAAATTAAAAATTGATTTTTTTGTTTCCTTGGTGAGAAATTCATACAGCAGTATGAGTGCGCGGTTTGAGATGTAGTTGTTGTGGTTTTACAATCTCACACTTTTGTGGTCCCACTGAAATCTCGTCTATATACCTATATATAAATGTAATTGTTGAAAAATAGAGCAATAGATACTGCTTTCGTTTACTTTGATAGGAGCTAGGATCGAAAAAAATAGTATATGATAAATATCTGAAAACCTAGATCCTAGATGAAGGCGTATTTTGAAACCAGTTTGATGTTCAGATGATAAAAACACTTTTTAAAAAAAATTAATTTTTGATTATATTAAAGACAGAAATTTTGCTTTCCTGCAATCGCTCACAGAACAGTTTTGATCTCATTATCTGGTAGCCATGACTTTACTTGAGTGTATTGCGGAGTATGTTCCAAGTTTCTTTCAACGATTTTATTTACTACTATTTTTAAATAATAAGCTCCAATCATTTTCTGCATGTGAAAAATTCGTGAAAACCTAACCAAGTTACACATGACCTAACTGTGGACATAGAAGAATCTTTTCCCCTCACTGCAAATGTATTAATCACAGAGGCCACAATGTTACAAGTTGAGCCAGTTGAAGCATATAACTGTATCATATGCTTCAACTTGAAATTGTGTTGCAAGTATTGTATGTAGCAAGCTTAAAAGTTATGTAACATTTGTCCTAAACATTATGGTGTCAGACAAATCTTGGTGAAAGCCATCACCATACCATTCTACCATTGAGTCCATCTCACGAATAAAAAACAATTCGCAACATGTTTTAAAAATAGCAAGAAGCCAAGGGTGGAGGAGTTAACTGTGGCGGACTACTTACTACAGGTTTTTCCGACAGATTTTTGTTCTGTGTCTTAAAATTATGTAACTTTCTGGGAACCTCATATGTAATAGGGATTTTGGTTTTGCTGTCATTTGCTAAGATATACAGCTTTCCAGTTTCTGAAACCCACTAGCCAGCTATATACAACAGCCCATTGGAAAAACACATCTTTTTTTAAATGCATCCCTGCAACTTGCACAGAAACACATCTCTACTATATAATATTTTCTGTATGTGATTGAAATTTATGAATGGATTATATGCAAACTGCGAGAGAAACAAAGCCTCAGCTACTGAAACAATATTACAGAAACCTACACACGCTGACCCTCTGTCTATCACCATTCGATTGAGTTTCAAAATTTTATCACAAGAAATTTAATTGTTCCAAATAATAACCTATGTACTTCATTATTATATATAGTACTTGCATGTAAAATTACATTGAAACTGGTATAGCCATTTAGTTGTAAAAACATAACAAATAAACAGACGACAGTTACTTTTTCATTTATAACTGATTATTGTAACGTTATGCTGATGAGAGGAATCAGTTTGCTGCTGAATATATCATAATATCTAATAAACTTAGTTAATGTTTTAAGGAGTACTTCAAGCAAGCACATAATGGTCTCATAGAACTTCTGATACGTCATATCAATGTATGCCACCTACCCTAACCCTAAGCTTCAGTATCATGTCTCACAATATTTGAAGAACCATGGGGTATATTTTTGGAGATAAGAATCTTGGAATAGATAGATAACCTGTTGGTACAACAATACCATAAATATATGCTCATATATTTAAAAAAAAAAAAAAAAAAAAAAAAAAAAAAAAAAGGCTGGTTGCGCCAGTGATCTTGTCGGCACAAAAATTCCAACAGCAGAATTTACGCAGGAGCAAACCTAAACAACACAATTATTAGCATGTAACAACGCTTCCAAATAGCTCTACTGCAATGTGCACTGACGATACAATTATATAAGCTACACTTAACACAATTATGCCCACATGGAACAAAATCGTCTCCAAGAAGCATTAACACATTTAACCGACCACATAAATTGCAGATCCATATTTCTGAACACATAAAAATGACAAGAAAAAGTATTAATGCAAACGTGACCAGAGAATCAGCGGCAGATAGACACTTTCGAAGCAATATACCATGAAACCTATATGACCAATCAGTAAATTAACTCAGAGTCGAGGTTGATCTGAAGAATAACTTAATTATTAAATAAAGTAAGAAGCATCTTGACTCATAAAAATAAGTTAAAAAATAATATGGTCACCTACATGCAATTCGTTTTGTTCAGTTAGCACAATATAACCCTCCTCGAGATAAATATATTATGTGAACACAGCTGTAATTAATTTATATCAATCAAATCGCAACCATCTACATTATTAGTGTTATTACTTATAATGTTGTTATTACAATTGTTACAAACAGCCTAAAACAAATGCAACAGTAGTTACAGCGAGTAACAAATGCTCTGACTTCAACCTCTATAATATATATATATATTTGCCACAAAAGAAATCTGCTAAACAGATAATAAACAAAAAAAGATACATATCTGCTTTCTGCAGTTACTTTAAACACTATAATGTACTATTATAGTGCCTTGCAGTCGGGGATACCCTGAGAGGTAAGGTCAATGGAATGGAAGGATAAATAAACCACTGCTATAATAATGTATGTACTCTCCCATAGAAATAATATTTATTTCAAATGTGATAAAGTAACAATAAGTTAACTGCTAAAAACATATGTTTATAACAAATAGAGTAATACATTTAGCCCATAAAGGCAGTGTTTGTAACTTTGTGTGATCTCAATATAGTCTCCCACACCACCCTCCCTCCTTGATTTTCTCCTGTTAACGAAGGGCCAAGTCAAGAAATATTCATTGTCTTTCCTGTGTTTTGTGCTTATTTATGCGTTCAACTGCATTTCATTTATTTAATTTATTTTATTCACCATATGATACATTTTTATGTATATTGGTTTCATCATTTTAATACATTATCTGTACAATTTGGATATTCAGCTATAAATGTAAGGCATATAGAAATATACATAAGATTTTGTACAATTTATCTATAACTACTAGCTTAATAGACACAGCTGTTTTATATAATTTGACTAGTTTAAATAGTCTTCTATGGAGTGATAAGCATTTTCTATTAGATACATTTTTAGTCTTTTCTTAAAAATTTCTGTATTTTTTTCTCCCTTAATTTCTATTGGCAATTTGTTATACAATTTCACTCCCTTGTGGAAAAAACAATTTAGAGCTTTACTTTTTAATTTCCTCTCTATGTGTAGATGATTTTTTGATCTTGTGCAATATGTATGGACGGAACTGTTTGTGGTGAAGGCTTGTAAGTTATTTTTTATATACATTATAGAACTGAAGATATAACAGGATGGAACAGTCAGAATGCCTAATTTTCTAAATAAGTCCTTAGGATGGGTTCTCCTTGAAGTTTTTGCTATTATCCTGACAGACCATTTTTGTAGTATGAAAACAGTGTTTATATTTTTTTTTTTTTTTTGCTTGAAGCCCAAAAACTGATTCCTTTAGAAATTATTGTATGAATGTTTGAAAAGTATATTGTTTTGAGGCAATCATCATTGCATACAGGAGCTAGAATTCTAAGTGCAAAGCAGGTTGTGGATATTTTCTTTCCCAAAATTTGTACATGGTCATTCCACTTTAATTCGTGATCAATGGTCATTCGCAGAAACTTTGTATTTGCAATACACTCAATGAGTTCATTGTTCAGTTTTAAGTCTATCTGTTGAACACTGCTAACCGAAGTGAATTTAATGCTCCTTGTCTTATTTATATTGGGGGTCAATTTATTATTATGGGACCAGTTTAAGACTTCTATAAGAGCCGCATTTCCTTTAGCCTGGAGTTCATTGACTGAGGGATCACTGATGATGATATTACTGCCATCCGCAAATAATTTTTTTTTCCCCATGACTGACACTGGATATAAAATCATTTACATAAATTAGAAATAATATGGGGCCTAGAACACTTCCCTGTGGGACGCCTATATTTACAGATCTTGGTTCAGACAGGAACTTACATAAAATATTTGAGTTTTCTGGGATTGCAGAGATTTTAACTTTTTGTATTCTGTTGGTTAGATATGACTGGAACCAGGATTTTGCGCTACCCCTTATTCCTATTGCTTCTAGTTTTTGTAGGAGGATGTTGTGGTCGACAGTATCAAAGACTTTTGAAAAGTCTAGGAATAGACTTGCTGCATGATTACCTCTATCAAGAGCTTCAAGTACATTTTTTGTAATCTGTGCTATTGCTGATGTTCCTTTTCCTGCCTGACAACAAAACTGAGATTTGCTAAGGATATTATATTTGCTCAGGAAGCTGGTTAATCTATCTTTCATAAGTGATTCAAAAATTTTGGAGAAAGATGACAGTATAGAAATTTGGCGGTAATTTTCTATACGTTCATTACTCCCATTTTTAAATATAGGTAGGACCTTTGCAATTTATAGGTAGTCAGGAAATACACCAGTAGTGAAAGACTCATCTATCATGTGCGCTAATGGGGCTCGGAGGATATGTATACATTGCTTTATTAGAAACATGGGTACTTTGTCCAATCCTGTTGAATTTTTATTTTTTAGTCTGAGGACTGTTTTTTTCACCTCTTCCTCTGTTACTGGATTTAGGACCATTGAATTTACTGAGATATAACAATTTTGATATGTTTGGTTATTTGAAAATTTAGTCTGAAGTTTTGCAGCTATGCTAGAGAAGTAATTGTTTACATAGTTTTCCACTTCTGTTGGGTCGCTATCTGGCATATTGTCAGAGATTTTTATTGGGCAGGAGTTTAGTTTTTTTTTTTAGTTTTCTCTGTTTCTCTTTTTACTACATCTTAAACAACTTTTGATTTATTGCTTGAATTTATAATTTTCCTGTTATTGTAGTTTTTCTTGGCCTCTGCTAAGACTTTTCGTTACACTTTTTTGTAAGTTTTACGATAAGCATTACTTTTCATATACATTTTCCTGAGATTTTGGGATAAAATTTTTATCCCATTTGTAATTCATTTGTTTTTATTTTTATCAGAAGTTGAGAGTACTTTGGGGAACTTTTCCTCAAAATTTAATTTAAAAAAAGTTGAATATTTTTTGAATTTTTCATTTACATTTGGTGTAGTGTAAATCTCTTTCCATGGCTGGCCTAATAGGTCGTCTAAGAATTCATAAACCTTGGCTTTTGAAAATCTACAGATGTACATTTTTGGCTTGAGTTGTTCATGAACCACCAGATTTAAATTTATAATTTGACAATGGTGGTCAGATAGACCTAAGTTTTCTACAGTTACATCACAATAATTTACATCCAAGTTTGTTAGAACATGATCAATAGTGGATTCAGAATTTGGTGTAATTCTAGTTGCATCTTCTACCAGGGAGGAAATACCATAGGAATACAGAATATTTAGCAAATCTATTGTATGTGCTCTTATCTTTGATTTTAGTAGTTTATATCACCACAAATTAAGATTTTTAGTTTTCCTAGTATGCACTTTGTCCAACATCAACCTTAATTTTGAGAAGAATATCACAATATCTGAATTTGGTGACCTATATATACATATGATTACAACTTTGGTAGTTGAGTCTTCCACAGTAATCTCTATTGCAAGAGCTTCAAACTTTTTATCCTCATTTAGTGACATAAGTTCAGTTATATTTCTATAATTTACATCAGAATTATAAATATACAAGAACCACCACATTTTACTTTTGTTCCGCAGTAATAACTTGCCATTTCATAACCACTTAAATCAACATAATTAATTTCATTTGCTTTACACCAGTGTTCTGTTAGACACAATACTAACGGTTTTTTTTTTTTTTTTTTTTTTTTTTTTTTTTGAGGTCACTAATATATTTAGCTCATTTATTTTGTAATGAAGACACTGAACATTTTGGTGATGAACAGATATTTGAGTAGATAGCTTTCTAGTTTTTTTCGACTTTTCCTTTGAGGCTTGTTCTGCACTTGTGGAACGCAGGTGCTTACCAGTGGACTTGAAGTGAGGTGGATATCATTGTTCAGATCAGATGAGTTTTCTATCTTCTTTGGGTGGGTTGTGAGAATATCTCACTAAGGTTGTATCATTTTCTTCTGTGGCCACCAAAAATCATCACTTCTTGATGGTGGATGTCTTTCTCTGACAGATTGTTTTCTTCTTATGATATATATTTCACTTTTAGTAGCAGTTTGATAACTATTGGTAAACAGATCTTCAGAGTCAATCATTTCTTGTTTGGTTTCTGTTGTTGCTTCGAACACTGTTGTAGTAGATGATTCAGTAATGTCCAGAACAGAATTATTATATTTATCATACAGGATTGGTGCCAGTACTTTACTCATTACTGTTTGTTCTATCATTCGAATTTTGAGTAATTTTCATTTTCGTTTTTAGTTTTAATATGATGTAATATCATTTCAGCCAATACCACTTTCCCTTTATAGTTTCTGTGCATTCCATGTGTTGTAAATTCTTCACTGGGATACCATCATCTAAGGTAAGTGGTGGTTCATTTCGCTGTCCCTTTATATATATATATACCATTAACACAAATATTTCTAAAAAAAATATAACGTAAACAAAAAAAAAATTAGAGTGGTATTCATGTCTGGACCATATTGAATAGCTAATATATAGCCTTCATTCTTCTATCCACAATAAAAGTACAGCCAAAAAGGAAATATAATACCAATCAAATAGTACTGTGACATTACACTACTATATTAAATGATTACAACATTACAGATTCAGCAAAATATCTTTCATTATTCATCAAACTAAGAACTGGACAGAAGAATTGTGTATCTCACAACTTATAAACTTAAATAAATTAAATTTAATGTCATCAAATAAAACAAATGTTACCCACACTGCTCATACTAAAATGTAAAATAATGTCATCAAATAATTTCAAAGATTGTTTAATAGAAGAGTAGCAACACCAATATGTCTTAATAATAGGATATATGTCCCTGCCATTTTATTGAGTATTTACACTAGTTGTGTGAAACTGCTAATCGTAAAAAAATGTTTTATAATATTCCTACATGTACTGATATCCAAAAATATCAAAACGAATAGCAACCGAGAGTTTTACAAAAAATCAACAAACAATTATCATTCTTAATATAGTTACTAAATCAAATAATATTGGCACCACAAGAAAGAAATAATTTTGCCCATAAAATGTGGAGACAAATTATAATCCTTATAGAAACAAATCTCATTTTCCACTAGAAACACACTTTTACTTACAAATGTAAAAGAATAAAAAAAAAATTCTTTTTCATTTCTATTCCTCCAGATTATAGGACAAATTTTACAATCTTTATTTGGAAATACAAGTTATTCAAAATAATTACATGGTGCAAGAAATTTTTCGCATTAAGTTGTACCTGAATGAACAATACGATGTTTCCACTGTGTTTTCCACACTTTTAATAATGAAAGTTTAATTCTTTGTGCTATTTTTTTATGCTTTCTAACAAAATATTTCACCAACATTATGAACAAATATATATTCACTCAAATAAATTCTGTTATTAATTTTATGATCCAAACTGAAACCTCTTATGCCCTTCAAGATTCTTAGAAATGTAAACAATTTTCTACAAACTTTGCAAGAAAATGGCTGTTATATAAAAGAACATTCTATTTAGGATTCTGTAAAGGGTTTATTGGAAAATTATAAGAAAAGAGGATTTCACTTTAACATATCCTCACATACATGTCAAGAGTTTCTGATTGTGTAAATGATTTTACAAAAACCTTAAAAGCAAATGGCTGCTCCAAACAATTAATTTAGTTATGCCTATTACGATTCATTTATATGATTTTACAGAAAATTAACAAATGATTGTTCACATAAATGAATCATCTAACGCCCGTGAAGAGTTCCAGACCATGTAAAAGTATTTCCACAAACTACACAAGACAATTCTAGAACTCATACATGAAGCCTCTTGTGTCTTTTACCACGCTGCCTCAGTAGACGATTTTTGAGAAACTTCACAAGAAAATAGATGCTCATTTAAATAAATCATCTTGTGTCTTTTAAGATTCCAAGAATCTATAACCGAACCTCCACAAAATTTACAAGACAATAGTCATTCACCTAACTGAATCCTATTGTGTGTTTTTAAGATTTGCAGATAAAAAAGAGCTTTTCCTCCAAATTCCGAAGAAATAGACTGTTCATATAAATGAAAACTCTAGAGTGTCTTAAGATTCGCAGACTTTGTACAAGATTATCCACAAAATTAACAAGAAAATGTCTGATCTATTAAATGAAGCCTTCTATACTTTTTTAGTTTCGGACACCATACAATTTTCACAACCTTCAGAGCATAATGGAAGTTCATCAAATGAATACAATTCTGTATTTTAAGTTTCCATGGCTGTTAAGAGATTTACACGAACTTCACATAAAAAATGGTCATTCACCTATAAGAAGACTCGTGTGCCTTCTAAGTGTCTAAGACTGTAAAAGATACTCCACAAACCTCACAAGTAAATGGCAGATCACATCAATGAAGCCTCTCATGCCTTTTAAGACTCCAAGACTTTGTAAAAGATATCCCACAAACTTCACACGAAAATGACCGCTTTCCTAAATGAACCCTCTTATGCATTTCAAGATTCCTAGAATTAGTAAAAGATTTACTACAAAGTTCACAAGAAAATGGCAGTTCATCTAAGTGTAACCTCTTGTGCTTCTTAAGATGCCCAAATTGTGTGAACGATTTTCCACAAACATCACAAGAAAATGGCCGGTCACCTATATGAAGCCTTTTATGCGTTTTAAGACTCCCAGAGTGTATAAAACATTTCCCACAAAGTTCGCAAGAAAACGGTCGTTCATCTAAATGTAACCTCATGTGTGGTTTAAGATTCCCAGACTGTGTGAAAGATTTTCCACAAACTTCACAAGAAAATGGCCGTTCACCTAAATGAATTCGCTTGTGAGATTTAAGACTTGAAGACTCGGTAAAAGATTTTCCACAAACTTCACAAGAAAAAGGCCGTATAACTGAATGAAGCTTCATATGCCTTTTCAGATTGGCAGAGTCTGTAAAACATTTCCCGCAAAATTCACATTGAAATAGCCGTTCACCTAAATGAATCCTCTGGTGCCTTCGGAGATCCCAAGGCTGCGTGAAAGATTTTGCACAAACTTCACAAGAAAACGGTCGATCAGCTAAATGAATTCGCTTGTGAGATTTAAGCCTCGAAGGCTCTGCAAAAGATTTTCCGCAATCTTCACATGAAAATGTCCGTACATTTGAATGAAGCCTCATATGCTTTTTAAGGCTTCCTGACAGTGTAAAAGATTTCGTACAAAATTCGCAAGAAAATTGGAATTCCATTAAATTAATTGACCGTTGTTCTTTCAAATGACCAGGATTTGTAAAAGAATTTTTACAAACATTAAAAAATGAAGGATCACTTTTTGCATGTATTTTATGACGCCTCTTGAGACAGCAAGGCAATGTCAATGATTTTTCACATATTTTTCTTAAAGGAAGCTGTTCATCAGACTGAAATATATAATTGCTGGGATTGTAGTTGAATCGCTTACTGCAGCAGTTGCAAAAAAATGGTTCCTCGTCCATATGGTTGTTTACATGGTCTGTAGCAGGAAGTTGCTTTTTGTTAATATGACTGTTGTAATGACAGTCATAACAATATCTGAAAATATAAATACACATTCATGTTAAAACTCAGTGACAACATGTTATATAAATATTTTTTAACACAGCTTCTAGAAATTATAATATTGCTGATTTGTTAATATTAGTTTAAATTTATTTTCACATGTTCTTATGTTAACAAGAATCATCTCTCACAGGGACAGTGTTTAGTTTCATAAATTACTGTGTATTTTCTTTACTCTTAATAATATTTTCAATTAGCAACTTTCACCAACCATTAGTGCAATTTTATTAATTATTTACTAATATTGTGAAGTTTAGGTACATTATATTCAACAATTTAATACCACTCCATGTCCCTTTTCTTCATTTTTAAACATGCGCCTATAAATTCCCTATAATTAACTAGAGAAAGATTTTTCAGTGATACTAGAAAGGAAAGTGGTGCAATGGGGAATCAAAGATGAGAAATTGTATATGACCAAGATGATACTGCTAAAATATGGCGAACATAACAGTTATTTTCAGTTGATGGCAAATAACTTAACCTATCATTATTGGAAAGGAAAATAAGAAGGATGAAAAGTAATTATGAAACCATGTTTTGAGGGACGAATTTGATAAAGCATTAGAACTTCTACAAGAGAGGAAATCCGGAGGGACAGATGAAATTTCAGCTGAAATTAAAAAGGCACAGGGAGTAAAACAATGGACTGATATGTGACATATACGAAACAGGGAAAATACCCGAAGATTAAGAGAAAGATACATTTTTTTCTAAGCAAAAAAGTATTTGCAAGTGAACCTGAGGACGAGAATCCTTTTCAGGCATACTAACTGATAAGTTTCTGTTCACAACGTTTTGGCAGCAAGCTCCACTGCCTTAATCAGATTAGATGTCATAGCAAAGGTATTACTGCGACGACACAGCACCGACTGTTGGTGCTGTCTCTCTGGTTGCTATGTGTTTATTTATAGATTGTCATGTTTATTTTTGAAGTACAATTATTGTGGTTGAGTTTACATATCTGATTATTTATTGAAGGTACTGTGTAGAGCTGTTAATGCTAGAAAAAGGAATGTTAAGTAGAGAATGTGGAACATTTCCGAAATATTCTTCAGTTTGTATTCCATAGTGACGGGAAACCGGTGGAAGCAGTCAGGAAGATTTTCAATGTGAATGGCAACAATGGTACAGGAGAGAACATAGCAAGAATTTATTTTGATTGTAGGCATGGTCGTATCGATATGAGTCACACTTCACGATCAGGAAGACCTTTGTAGTTTAATGAAGACCATTTAAACATATTAATCCACAACGATCCACGCAGTTGAACTAGAGAACTGGCCAATTTCATGAACTGTGATCATGCAATCATTGTGCGACATTTGCATTCAGTGGACAACGTTCAAAAATCGCTTGAATGAGTGCCGCATACTCTAAGTCATAACCATAGAAATTATTGGGTGGCCATATATATATCTCTTCTTGTTTGTCATCGATTGGCTCGTGAACATCGAACATTCCTGCCCAATATCCTTATTTGTTACTAGAAGAAATAGATAAGAATTGCTCAACCTGAACAGAAAAGCAACTCGTCATACAAAATCCCAGCGCATATCCAAAAAGGATAATTATACACATATGTTGGAATGGCGAGAGTTTGCCATACTACGATTTGCTTCCCCAATGTATAATCATCGCTGTTGATAATTATTGCTATCAAATAAGTCGTCTTGCATTCGCACTCGAAGGAAAACAAATACTACATGATGCTACAACATGATAAAGCCCATCTGTACTCTACTAACATGACGATAAACACTAGAGTTGGATTGGGAAGCCTTTCCACACCCACCTTAATCATCTGATATTGCACCCCCAGATTTTTACCATTTCTACTCAATACCAGGGATGAAAATGCTCTCTGGAAGATTTCCTTAACTCAGTATCACGCAATTTCTAGAAGCGTGGAATAGAAAAATTAGTCCACCGTTGCCAGTCGTAGCAGGGGTCAAGTCAACGTCTCAACTTGATTCAATGCCATGGTGGAGCCACGACTTAATTCGATGCCCCTGTTTGCATGGCCTGTAGCAGACAGGTCAAGTCATTCCTTATTCGTAAGAAATATCAGAAGACACAGACTGCTCCATAAATTGCTTATCCATCCGCTGTGTCGGAAGAGATCCGTTGCGGGTCTGACTCATATTGAGCCATGCTGCCACGCGATTGGTCAGCTTTAGAACCAATCGTAGCTGGGGTCCTATCTTGTCTTAACTTATCATCCATTCAAAGGAAAACCAGAAGGCAAAGCCTTCACCATAAGCTGCTTAATAATGCATGAACAACATATTGCTCGTTCCTATTACTAGCGAACTGACTGTAGATCTAGACGCGCCGTATCAAGTGTGTCCCAGCCGCGTTGTCGACGAATAATATCGATGAGTGGCGTCCAAGCTTCAATCAGCTTGTACCCGTCGTTGGAGTTGACGAGGCTTGACGCGAGTCGAATCACTACTGCTTCAGTAAGAATGCTGTTCCAGAAGCTACCAGTATGTGCCATGCGATACGACTGGTTCCAGAGCTGAACAATCACAGCATAGCAGCAGGAGTCTGGGCTTGCTCAACAACATGCCATGTTCTCGACCTCACTTCACCAGAAGATGGTGTCAGTGGATCAGAGCGCAGAAATATTGTGCAATTACAAATAAAATTATAACACTCATTGAACTTGGCTAGTCACCCGAGAACAATTATTATATAAAAACAACTAGACGATGATCAATTAATTAAACAGTTTAAAGATTTCAGATAACAGGGTAGTATAGCAACAGGAAATTAGAGAAGCAAAAAAGAGATACTACCTACAATTATTCAAGCTTAAAATGATTTTAATAAGTGAAAGAGACTTCTACCAACATCAGCCTGTAAGAGTAAAAGAATCTTCTAAAAACATATGATTGGTGCCTAGCCATATATGGAAGTGAATCAAAGGCCTTAGAGATGGTGAAAAGGAAACGACTGGAAACAATTGAGGAGCGGTGCTACTGATGAATGCTGAAAATAAGTTGGATGGATGATTAATGATGAAGTATCCAGATGAGTTACTGAGAATATAAGTTTCTGAGAATCTAAGTTTCTGGAAGGACAGAAATGAAGAGACTAGAAGATAGGATATGTTTTGTGAAACAGTGGTTTGTATAAGGTTATTCTTGAAGGAAAGATAGGAGAAATAAATCACATAGGAAGATAATTCTATATGAACCAAATTATGACTGACATTGAATGCAACAGCTATACATGGTTAAAAAGTAAGGCACTCATACTGTATACTACTCTATTTATCATCCACATACCTTCCCATAAATAATAAAATAGCTCCATTATACTATTATTTACCAAGTGTTTCCTAAGCTAATTTCAACAGACGGAATTAGTTTGTTTCCATAGGATCCACAGAATATTAACTCTATACAAATTATATCGGTCCCATTTTATTTTGCCATTCCTAACTAATGTCATTACAGAGCAATTCCATTCCTTCCTTCTTCTTGCAATCTCTCATATGTTCTATCAAAACATTCCTGAACATCTCATCATTGAGTCTTTACTGATTATTAAATGATTTGCCAAGATAATTACATTTTATGTATTTCACTAAATTTCCTCCCAATGAGATATAAATACATCTTATAAGATAATTAAATTACCCTTCTCGTCATTTAGATTAATTCCATGCAGACTACCTACCTAAAAGTTATGTGTGGATTTCCCCTCAAATAAAAATTAGCCCATAAAAAACGACAAACAATGTTTGAGTAACGATCATGGCTAGGTCATAACATTGAAGTCATTCATCAAGATGCAGTTGAAAAATAATGAATTAATAATAGACAAACAGAAGAATTCAACCAAAGCAATACTATAAACCAGTAATTGCTTACCTTAAATATGGCCATTTAATAGGGAGCTAACCTATGATGCATAGAATGATGATTATGGCCAAACTTGAATCACTTTAAAGATAAGTAAATTGACATAAAGTGGCATCCAAAGGGTAAGTTATACACCACACAACTGACAATTCACAAAAATTCTTGAGTACTTGAGGAATATTAGCAAAACTATTTTAATTCTAACTGTAATGAGTACATTTTGTGTTTTCCCTATCTTTGGAGACAAGGAAGAAGACAGATGACATTTTCTCGGGAAACTAGTTGATTGAGTACATTGCCATCCCAGTAACCTCACGCATGAGAGGTTACTGGGAAAGCATTTCTTCAAACGCTGTCACAATCCTTATCTCAAATAATCTAGTAAAAGAGATGCTGGATTTCAATTAAGTGAAGCATGGAGACCATTGATCTAGAAAATGAAATTACATCAGCCTGTGAATAGCCTCTCTATCTGACCCACAAATAATCAAATTCCAAAAGTCAAGGTCAACAATCCAGCCAGCACTGAACGGTTCTGCATGGTATATAAGCAAACCCATAACCCATATGCTGCAGTCACTTGACAATGGCGGCAGAAACATGACCGCTGAAACATTGTGTTATACAAATGTACTCACTCAGCTAGTTTTCCAAGAAAATTTCATCTTTACACAACACCAAGAAAGGCTGCACTCTAATTAACGAAGAAGATTTTTATTAATCTATCACACAAGTTTTCTATTCATCTTCACTTCAGTTTATAATACACAACACAAGCTAAATGTTTATATATTTCTTGATATAAGTAATTTTGATACACCCTTTTTATAAGCTACAAATTAAGAAGTGACATTTTTGTATGCATTTCACCTTAGGGCTAGAAAATAACTTGAGAATAATCATGGTTAAAATCACAAAATCGTTTAATATTTATTATGTCACAATGTTTATATAACAGAATTTAATATTTTTTACTGCTGTTAATTACTGATCTGGAGCTTGATTTTATGCACATGGGAGTAGGAAAATATTCTTTTGTTGATGAGGGTGTTAAAGATTGGAACAATTACCAAGTGAAGCAATGAATAGTTTACCAAATAAGCTTAAGGAATATAAAATTAAAATTTGTAAATCAGAAAAGTAAATGGGGGAGGAATTTATCACTCCTATTATAAAAGATAATATAAAAAATAAAATGGGGTAGTTAGATGAATGGGGTGTGAGAGTATTGGAGAGACGATGCCAGCCTTTTCCAACCAAATCTCAACCTCTCCTTGACGTGATGCACCCTCTTTAAACGGACGAGGCTCTGGTGATTGAAAGATTCATGGTATAAGGAATCACCCACTGCTTGCCAACGGCCTCTGAAAGGAGGGCGGAAGAGGAGGGAGCGGTCCAGGGCAAGCCCTTGCCCTTGGGGTTGGAAATGGCCCCTAAAGGCAGATTAATCAGAAACAATCAATGGCATGAGGATGCAGAAGGAAACGGGAAACCACTGCTTTAAAGACCCAAAGGGTACCCGGAGGACATGTAATCCTCTCAAATTACGTATATCATGATGGCTTCTTCCTGGGTAAAATATTCTGGAGATAAAACAGTCCCCCAATTGGATCTCCAGGTGGGGACTGCTCAGGGAGGAGTCATCATAATGGATAGAAAAATCCTATGAGGCGAAGCGTGGAATGTTAGAGGTCAGATTAGGGCAGGTAGGTTGGAGAACTTAAAAAGGGAGATGGAACAACTTAAGTTAGATGTTGTTGGGATTAGTGAGATTAAATGGAAGGACACACAGCATTTCTGGCATGGGGAACACAGGATGATTAGCACACAAGCTGTCAATGGAGTCACTGGTATAGGATTTGTAATAAATAAGAGAGAAGGAAAATGGAAGAGTAATTATGAACAGTTTAGTGACAGCACTATTTTGATTTGGTTAGAAAGTAAGCCCGAAAGAACAACATAAGTATTAGTCTATATACCAACGTCACACTATGATGATGAAGAAATAGAGAAAATATATAGTGAAATTGAAGAATTAATCAAATATATGAAGGGGAGGAAAATCTAATAATTACAGGGGATTGGAATGCGATAGTTGGAGAAGGAAAAGAGGGGAATTCTATAGGAAGTTTTGATTTAGGAGAAAGAAATAAGCAAGGAAGCGGGTTGTTAAAATTTTGTGATAGATATTAGCTAGTTGTGGCAAACACACTGTTTAAGAACCATGCAAGAAGGATATCCACCTGGAAATGTGCTTAGTATACTAGCAGATATCAGCTAGATTATATCATGGTCAAACAGAGATTCAGGAATCAAGTTCTACACTGTAAGGCATACCCAGGAGCATACATAGACTCTGACCATAATGTGATAGTAATGAAGTGCAGGCTGAAATTCAAGTGGGAAGGAAACAGTATATCCAAAAGAGACTGGAAGTGAATAAACTGAAAGAATCTAGCATGAGAGAAAACTATTTCAGAAATGGTAGACTTTGGTCTAAGAAGTAACTGTAAACGGAGCTCAACTGAGGACAAATGGAAACATTAAGCTTTAGGAAACAAGCTGCCCGAAAACCTTGGATCACAAAAGAAATTTTGGAGCAGATGAATCAGAGGAAAAGGTACAAAAATGTTCAGAATGAAGCAGGAAGGGAGCAATACAGGCAATTTAGAAATAAAATAAATAGAAAATACAATCAAAAGAAAAAATTCTAGAATAAAAAAGCAAAGAAGTGGAAAAGGAAATGGTCATAGGTAAAGTAGATTTTGTTAAAAGGAAGATCAAACAAAATTTTGTAAAAATTAATAAAAGAAGTGTAAACATTAAAGCTGCCAATGGGAAACCTTTTTTAATCTCAGATGATAGAGCTAACTAATGAAAGGAATACACTGAGAAACTGCATTATGGGGAAAATTGAACAATAGTGTAATGGAAAAGGAAGGCCACATCAGCATTGATGACTTAGGAAATACTGTTTTGAGGACAGTATATAATAGAGCTCTAAATTACTCGAAAGCAAATAAGGCAGCTGGAATTGATGAGATCCCTGCAGAACTTTTTAAATTCCTAGGTGAAGAACGAATCGAAAGATTATTCAAGCTTATATCAAAAATTTATTAAATGGGAGAAATTCCAACTGATATTAATAAAAATATCATCTTCACACTTCCAAAGAATGCACAAGCTGACAAATGTGAGAATTATTGCAACATTAGTCTAAATTCACATGCATCAAAAATACTGACCAAAATAATATACATAAGAATGGATAGGGTAGTAGAAGAGATAGTAGGTAAAGATTAATTTGGATTTAGGAAACATCAGGGTACAAGGAAGCAATTCTGGCTTTAAGATTAATACCTTAAGGGCAGATCAAGGAAAACAAAGAAACTTGCATAACGTTTGTGGAATTAGGAAAAATTTTTGATAATGAAAGGTGGGACAAGATAATCAAAATTTTAAAGAAGTCTGGTATGAAGTATATAGATAGAAGAATACTTAATCAACTATGTAAGAATCAAGTGGCTATAATAAAAGTAGAGAACCATGAGAGGCATGAATTAGTTAAAATGGGTATGAGACAAGGTTGTAGTCTATCTCCATTGATATTCATCTTGTATGTAGTTGAAGAAATAAAGAAAGTCAAAGAAAAATTTCTATGTGGCATAAGTGTTCAGGGAGAAAAAAATCAGTATGCCACAATTTGCTGAAGACATTGACTTGTTAGCAGATAGGGCTGAGGATATTGAAAAGTTACTGAATGGCATGAACAAAATACTGAAGGAAGACTCTGGACTGAATATAAATCAAAGCAAGGCAAAAGTGATGAAATTTAGCAGAAAGATACCAATATTAAATATAAAAATAGGATCAGATGCAATAGGAGAAGTAAGTGAATTCTGTTACTTAGGAAGCAAAATTACAACTGATGGCCAAAGGAGGAATGATGTTAAAAGCAGAATAGCACTAACAAAAAGAGCCTTCATGAAACAGAGAAATCTTTTAGTTTCAAATATTGATCTAGGAATTAGAAAGAACTTTTTAAAACTCTATGTTTGGAGCACAGCACTTTATGTTAGTGAAGTATGGATTTTACGAAAACCAGAAAGAAAGAAAATTTAAGCATTTGAAATGTGGTACTACACAAGAATGCTGAAAATTAGGTGGACAGATAAAGTAATAAATGAACAAGTTTTGGAAGAGATGGCTGAGGAAAAAGTTTGTGAAAGAAGCTTATAGTAAGGCTGGTAGGTAATAATTTGAAAAATTGATTAGTTTGCTGGTGGTGGAATAGTGGAAGGTAGGAATATAGAGATAAAAAAATATGAAGCAGATAATTGAGGACATAGGTTGTAAGGGATATGTAGAGCTGAAGAACTTGGCACAATATTGGAAGGGTTGGAGGATTGTATCAAACCAGTTGAAAGTCTGTTGACAGCAAAAAATAAATAAATAGATGACTAGGGAAATTGCCACTGGAACATTAATTCCATGACAATTAAATTAAAAATTAATTAAATTACTGTGGACACATACACCTGCAACAAAGTACACTTTTAAATGCTTTTGAAAAGACAGCTTAACTAGTAATTTCATGATAAATAGCAAAAATATTTTTTAAAAATAAACTTCCAACTTTCATAATACCACCTGAAACACCCCGAAATATATACACCTTTGCCAATAAGTTTTAAGTATCAAAAATAGCTACACAGAACTTTATAACCAAATGGTAACTTCAATTTAAAAATAACATACGTGTTTATTTACTGCGAACATGAAAATACATTTCTCCCAGTCCTACTATCCCAACCTGCATAACGCCAATCAAATTGTTACAAAAATAATATACAGTACAAAATCAATGAACCCTGAAGAAAATGTATTATAAATCCCATCAAACAGAACTATGACACCTTAGCACAATTATATTAACTTATATCATTTCCAATTTTTTAAAAAACTAAAAGATATAAGATTTTTTATGCATCCTATAGTTATCAGAATTTTATTTTCTACAGTTTTAGAGTCCACAGACTACCTCATTGTGAAATACTGAGTAACTGAATAACACTAGTCTTAAGAAAACTGAGCTCCTGCAATTTGTAGCCTTTCAATATCACTGCTACTTTTAGACAAAGTTTCAATTTACAAAAATTATAATTAATCAATTTCCCCAAGATTAAAATAGTAAAACATTAAAAAAATTCCCCATAGTTTATTACTCATAATTGAACTTAATTCACAATGCAAAGGTTGGTTGGATACTCTCGAAGGAGGCATACTAACTCATTTTTACAGAGGTAGGAAGGCCAGTTCCTTTCCTCTGGGACCTACAGTTTAATGTGGAATCCAATCCGAACCATGGAGCATCCTGTCATAGCTCATATTATGAAACACCACTCTCAAAATTCTTGCATTTGCTGGGATTCAATCATGGGACCAGAGCAGCAAATGGTTTGAAAGCAAGCACCTTAACCAGTGAGCTACCAGACCGCTCATTATAATTACCTGGTATCAAATTTTACAAAACACTCTGGTCTATCTTAAAAGTAAAATGTAAAACTAATGTATTTGACTGAACTCACGCATGAATCATTAATTTGTTGTTCTGTGTATAGGTTTCATTGTACTTGTAAGTGTAAACTCACATGTATTTGTGTGTACAGTAATAAATACTATTTATTCATACCCACTATCCATATTTGAAGTTAATCATTTATTTCATTGGTTATTTATCAGAGTTTATTTTTTTTTACTGTTATATATTACAGGAATATTTATTAAATTTATGAATATTCTTCATATCTGAAAACCAGATGGCATCAAGAATATAATTACTGATAATGCATGACAAGCCAAGGATAATTAATGAAGAAAATTCCTTTTGAATTGCCCTGTTTGGGGTCTGTCAAAAGACAAATTGCATTCGACAAATATTAAATATGGAGTTTTTTACTATATTTTCTGGATATTTTATATTTACTTTAATGAACAAATATTTCTATGGGAACAGACATTTATTATCCTAATTATTGAATACATAGACAGGAGTCACTATCAGTTGTTTAAAAAATTGTTAATGTGTTTGTTAACAATAAATAATATATTTAAAAAGACCTGCCTTACTGAAAACCACAGAACCCTCCAATAAATTCTTAAGTTTCAATTACAATGTGGGTAAGTAGCTATTGGTAATCTGCAGTGTCTTGAAATCAATATACTTATATAAATTATTTACACAGATAAAACATATCTACCTCTTTCATGATAACAGTAATCCTTCACTACCTTTTGTATTGTGATCATATTTTTCATTGAAAATATGTATTTAGTTGGATAATCTTAGTAACAAACTAGTGAAAATTTGCTGCTAAATGATACTACACTAAAACTAGTCACCAAAGAGAGCTGGCTTCATATTATTCTCAGAATGCATTTTAGATCTATCCAAATATAAAATAGCTCACATACAACAACAAACCACTCAGAGAAAGATAAAAACCACTTAAATCTCATTTGATTAAACTGATAGTAATCAAACAGACATAATGCTACTTTTAATCCAAGCCATCTGATCACAAGTATTAATCAAAATCAAACTATACATTAACTACAGTATCAATAAAATTAGCAAGGCCTCATCTTACCTTCTTTGTGAAGATCCATTGGTGGATTTATGGAAATACATTTTTCTCATATCCTCAAAACCCTTTGAGTAACATGTACATACATGTAAGGGAGCTGAAATAGCTGATACATGGGTGAACACATGTTTAGTTAGAGCGCACAAAGATGAAAATTTGTCTCCACAGAATACACAAGCAAATTCAATTAATAAAGGCTGTTCAGATACAGTTTCCATGCTTTCTTCAAAATGGTGATCATACAACTTTAACTGATTTGGGAAAATTTTACCACAGTTTTGGCAAATATATAATGGTGTATTTAGCAACAGACAATGACTAAAAACATGCTTTATTAGCAAGTTCAATGTACAGAAATATTGCAGACACTTAGCACATATAAACTGTGATGGTCTGATCACTGGCATGATGCTGCCACTGCTCTCTTTAGATATTCTAATCTTGTGTTCCATATCAGATTACTTCAAAAGAATACCTTATACTGTTGAAAATACAGAAATTTTTTCTTGTTGAAACTCAACTCTGACCTGTAAAAAAGTAGGTAAGTCCTTTTACTATTAAACATTGCTATATATATACTAGTATAGCATATATGTGAGATAAAAAATGCAGAAAGCATTAAAAATTCTGTAATCAGTACATAAATAAATATAACTCAAATCTAATATAGTATAACACATATATGAGAAACAACTGCCAGTTGCTACTTTTTAGTCAGTGACTTGTAGTGGCATCAAAAATTGGGAAACTGAGGAGGCTCTCCCATGGTTCTGTAAAGATTGTTTCAAAAGTAGGAAGATATTGGAGCAGGAGGTAAGGATTAGTGCCCTTGAGGCTGCACTGGCAAAGGCTAGAAAGGAGCTGGATAGGCTACACAGGGAGGGAAAAAGAGATGGTTGGGAACTGGTAACAGGGAAGAGGGCAATTGGAAAAGAAGGGCTTCTGATTCTTTCGTTGTTGGGGTGCAAATAGGTTTGCCCTGTTGCCAGAGTTAGACAGGGATGAGCCCTCTGTAGCTGTAGGTGTAGGTAACAAGCAGCAGACTTATAGGAAAAACTGTGTAGCTAAGTCTGGTAGTCAGGGATTAGGGAAAAAGAAAGTCTTGCTGCTAGGTAGTAGTCATGGATGAGGTGATGGGCAATTGGGGCAGGAAAAATTAAGATCAGGTTTACAGGTCATGAGTTTCTTCAAACCTAGTGCTAGTCTTGCTCAGGTAGTAGAAGATATAGGATTACACAGATCAGGATCATACAGTGATAGTGGGAGGAATGGGAAATAGTTTGGGCAGGAATTATAGGTATAGGATCAGAGATGAAGTGGAGAAAATAGCAGAAGCAGCATGGCACACTTGGCTCAGTGTCATGTCAATCTTGAGACACTATGATCAGCCACAGATGAGCTCTGCTGTAAGGTGAGTGAATCAGGAACTGAAACGGTATCTTAAGTCTGATGTTGGCTCTGGCACGGGCTTGGTACCTGTATATGCTATTGATAGGTGGGGTTATACTAGGCATGGCCTACACTTCAATAGTAGAGGAAAAGGGGTTCTTTCAGAACTGATAACAAAACAATTAATTGGGGCCACAAATTCACATGAAAAGATTTGTGTTAGGGGTGTTAGGGCAGCTCCTTTTTTGAGATGAGGATCATGTATTAGGCAGAGAGTTTTAAAAGAAATTAGTTTAAGCAATAACGAGTTTTCAGACACCAAAATTAAAAATTTTATAGGGATTAATTTATTACAACAGAATATCAGAGAGTTAACAAACAAAGTGTATGAATTGCTAGTCTAAATAAATAAATTAAATTATATCAATAGAATTGATGTTTTATGCTTGTCTGAACACCACATAACTACAGGAATAGGTATGACAGATGTAACTGACTTTAATTTAGATTCTCATTATTGTAGAACACATTTGGAGAAAGGAGGAGTTGTCACTTATATTAGAAATGGTTATAGTTTTGAGGATATCAGTTTTAAGAAGTATTGTCTTGATCAACATTTTGAAGCTTGTGCTACACAGCTAAATTTCAATAATGAAATTTTCATAATATTAATAGTATACAGAGCACCATTGGGAAACTTTTGTATTTTTGTGAACTAATTTGAACTCTTATTAACATTTTTAAGCAGAAAAGAAGTCAACATAGTCGTATGTGGTGATTTTAAGGTAAATTTTCTAAATATTTTACCCTGTAAAGTCACGTTACAATCATTAGTCAGTTCATTTAATTTAACTCAGGAAGTTAATTTTCAAACTAGAATAATGAAAAATAGTCCCTAAGTTATAAACAATATTTTCCTAGATACCTCAAAATTCAGTTATACCAAAAAGCCATCCATCAATGGACTTTCGTATCACGATGACCAGATTTTAACCATCAACACATCAATAGGAATTAGCTCTGAGAGTAATGTTCTTAAACTTCAGTGTGTAGTAAATGATGATACAGTTACTTGTTTTAGAAAGTGCCTCAATACCACAAAATGGGATCACATTTATAGTTCACAAGATATGGATGAAAAATATAACATTTTTAGTGGTATTGTATTAAATTACTTTGAAAATTGCTTCCCCTTGAAAAAGAGTCGTGATTCTCGAAAAGAACAAATCCTTGGATAACTATTGGCATTAGAACATCATGCATTTATAAAAGGAGGTTGTATATTGCCTCTAAGAACAGTGAAAAAAATAATGATAAAACTCATTACAAACTGTACTGCAAAATACTGAAAAATGTTATTAAAGAATCTAAAAGTGTGTACTACAAACATAAAATTCATGATTCTAAAAATAAAATTAAGACAATATGGGACATTGTAAATAAGGAAAAAGTAATGAAACAAGTAATGATATTTTTATCAAAGAAAATTCAGTAGAATCTAATGTTTCAGTAGCTGATATATTTAATAAACATTTTTTATCTGTTGCTGATAAATTGACTGCTAATAGCTCAGTGATACACACATATTGTTAGAACAGGCTTCCAAGAAAAATTTAGCTCTATGTTTGTAAAATTAGCTACTCCTGAAGAAATAAGAAACATTATCAGGTCCCTTAACAGCAAATACTCAAGTGGTTATGATGGAATTTTCAGCAGATTAATTAAATTGTGCTTCCACAGAATTAAGTAATATACTAAGTTATCTGTTTAATATATCTTTCCTTGAGGGTACTTTTCCAGAGAGGCTTAAGCACGCTGTAGTTAAACCACTCTATAAAAAGGGAGATATGGCAGCCATATCGAACACCTTAAAAACAATAATATTCTAACTCACAATTTGGTTTTCAAAAGGGCCATTCAACAGAACAAGCTACATTTATATTCACTGACAATATTTTTTGAAGGAATAAATGATAAATTAATTCCTTTGGGAATTTTTTGTGACTTATCTACGGCATTTGACTGTGTAGATCATGAAATTCTGATACAGAAATTAAAGTAATATGGTATAGATGGCATTATTAATAATTGTCTTAGTTCTTACATCCCAAAAAGAAAATAGAAAGTATCAATGAAGAATTCTAAGGATTCCTTAAGTGGTCCACTGTTTTCTGAGTGGGAATTAATCAGATATAAAGTACCTCAGGGTTCTATATTGGGGCCACTGTTTTTTTTAATGTATATAAATAATCTACCTTGTGTTTCATCTAAAAACTCAAAACTTGTTCAATTTGCAGATGACACAAACATAGGATTTAAAAATACTCCATATTTATCTACAGAATTTATTTCAAATTATGTCTTTGAACTTATTAATAAATGGTTTACAGCTGATGGCTTGGCTTTAAACTTTGATAAAACTCAGTATATGTAATTCAGTACATCACAGAGATTAACACCAGATATAGACATAAAATTTGGAGGCCATTCAATTCAATAGGTAGAGAGTGTAAAATTTCTATATTTGTATATTGATCATAATTTAAATTGGAAAGTACATGTTTCTGAATTACTAAAGTGATTGGGTGCAGTCACATTTGCAATTCATACAATTGCAGCTATAGGTGATCTTTGTATGAGGCAGCTAGTTTATTTTGCTGATTTTCATCCTTATTGTCATAAGGAATAATATTGTGGGGCAATTCCACCTATTGAGACAAAGTGTTCACAGCCCAAATTCGAGTAATAAGAATTATGTGTGGGGTTAGCAATAGAACTTCATGTAGAGATCTGTTCAAGAAGTTAGGGATTTTAACATTAGTGTCCAAGTATATATTCACATTAATGTCCTTTGTAGTCACAAATTATACTTTGTTTGAAATAAATAGTAAAATACACAATTATGGCACTAGAAGTAAAAATGATCTTCACAAGGATTACAAGTAATTGTCATTTGTTCAAAAAGGGGTCCAATATTAAGGGATAGATATCTTCAATAATCTACCAACATATAATAAATGTCTAGAAGATGATAAGAATAAATTCAGGAAAAACTTGAAAGATTTTTAAATTGACAACTCCTTCTACAATGTCAAAGAATTTATTTCTAAGGTATCTACAAAATAACTGCAAGTAGCTTGTGAAAATGTAGTTTACATAATTAATTTACCATGTGTGCTATAACTGTATATCTCCAGGTGCATGTATTATTTTACTATGTTTACGGTACCATGTATGCTATGACTGTACATCTTCTGGTGTACATATTATTTTGTTATGCAATTGTTTATCTGTAAATTAACAAGTTTCCACATCCCACAGAGCCAGTCTCTTATATTGGAATCAATCGAAAATGAATGTATTGTATTGTATTGTATGTTAAGGAATCGACTGCAATTGGCATCTGGAAAGTAGTGATGTGGATGAAATAGTCCAAGTTCGATTTTCAATAAGCTACAGTTAGTTTCCAGCCGCCGTTTGTATTACCGGCAAGAAAAATGGAGCACAAATCCTGAAAAGCAAGTAAGTTCAATTTTTCAATTTTTGATTTGATTTATTCATCTGAATTATAGACCTTTGCTTATTAGAAGAAATACTTTTCATTACACCAGCTAACACAGCAAATATACCATAAACCATGGCTACTTTGGGACAGCACGGGCAACTTTGTGATGTGACATAACAAAAGAATTAATAATAAGAGTATCTATCGTTTATTTAGTTATTACAGAAAAACGTTTGCTGATAAAAATGTTTAAAAACATACACAAGACGGCAAGTAGTGAAATGTGATCATTTATAGTAACACAAGTCAAGGCTGAAATTAACCTTGAAGAATACAGATGGACAAACTGCAATAGCAATATATGCTGATATTGCTGCCAAATAAGTAGTGCAAAATATAGCAGAAATTTTACTCGGAACCAAAAATGATCAGAAAATCCTAAACACACCACTGTCCTCATTCTGAAGGAAATGCATAAAGACATCTTTCTCAGATATATAACCATGCATCTAATTCGCATGACATGCGCGAACAGGGCTCTTTGTTAAATAGCTGTACACATGGCAAAGTAAAATTATATTCATATTTCACATTTCTTGATTTTAAATTACTATGTTTTAGTCAGTGCCAATCTGTCAAGCAATATTTATATAATTAATTTTCAATAAGCCGTAATAACATAAATTGCGACTGAGGTTAACCAAAACAAGTCCCTAAAGAAAACAAGTACGGTATCAGACAACTACAAATTGTTGGCTTCGGCAATATGAATGGTTTGCGAAATAACGCTAGTTAGATACTAACCATAAATAAATACAAACAAAATTACCATAACAACATAAGAAACAGTCTATCACAAGGAAACAAATTCTTTGTTTTCTGACTTGCAAATTACAGATTCAAAAGCAATCACATGCAACCAAATAAAACTCTTCTAAATAACGTTCATAAGTACTGTAAAGCAATTAGTTCATAGGTATTAACATATGAAAACAGGAAAAATAAACGTACGGCAAACATTTTATACTTCAACTTATACACACGGCACTCATTGAAACTCAACTTTTCGTAATGCAAATGCCCTGATTTAAAAAAGTACAACGCTTACCACTTTCATAAACAGTGGGTGATCAAGAACCTTCTTCTCCGAATTCGAATAAGCAATAATAGTTCTGTACGGCTCCACGAACGTTTGAAATACAGAAACATACCTCCTGTTTTCTGTGAGTCACATTTATTGCCTCCATATGATTTATTTCCTCGTCTCTGCACCTTAATGCACAATACTACAGCCAACACTCAACTTCCATCAAAAATCAGCTGAAAAGTATAATGCAAAGTCATTGCACGCTGAAGAGCAAACATATCGCTGTAGTTTTTCATGGAAAATTTGTATCTAAAATGTGGATCATTCTGTATGCTGTAGAACGTCGACAGTTTGAACATTTATTGTCCTAAATGTTTATTATCCGGATGTCTATTTAGTTTTTGCGAAATATTCACCAATTTACCTACGGTTAAATTTGGATTCTACATGCAGCACAGTTCACCCTATCAATTGTTATGTTCGGGATTTTAATAAAATTACTATGTACAGTGACTTCATTCCTTACACATGCCATTTGATATTGTATTATTGCCGCAGTGTCTTCCTGATTTTGAATGTTTGTTGTAATCGCGACGAACAACGATTACGAGTGTAGTAATAGTTAAGGTCATTCAGTGTGACAGCAGATACCCGCTGCGTTTGTGTCCTGTGTCTTTATAATAATAATAATTATTATTATTTAATTAAATTGCAATTGAGGCCATGCTCCGGTGGCAATTTCCTATACACCGATCTTCCACCTTTTCTGCACCCACCTACATTTGCCCATTTTAAATTTTAACTTTAAATTCTTTTAGAGATTTGAGCAATTTATTCATCATTTCTCTTCGTAGCTTATTACAATACAATACAATACATACATTTTCCATTGATCCCAGTATAAGAGACTGGCTCTGTGGGATGTGGAAAGTTGTCAATTTACAGATAAACAGTTGCATAACAAAATAATAAGTACCCCACTAGATGTACAGTCATACATGGTACATTAATCCCTGACACCCTTACCTAAAAAAAGAGAATCTTGCTTCACCCTAGTGCTTGAAATCGAGTGACTGCTTGTGGTCATGGTCATCTTTTCCCTTTAATTTAATTAATTTTTAATTTAATTTAGTTGCAATGGAGCACAGGCTCCGGTGGCAATTTGCCTACACACCCATCTTCCCCCTATCCTGCACCTACCTACATTTGCCATCTTCAAATTTTATCTTTAAGTTCTTTAAAGTTTTCGGTAAATTATTCATCATTTCTCTTAGTAACTCATTCCAATCCCTGACACCCTTACCTAAAAAAAGAGAATCTTGCTTCACCCTAGTGCTTGAAATCGAGTGACTGCTTGTGGTCATGGTCATCTTTACCCTTTAATTTAATTAATTTTTAATTTAATTTAGTTGCAATGGAGCACAGGCTCCGGTGGCAATTTGCCTACACACCCATCTTCCCCCTATCCTGCACCTACCTACATTTGCCATCTTCAAATTTTATCTTTAAGTTCTTTAAAGTTTTCGGTAAATTATTCATCATTTCTCTTAGTAACTCATTCCAATCCCTGACACCCTTACCTAAAAAAAGAGAATCTTGCTTCACCCTAGTGCTTGAAATCGAGTGACTGCTTGTGGTCATGGTCATCTTTACCCTTTAATTTAATTAATTTTTAATTTAATTTAGTTGCAATGGAGCACAGGCTCCGGTGGCAATTTGCCCTACACACCCATCTTCCCCCTATCCTGCACCTACCTACATTTGCCATCTTCAAATTTTATCTTTAAGTTCTTTAAAGTTTTCGGTAAATTATTCATCATTTCTCTTAGTAACTCATTCCAATCCCTGACACCATTACCTAAAAAAGAGAATCTTCCCACACCCTTGTGCCTGAAATCGAGTGCCAGCTTGTGGTCATGGTCATCTTTTCCGTTCCATGCACTACTTTTCATACCTATTGCAATTTCTTTCCATGCCTCATCGCCAGTATATGCCCTGTACACTCCCATGACCCTCCTCATCCTCCTCCTGTCTTGCAATGAATCCCATTCCATCTCCTTTATCATATCCGTCACTGATTGCATTCTGCGATAATTTCCAGAAACAAATCTAGCGGCCCTTTTTTGCACCCTCTCCAACTCCTGTATTTGATACATAAAATGAGGGTCCCATACTACACTACCATATTCGAGCAATGGTCTGACCAAAGTTTTGTAACCTAATTCATTGACTTCTCTCATACATCTCCACATCACTCTCTCCAACAAGTAGAGAACTTTGAAACCTTTTCCTACCACCTGTCCTATGTGTCCTGCCCAGTTAAGTTTTGTTATCAAAAGTAATTCCAAGATATTTACATTACAAGTCTTCAGAAAACAATTCTTTCCCCACCTTATATTCAAAATTAACCTTTTGTTTTTTATTTGTGTATCTAATAAGCTGACTCTTCTATGCATTTATCTTCATTCCATGTTTACCAAATCAATTAGATATCCTGTCCAGTTCACCCTGCAACTGTTACAATCCACTATCGTTTTGATTCTTTTATACAGCATTATGTCATCTGCAAACAATCTAATTTCAGATAGTAAACAATGAACACAATTATCCATTACAATAATGAACAGTAATGGTCCCAATACGCTACCCTGTGGCACACCCATTTTTACTTCCACTTCTTTTGATACTACATTTCCTACCATAACTTTCTGTTTTCTACCTTTTAAAAATTCTTCTACCCAGCAAATGACTTTCTTAAACCACTCCAATGGTTTTTACCTTATTTACTACCATTTTATGACTTACTCTGTCAAACGCCTTAGACAGATCTAGTGCTACACTATCAATTTGGCCTCCCTTGTCCATTTCATCTGAAATATCTTGCATATATCCCACCAACTGAGATTCGCATGAATATCCTTGCCTGAAACCATGTTGCATTCTTGGAAACCACTTACATTCCACACATTTTTTTCTGATGTGGTTGCATATCAATCTTTCCATTAATTTTCCTACCACTGATGTCAATCTGATTGGCCTGTAATTCTCAATTCTATTTCTCACCCCTCCCAATACAATACAATACAATACAATACATTCATTTTCCATTGATCCCAATATAAGAGACTGGCTCTGTGGGATGTGGAAAGTTGTTAGATTAAAGATAAACAGTTGCATAACAAAATAATAAGTACACCACTAGATGTACAGTCATAGTATAAGGTACATTAAACACTTCCATTACAAAATAATACATACACTACAAGATGTACAGTCATAACATATATGGTACCGTAAATAATTATGTAACAAACTAAATACATACACCAGGAGATGTACAGTCATAGCATACATGGTAAATTAATTATGTGAACTATATTTATACAAGATACGGGCAGTTATTTTTTAGATACCTTAGAAATAAATTCCTCGACAGAGTAGAAGGAGTTGTCAATTAAAAATTCTTTCAATTTTTTCCTGAATTTATTCTTATCATCTACTAGACATTTAATATGTGTTGGGAGCATATTGAAGATATGTATCCCTGAATATCGGACCCCTTTTTGAACAAATGACTCTACTGTACTTACTCCTCCTTTATGTACCGGTATTACTAAGGCACTTTTCCAGTGCTGTGGTAAGCAGCAAGTGTCTAGACTCAATTTGAATAATATTTCAAGATAAGGTACAATGTCACATCCGGCTATCTTTAAGATATCTGTAGTAAAATTATCTTCACCAGCCCCCTTATGGTTTTTCAGCTTTCTTATTTCCTTCGTGACTTCCTCAACATGGATATCAATTTTTTTACTATCGTCATTTCTAATTGTGTTGTTAAGCTTGTTCTTCGAATTAGACCCTCCTGCTTCTGATTCATTATCCCTAATTCTTTCACTGAACCAGTTACTTAAAATCTCTGCCTTTTTCAAATCGTTAGTAACTTCTTCTCCATCCTTATCTATAAGTGTCTCTACACCCTCCCTTCCCCTCAGTTTCCTGATATAGCCACAGAAATTTCTAGATGCATCAGCCAATGGTCCTCCTGCACTGACAATACTCTTCATAAACCCATCTTTAGCCAATTTCTTTGCTGTTATTAAATCCTTGTTTAGTTGTTTTAAATATTCGCTACTACCCTGCTGTCACTTAACTCTGTTATGTTCTTTTCTTACCAACCTCTTTAATCTCCTCACTTCCCTGTTATAGTACGTAGGTTCTCTACTTCTTTTTATTTTCTGCTTTGGAATAAATTTTTCTTCCCCCATTCATATTATCTCCTTGAACTCTTCCCACCTTGACTCTACTGTACTTGAGCCTTCCTTTCATTTGCTGAATTGTTCCTGAAATATCTCCTCAAATTTGAAACCTGAGCCTTTTATTAATTGTACCTATTTCCCCCTTCAATTTTGGCTGCTGGTTTACTGAATCCTCTTATATCCATCAGAATTGCTTCATGATCACTTATTCCTTCAGTTACTTGATACCTCAAAAGGTTTTCATAGGGCTTAATTAGAAAATATCCAAAATATTTTGTCCCTTGTGTTTTGCTCAACCACTTGTATAAATCCTCCTTCCCTTATTAAGACATTTGCAAATCTTTGTTCCCTTGTGTTATTTATCTTATTCCCTTCCCAGTTTACACCTGGTAAATTTAAATTCCCACCGATGATGATTATTCTATTCTCACCTCTGAAATCTGAGTATGAATTTAATTTCTCCCCAAGTGCCTCATCCTCTTCTGTCATTCTTCCACTGCGGTAAACAGCCAACACTCTGAGATTTTTTCCTTTTCATTACCCCAGAAATCCACCCCAAGTAACTCATGGTCTTAATCTATGAACGCCAGTGAACTGTGGTAGTTTTAACTAACTAGTATGAAGACTCCCCCAACAATTGCTCCTCTATCTCTGCGGTACACTATGTAATCATCAGGAAAACCTCACTGTCTAGTACTTCTTCTTTTAACCAACTCTCTACCCCCAGTTATATCTTGTGATTCGTGCATCTCTATTAAGTTTGCAAATTCGATTACTTTGTTCATTATACTTCTACAGTTTACATTAACACCCTTACTACTGGCTTAACATTTTCAGAATTTATCTCCTCTTTCCCACTTTTTACCGCAGCCAGTTATTGTTTCAGCCATTTCATCTATTTCTTTAATATCTGTGACTTTCCCCATCGCGAATCTGCAATCAGTTCTGTCCCTACACCAGCAGCCCCTAACCTAAAAAAGGCCCAATCCTGACCCCATTATCATTGGAAACGGGTTCCCTCACTGCTATAGCTAACAACTCAGAAAGTACTCTCCCTTCCCCCTTCTATTTAGGTGTAGGCCATGCCTAGTGAAACCCCACCTACCAATGGTGTTCACAGGCACAACTCCCAACACAGAACTAATGCCTTTCCGCGTAGCACTTCCGTTTTCTCATTAACCCGCCTCACAGCATAGTTCAATTGTGGCCGGTCACAGCGACTTAGGACCTGGCATGAGCTCCATCCTGGTATGCTGTGCCACTCTTTCACCACCTTCCTAAGTTCACTCTCTATACTATAATTAGCGTTTCTATCAATACTATTTCCCGCACCTACCACTATCACTACTCTATCATCCTTAGTGAAACTCCTACAAAGGGAACCTATATCCTCTATTATCTGGCCTAATGTTGCACTAGGTTTTGAAAAACCCTGTGACCAGATATCCTGTACCTAACTGATCCTGCAGAAGAGGACCTACACCTCTCCCATGGCTACTACCTAGCAGGAGAACCATCTTTTTCCTATTCTTGCCCTGCACGCCCTTATTCCTAAATGTCTGCTGCATCTTACATACTCCTACTCCTACATCTACATGAGGCTCTTCTCCTCCTGACTCAGGCAACAGGTCAAACCTATTTTTTCCCACAATTACTGAAGTGTCCTGGCTTGTTCATCATGTTAAACCATGATTCTCCTACGACCTGTTACCAGCTCCCACCCATCCTTATCAACTTCCTCCAACCCACTATCTCTACTTTCTGCCTCTACAGCTTGAGCCTCGACAAGCTCAGCCCCCACAGGCTGTGCCTGTGCAGTCTGAGCCTCCACAGGCTGAACCTCCACAGGCGAGACCACCACAGACCACGCCTGCAGAGGCTGAGCCTCCACAGGACGAGCCTCAAGAACCCTGATCCTTTCACGCAACTCCCTAATCGTTTCGCCCATCTCCCACATCCTATCATCTCTAAGACACAGTGAACAAAACCATGGGAGACCCTCATTTATTTCCCCCGTTTCCTCTTCCCCACATGCCCAATGAAACCACTTCTTACACCAACTACAACCCATTCCCCTTCGCAACGTACCTACGACAGGGCGCCACAGTTTGCAGTCATGATTTTTCCAAATACTTAACCATCTTCTAAACAAACCTTAAATTTATTTGATAAAGTAATCTTATAAAGTTTATACTATATTTTTAACGTTTTCACTGAATATAATAGGTGCTATACTCGACTAACTGTTTAATTGTTATATATATTTAATTTGATTGAAGTTTCATGAAAAACGACTGGGTAATTAAGCTACTTAAGAACCAATGAATAAAACTTAAGCTAATGGATTCGAAACAAACTTAAGATGGTAGGGTCGATACTATTTAGTGCTAATGTGGATAACAACTATTTTGTTACTTATGAAAGTTTTTTTTTTAAAAAAAAAAAAAAAGGTAGGAAATTTTTTATAATTATGTATATATATATATATATATATATATATATATATATATATATATATATATATTAGATGGCAATTAAACACTATTAAATTTCAGACAGAACAGGTGAAATATTAGAACGTACATTTTTGTTATCGTAAACTTGATTTCGATATCGATAGTTGAACTTAACGATGATGTAACCTATGGTAACCTATGTGAGTAACTAAATGCTGTATATGAATATTTATGTTTATTACTTCCAGTTGATTTTATTACTATTCCGGAACTAATTAATTAAGAAACTGTGTTATTTTAAACCTAATAAAGCCTTAATATAAGACAATACAGAAAGCTTTAACAATCGAAATTCAAACTAGTGATTTGAACTATTTTTTACGGTATATAAGAAATTTAACACTACAAAATAACTTAAACTACTATTTTTGCCTATGCTATAGTATTATAGTTAATCTAACTATCAAGCTTATGCTTAGTTTAATTCAATAAAACGTGCAATAACTAGCAATAACGTTAACAACAATGACGCGAAATTTAAAAACTGTTATTTATGGTGTAATCTTAAATAATTCTTCTTGCTAGCAATAATTCTAAGAGTTTAGATGATAATTAGAGATTTTAAAATAATTTAGTCTACAAAAACTTAGCTGATGAATGCAAAATCGCAGTTTGATGAGCAGCTCTCGATAGACACACACACAGCCAATCGATCGCACAACCAGAGAGGCCATGCTTGCATACATTACTTTCAATTCTTACACCAATATCTTTCCATACCTCACCGCCAATATAAGTTACCTTTCTTTTTAATGTATATTACAAATAAACAACATTGACACAAACTTTTATACACATATTAGCATGAAACTGGTACAATTCTTTCCCTGTAATTACATTATACCCTAACCGGTTAGATTTAAGTACCTCAGACTAAAAATATAAGAAAATAATCTGTGATTATTTTCAAGCAAATGAATTTCCTGCATACAATTTATTATTCAGGTGATTGGGGTGCGGAAAAATGTTTCCTGTTTGTCGAATCTCTTCTCCTAAAACAGCAATCGCCGATCTCGCGAAAAGTTTATCTAAACGCTTATTTATATTCCAGTGCATTTATTATATGTGTCGATCCATCAGCAACGTTTTAGTCTTCTGTTCCTATTAATCAGCTTCCCATCGCTCAAGTTACACGTCTCATGAACAATATCACGTGGTTTTCCTTGTGCGAATACGGGATGCCGGAATCGAAAGGTGATATGACACCGGCGCCGGTTTTGTGCTGGTTGAGCTTTCACTTGAATTGGGAGAGGCTGGTTGAGCTCCTTCCCTTTCATCTGCAGAAGTTGCCTCTATTTTTTTCTCATTCAGCGTAATGGCTCCTCTACTTTCATATCATTAAAGCTGTGAGATAACTTTTGTTCTAGAACAGGAATGGGTTAGGCAGAACTTTATAAAGGAACCTGTCAGAGTGAAGGATGGAATCGTTTAATTACTGACTAAACGCGGGAAACAGAATCTAAATATGTTCATAGCGGAAAATGGTAATGGAAACGCCGCACTGTCTAAAACAGACAAAAAGTTTTCCGCCACGTAGAGGTCGAGTCGACGCTTAGTTCAGTGTAATTCAATGCGGCAAAACAGAAAAACGTCGCGCAGCGCATGGTTTCTCTGCACTTTACACGCGGCGCCGCTTCATCTGTTTTGCAACTCCTGGGGTGGATACGATGCGGCTACACGGTCGACTGAAGAAAATGAATCATAATTGTAAATTTTTTACCCTATTTGCATTATTACACTTTGGTGTTCGAATATAAAACACATAGCATACAATTAAATATTAATAATAAAGTCATTTTTTTATTTTTTTACTTTCTTGCAATTATTTCTTGCTTTCGTATTCTTTTATAAATACACTTTTTACACTTTCAAATTTAATATTTTTCTATTGATCCAAAACCGAAGATTTTATCTTAATCTGTACTTTTGAACCATCAAATTTAGTTTGAGTCTCTGACTGGTTTCAAAAAATGAGGCAATCATATTTTTTATGACTATACTAAGAAAAAATGAATGTAAGTAATTCAGGTGCACTGATATCGGCTATTTTTTTTATTCTCTGGTTCCACCTTTGGTACAGTAACCACAGAAGCATTTTACTCTTGTCTTTAATATCCATTTTTTTTACAAAGTGTTGAGTTATTCTCACCGAACCGACGGTCCAAGTGTCGGTCGAGGTGGCGGCCGCCGCTTTAAGTCAATATCCTTGATTAAAGAAATCAAATTAATGAATGAAACAGACTCTCCTTAGCCTGTAGTATGAGGATTGGTATGATCGGCTTACATCAGCAACTGGCCCATCTATTTGTATTCCACTAGCAGTTTAGTTTAGAAGGCAAAGATGTTCCGTGTCTATTGTAGTCTGTATTTTTTAGTTGTAAGACCGTTTGTTGTATATTAGCTTACCAGTACTGCTTTCAGAAAGATGTTAATTGTTTCTATTTTTATTATTATTATGATTATTTCTCTGTGATTCACTAAAAGTGGGTGGCATACAGTGCATGGCACTTATCCTAAACGGGGATATATGGGATATCGCAAGGGGCACCCATGGGCTATTTTGAGGAACCATCCAGACATTTACGTGGAATGATTTGGTGAAACACAGATTAGGATTGCCAGAGCTGTTTCTTGGCACCTACTCCTGTCGGATTCAAAGTTCCTTCGATATATCCTTTCTTTTCCAGTGCTTAATCGCTCGTGGAAAAAATTAGTATAGAAAACATTTGGGTCTTGCCCTGATTTATCTTATCTTAGATTCTCGACCACTCGTAGATGTGAATGTTGCTGTCATCTCGAAATAGGCCTGTCATGAATTTTTGAATTAGCTTGTGCCAAGAGCAAACGCCTTCTGTATTC
>JARYHS010007075.1:1514886-1588044 GCA_031002005.1 Vandiemenella viatica
AATTTAAACAAAATCTTATTATTTGGTCATTATGAATGTCATAATTTTTACTGAAATGGAAGGCACAAAATAAATAATTTATTCTAAGACCTGTCAAACTTGAAAATGTGCAAGGGAAATCGTGGTTTTTATGTATTTCTAACTTTGGTATGGCAACACATTTAAGGTATTTATATAGATTTCCTAAAACATTACATACATAATACCCAATTAATTATAAAAATTTATTCTAAATAAACGATATATTGCCCCAAAGAAAATTATTCTGTTTTAGACAGTTAAGGGAATAAACACTGCAAAGTATAGACCTTGCTCTTGAATAAAATCTCATAATTTTTTGTTGCTTTATAAGCATGAAGCTTGGCGTATTTTACAAGAATTGCTTTGTTAGGATCTTACTTATATAAATCACTACAACAAAGCAAGCCAAAAGCTCCTTCAATATGATTAATAAGGTGCCTTGTATACTTATCTGGTAAACTGTGAAACTGACTGGAGAAAACTATGTTGAAGTAAAATTCTTCCCTCAAGTTATTCATCTTTCAGACAGTGATTCTGGATATTAAGTGAATTAATAAATAAAGAAAGTAGTATTTTGATCCAAGAAATATGGCCATTTACCTGCCATTTTTTTAAGTTGAGGTTATGGCACAATACGACTCTTCTCAGTACTAAAAAGCTAATGTATTCTGAGAACACAGCTGTATTTAATGTAAAACAACTAGAATTTATGTCTTCATTATTATTATTACAGATACTGTAAATGTTCTTATTATTGATATTTTATTATAAATGCTCCTACTAGTTGAGAATGGGTACAAAGTAGATTGACCTCAACAATATTAGTGTGTATTATTTATAAGTAAAGCCAACATTAACTCACTAAATCAAATATTCTGAGTAGGTAACAAACAAAAGAGATTGATATTTTGTCTCTACTGAAACTGTAAACATTGCAATGGTCTGTCATGGTTCCTTATTAGCAGTGGAGGAGATAAGGTAATTGGAATAAAGAAATAAAGTAAATCATTACTACAACAATGAATGCACTGTCTACTAATGAATGACTTTTATTTTAAATATAATATGATAAACTGTATCTGAAGCACAAAACTAAAATATATCTTTAAACCCAATAAGGGTAATTCATTATTACTACTGAGTAGAGTTTATTCTTAAATATATTTGAAAATAAACCAACCACACTAACTTTTCTATACATTAAAATGAAAACTCAAAACAATATTACCTTAAATATCTTTGTATATTAAAAAGTTAACAGACCACATTTCTGCTATTTGTGGCAAAAATACAGATGAATAATCTAATACCTTTCAAAAGCACCTTGACATTACTTAACAATTTTGACTATTTATTTAAACATTAAAGATTCAGCTTAAAATTTCTTTTAGTAAACATTCAACTCAGAACGAGTTACAAGTCATGTTCTAACATTGTATGAAGTAACAGGCATTTGATGATACATTAACTAAATAAACAAGTCTAAATGTATTACTTATAGTGCTAAGTCATATTTTAATAATGTTTTCCAAAATATCCACAAAGCATTATTTTAAACAACTAGCTCAAATAATTTATTTAGGAAAAATGGCAAAGTTCTATAGCACTATTGTTCTATTCAGTATTTACATTCAGTGTATAAAATTGCATTTAACTAAAAATCAGTTTGGTAGTTCTATTGGATGTATCTACACTTTATAAAAATTCTTTTCAATAGAGTTACTGGAAAATAAACAATCATTATATGATAAACATCACCTCATAATTTCCGATATTATGTCGAATAACGCTACCATCAGTAGAAATAAATAATTTGAAACAAGAAATTTAGAAACAAAATATAAATCATTTTGAAACAAATTTTATTCAGAACAATTTATATATCAATACATTTTACCTCATAATCCTCAGAAAAGAACTAGATTAATAGAAACCATTATCAGCTCCATTTCAATTCCAATAGATGCATTGATTTTTCCACATACTTTATATGGAAGAAAAAGTTATTTCATAATACTTGCTTGATAACAGATATTTTTCCGATGTCAGTTGTACCTTTGTAAACGCACCTTTATCAATAGAAAGATATTTTTAGTTACCAAACCATTTAAAAGAATTTTTGTGCATATTTATCAGTAGAATAAGAATATTGATGAATTGTTTTAGGTATTATAGCATTTAAAAAAATTTCCACAGTTACTGAAAGGAAATAGACAGTCTTCTGAGTTCTCTGATACATTTTATGATTCCCAGAAACCAATATGAACTCTCTCTAATGCCCTTCAAGAGTGCCCCATTGCATACACGATTTTTAACAAAGTTTGGTAAAAAGCGGCGGATCTACTAGTGAATTGTCCTACCCTTTTCGAGATTTACAGTGTATGCAAAATGTATTTCACGAAAATGAAAGTAAAATGGATATTCATATAAACGAATCCTCCTATGCACTTCAAAATTCCATACTCTGTAAATTATTATACACAAACTTCACCAGCTTAGAGCTTGTAACAATATTTTGCACATACTTCACAATAAGAAAGCAGTTCACCTAAATTAAGCGTCTTGTGCCTTTTAAGTATCCAACAAACTATGAAATATTAAACACAAAAAGGCCGATTACTTAAAATGAATCCACATGTGAGTTTTAAGATTCCGAGATTGAGTGATAGACTTCCCAAGAAATTGGATGTTCATGTAAATGAGCCCAGTTGTGTATATTAATAATACCACCCTATGTAAATGATTGTCCAGAAACTTCTCAAGAGAGTGGTCATACACCTAAATGTGTCTGGTTGTGTCCTTCAAGAGTACTTGCATCTGTAAAAGATTTTCCACAAATTTGGCAAGGAAATGGGCGATTACGTAAATGAATCCTCTTATGAGTTTTAAGATTTGAAGAATAAGTGAAGAATTTTCCACAAACTTCACATGAAAATGGACGTTCACCTAAATGAATCCGGTTGTGAATTTTAAGATTCCCAGAATTAGTGAAAGACTTGCCACAAACTTCACAAGAAAAAGGACGTTCACCTAAATGAATCCGGCTGTGTGTCTTAAGATTCTCAGAAAGAGTGAAAGATCTTCCACAAATTCCACAAGAAAATGGACGTTCACCTAAATGAATCAGGTTGTGTCTTTTAACACTACCAGCCTCTGTAAAAGATTTTCCACAAACTTTACAAGAGAATGGACGTTCACCTAAATGAATCTTGTTGTGTCTTTTAAGACTACCAGCCTCTGTAAAAGATTTTCCACAAAGTTGGCAAGGAAACGGACGTTCGCCTGAATGAATCCTCTTGTGAGTTTTAAGATTCCCAGAATTAGTGAAGGACTTTCCACAAACTTCACAAGAAAATGGACGTTCACCTAAATGAATCCAGTTGTGAATTTTAAGACTCCCATATTGTGTGAAAGATTTTCCACAAACTTCACATAAAAATGGCCTTTCACCAGTATGAATCCTATTGTGGGTTTTAAGACGTTCAGACACCATAAATGACTTTCCACAAACTTTACAAGAAAATGAACGCCACCCAAATGAATCTTCTTGTGACTTTTAAGACTCCTGGAACTGGTAAATGACTTTCCACAAATTTTACAAGAATGAAACCTCTTGTGATTTTTAAGATGCCCAGACCATGTAAAACATTTTCCACAAACTTCACAAGAAAATGGCCTTTCACCTGAATAAATGCCTTTGTGCTCAGTTGTGGGCAGTTGCTCCTTATAAAAGGGACTGTTACACTGACAGTCAGAATAATCTCTGGAAAAAAATAAATGTTTGTATTGATATGCAAAAACAATATTTTATAGAAATATAGGCAAACACAGCTTAAATAAATAATAACATTGGTGATTTGTAACTAGTAGTACAAATTCTTTTCACATATATTTAGGGGTTATAAGATGTAATAAATTGTCACCTAATAATGAACCATCAGTCACTGGGGCCTTGATTAGTTTTATATTTTCATGAATTACTATTCATTTTCTTTGCTTTTAATGATATTTTCATTAGCAACTAGTTTCAGTAAATGGTATGTTTTTATGGATTGTTTACTATTAATATAAGGTTTGGGTATATAGTCTCCAACTTTTTACTCTCACTCCCTGTCTTTTTTCTTCCATTTTTAATCATACCCTAAACATACCCTTTATTTAGCTGTAAAAATATTTTTCAGTGTTGTTTGAAAGGAAAGTGTTGGAATACAGAATTTGAAGAGAATATTTGTATAAACACGAAGATATCACCAAAACGAGGAAACATTCCAATTTGGAAGTGAATCAAGGACCTTAGGGTTAGGCAATAGATAATGCCATGTGGCATTTGAGGTTTGGTGTTACAGGCGAATGCTAAAGTTTATGTCATGAATGATAGTGAATTAAGAATTTTTTTGAAGGAACTAAGTTTCTAAAAGAAATTGAAGAAAAGAAGAGAAAAGATGATGACCTAAGGTTGATGACTCAGTGGTTTGCTTAAGGTAATTATTGAAGGAACAAATCGCAGAGGAAATGCTGCTTTAAAAACTGAATTATAAATGACATGAAATGCAACTGCTATATCGGATAAAAAAGGAAGGCATAAAATTTTCATTTATGAAGAATTACCACAAAATAGTCTAAATATTGATAACAAAAGAAGAACTGCTACAAATCGCAACAATGCACATAGCTATTATCTTGTGTCCGCCATTTTCTTCTTTGAGAAGGATTAGATGTAAATGGAGACTTTCCCAGCGTACTGAATCAATGAATTCTTCACAGGTGTCCATCGGCTGGACACCTGTGAAAATTCATTGAAGGATTAGATGTCAATATTACTGTTTGTGTTGTTCGCATCTATTTGATCTATCAACACAATCATAGATGGAAGTGATGACTTATTCCCCTAATTTTTAAATACACCATTAAAACTACTATATTTATCTTCCCTATAGCTTTCATTAAATAATAAGATAACTCCATTGTTGTAAGTTACTGAGTTCTTTCTAGGCCAATTTCAACAGACAAATCTAGATGCTCTCTTTAGACTCTTTCCAATTAACTCAATGCCAATAATATAAGTCCCAAATTATAAGGCCACACCTAAGTAATGACTATCCTCCCCAAGTATATTTTCCCCTACCATCTTTCAT
The DNA here is from genome assembly GCA_031002005.1 of Vandiemenella viatica. NCBI lineage: Eukaryota > Metazoa > Arthropoda > Insecta > Orthoptera > Morabidae > Vandiemenella > Vandiemenella viatica. The sequence continues at coordinate 1,520,043 of JARYHS010007075.1, forward strand.
ACATTCTATCAAAACTTTTTCACATTCCTCAGCAAGTCTTTGCTAATTGACTTTTACATAATGCCAAGATATTTACAGTTTATGCCTTTCACTATCATTCCCTACCCACTAGAGACAAACAAAATACCTTTATTCTAAAATCTTATAATATATTAAACTGGTCCTTGTTTGAAATTATCTTAATTCTATGCTCACTTATCCACCTAAATATCAGCTGTAGATCCTTCAAATGAGAATCTGACTATTAATATTGTCAGTAAAACAATTACAAAATATGTTTAAGTTCATAGTGTTCATAGCATAAATATGAAGTTGTACATCTGCAGTCACTTGAAAAATGGAGAGTTACTAATAGTTAAATTGAGAGCCATTCAGGCTATACACTATCTTAAACCATGAATTGCTTACATTATAATGGTCATTTAACCAGAAATGAAATAAATGCACAGAAGTCACGTATGCAACCTAAATCAATACACAGCTATCACACAAGCAAGGAAAATTGATTTGCTTAAAAATAGTAAAAAAAGCTGGTGCAGAAACGAGAAGGTAAGAGAAGGTTTTTCATTACAGAGCTGACAATTTACACCTCTTGTGCTAACTAACCCACAGAAAATACAACTCAATTTTCAATAATTCAAAAGATTTTTTTATTAGAACTGTGATGGGTGTATTTTATACTATCTTGCAGCAAAGATAAAGATTTATGTCAAATATTTTCATAACTTTTTGTTTTACTTTCTCTTCAATCTATTAAATACTACTTGATATTAATAATTATCTATTTTTTTATAAGAAATTATTAATAAACTCAAAAGTTTGATACTTCCTTTCTATAAACTATGTATTGAGAAATATAACTATCTCTTTCTCAGCTCACATTACATCTATTTTTTTAAAAAAAAAAAACCTTGAGACTAGTCCTTGTTAAATAACATAACTGTTTAATATCCATTGTCAATTTTTACATAACACCATTTTCTAATTTTTATTGCTGTGAATTACTGCAGATACAAGCACCTACAAGGGTAGGATGTAGTATATTTACAAATAGTTTTAAAATGATAGCTTAACTAGAAATTTCATTATAATCTGTTAAAAGTTTCCTAAAATAAAACATACGACTTTTATAATACTATCTGGAACACCCAAAAACACACATACAAGCAAGCATAAATTAATACATGTAAACCAGAAACAGTTATATAGAAACTAATATCAATATACAACATTAGATCGAAGAATAACATTTCTATCTAATGTTTGCTAAAATAAAAATGCATTTATCCCTCTCCTACTACCTCAATCCAGATAATACTAAATCCAAATATGTTATGGAAATAATATCCAGTACAAAATCAAATAAAGCATCTTGAAGAAAATATGTTATAAATTACAACAAAAAAAATCTGCTGCACATAAACAAAATAAATGGTATTCTGTCATTAACTTATATAGTTACTAATTAAAACACTCCCAAAATATAAGACTTTATAAATATTACAGTTATTAAACTTTTATTTATTGAATGTTTAGGATCAATTGATTATCTCACACTGAAATACTGAGTAATTGAATGACCCAAGTCTTAATAAAACTCAGCTCCTACAATCTGTAGTCTTTCAGAATCACTGCTACATTGGCAAAAAGTCTCTATACTTAGGACCCATTTCCTTCACATGAGTATGTGGTGATTATAAGTAACTGGTTATCCAAAGGACAACAAACTAAAATGGTTAAGAGAATTCTGCACAACATTTTAATAATCATAATTACACAGTATTAAATTTTATAAAGCTCCCTTGACTATCTCAACAGAAAGATAAATCTTTCTTTACTATAGTAATATCCTATATGAATCAAACCATTTTTTTTTTGTTTGCCTAATGGTCATACTTATACTAATATTTGCAAAATTATATACTCTGATATATTCAATATAAATACTGATTATTGATACTCACTGTATGTCTTTAAAACTACTCATTAATGTTATAGCCTACTGACCATAGAACATAGTTTTTATGTGATAGTAGTATTCATGAATTTGAATAATTATTTATTTATAATCAGTAATAAACCATGAAAAGCTACAAATAATTAATATAAAAATAACAAGAAGGTTTCTACATAATATCCAATTTGGGGCCTTTTGAAAAATATTAAATCTGTAGTTATTTAAATTTATTTCTGGATTTTTCAAATTTAGTTCCATGGAAAAAAACTCTAAGGGTACATGCCATTTTTTGCTCAGATTATTGAATACTTATAGAGGAGTTACTTAATTGATTAAAAAGTTGTTGATGTGTTTGTTTAAATTTACTCAAAATCGTAGTACCTTCCAATAATAATTTCTTAAGATGTAACTAAAAGAAGAGCCGAGTTTTAATACTAATATGGGCAAGCTACTTTTGGTAATCTATGGTATCTTAAAATCAATATACTAACATGAATCACTCATACAGATAAAACATATCTACTTCTTTCTTACAAAATGTAATCCCCTACTGCCTTTTGACTTGTGATGAAATTTTTCACATTCAACTTTTTTTCCAGTTGGATAGTCTCAGTTAGTTGAGCCTTTTCAGCCACACTGAAACTAGACACTGAAGAAGCCTATTGTGTTATTCTTAGAATTAGTTTAGATATACCTAAATTTTTTTATAGCTACTTACAACTCTGAATCACTCAGACAACTATACAAAGATTACCTTCTGGATCAACCACTAACATCTCATTTAATTAAAATCGTAATCAAGAAGCCATAACTCCAATTCTAGTGCAAAACTTCTGATTACAAGGCATTAACAGAATCAGAAACTTGAAATTAACTCCTACCGTATCAATATAAAATAGTAAGTCCTTAGCTTACCTTCTTTGTGAAGTTCTGCTGATGGATTTATGAAAATACAGTTTTGTCATATCCTCAAAATCTTCAGAATAATACGTGCATATAGGAGCTGAAATAGCCGAGATATGGGTGAACACATGTTTTGTTATGGAACACCAAGATGAAAAAGTGTCTCTACAGAATGCACAAGCAAGTTCAATTAATGAAGTCTGTGTAAATACAGTTTCCTTTCTCTCTTCACAATGATGCCAAAATAAGTTTGATTGATTTGAGAAAATTTGACCACAGTTTAGGCAAATATGTAATGGTGTATTTAGCAATAGACCAAAATGAATAAAAACATGCCTAATTAGCAAGTCCCTAGAGGTAAAACACTGAAGACACTTGGCACATGTATATTGTGATGGCTTGTTTACTGACATGATGCTGTCATTAAGCTGTAATCATATAACTCCAGTCCGAATCAGTTTACAAAAGTACTTCAAACACTTAGCTACTTCAACAGGCTAATATCAGTTGTCTACAATACAGACTTTTTTTTTTTTTTGTTGCCATCTAACTTTTGACCTGTAAATAAATAAAGAAAACAATTTTAATTACCCTACTGCAAAACATCGCTAAGTAGTTATATATACTAATACCATGTGTTGACATAAAAAGCTATGAAAGCATTAAATATTCGGTAATCAGCAGAGAAATAAATATACATTTTCTTCACACCATCCCATCTGATACTCATGGCAGTCTTAAAGTGTAATACAATGTATCACGTGTATGAGTAACAACTACTAGTTACTACACATTGTTATTTTAGTGACTAGTGCATGTAGGAATCACCTATGACTGGCCACTGAACAGTAGGGGGGTGGGGGGGTTTGAAAGAACTAGTCTTAGATGAACTTTGTGTAGGCCACAGTCAAGACTCCAACCAGCCTTTGTTATGGTCAGTTCATGAGAATTAGAAGAATTAGAGACTTTTGACCATTAGAAGAAATACTGATCATTAAGTACACCTGCTAATATTACAAATGAAGTTCATATAATGGAAGAAATGAACTAATCCAATTTATTGTTCAGTAGAGGTGTAACGTGAAAGCTGTATTACAACGAACAAATTACAAGGCTAAAGAGTTAACAGTGAGAGTAGCTAGATTGAATTTAGTTATTACAGAAAAATAATAAAGAATAAAGAAATGAAAATAAGAAGAAAAATAATAAAGATAAAGAATATACAAAAAAAAACAAAAAAAAAACAAAAAAACAACAAAAAGTATGAAGTATTGCTTTTCAAAGATTTCCAAGAGAACCTAGATTTCTGGAGTTAGGGACTTTTAGAATTTTTTTAAACTGCCACATTCCAATGCCGGTTTTGAAAGACTATATTGTATTGGATTTATTGTATAAACTATAGAGAACATATGGTACTTACATATTAACGCCACCGCAGCAGAAGTTGCTCTATTGCGACAATGAAGAACATTGTTGTTGCGCACGCGCATGCAGTTATCTTTTGGATTCCTTGTTACCTTCCTATTTGCTGATTTTTGACGCTATTTTTTAGTGCTACGAAAATGCGTATTTAGGATTTGCCAAAAACAGAACCAGATGCAATTTTATTATTTCAGGAGCCAAGTATTTTACCAAAAAACGAAAATGTACCAATTCCCATGACACAAAACTTTATTTTGGTAAACATAATTTTTTGAAATATTGCAGAAATTAGTACAATTTTTTCTGACAGTTGGAAAGGTTACCAAACAAATAGAATAGAAATAGAAGGATTCTTACATGCTAAAGTTAATCATAAATACAATTTTATTAATCCTGATACAGGAGTTCATACACAAACAGTTGAGAGAATGTGGGACAGTGCTAAATGGAAGAACAGGAGACATAGGGGGATAGAGAGACATTATTTGGAATCTTATTTATCAGAGTTCATATGGCGACAACATCAGGTGAAAGAATATAGATACTATTTTGAATCTATGTTAAACTCTATATCGGCCCATTTTTCCAACGAAATCCAATTGACTACTTTTTTTTAATTGTTTTTAATTTTGAAAGTGTTTTTGATTTTAAATAAAAAGCCGGTAATATGGTACTGAATGTTATTGTGAGTGCTGAAGCGCGAGTGGATAAAAACAGCCAAATCTGTAGCTGCGGTGGCGTTAATACGTAAGTACCTAAAAAGTTAATACATCAGTGACTTATGAATGATCCAAATTTACATCTTATTAGATGCTATTTCATAAAAATCGTCCATATTAAATAAACAGTTATCAATAAGTATTTTTTTAATTAAATTCCTGAACATTTTATTTGGAAGTAACCTTATTCTCACTGGTATGGCATTAAATAGCTTGATCAATACATAGTAGAAAGTTTTTTGAATGCAACCATATCCAAACCTGATTAAACTTATGTTATCTCTATTTCTAGTACTGTAGTAGTATAAATGTAATTAAAAAAAGTACAAAGGAAGAGAATGAACTTGAATCTTTTAACTGCATTGTTAAGAGTATGCTGCAGTTTGAGGTTGATAGGAAAATGCTTCAACAAATGTTGATGGTACAGACTAAAATGATTTATCTGACGTAGCCGATTTAATATGTTATTTCCTTCTGTAATATCCAAACATTTGCTTAGTGGAAAATTTAGGGATTATGAGAGTAGCTCTCGTTTTTGTTAGTGGTTTTGTGGTGGTTTTAGAAGTTGAATCTGATGGAGAGCTAGTTTAACTGTTGGCAACACTACTTATGTTGACTGATGATAATGTAAAGACACCTATTAATCATGCCTTAGTCCAACTGGTACAAGAGGAGACAAAACATTTAAAATAAAGATGGAGAATACTGCTGATTCAGCAGAATTGCTCACAAGGCATGCTCACACTGCTATTAGCATAAACCATACAGAAAAGTCTCCTCAAGGAATGAAAAGAGATAAGTAAATCAAAGAAACATCATTGCCATTCTGCTCCCAACATGATGGAGGTAAATAATATATGGCTCTACCTCTGCTATTTAATATGACACTCAACAGCTAGGACAATGTCAAATGCCACCATTACACGATAAACGGGCGTACTTAAATAGTAATATGGTTTTTCACTATCTGTAAGAACATAAATTAAAAAGCAGGAGTTTCGCGCTGTAAGATAAGATCCTAACTGATTTGTTAACAGAGACTGTGACACCTAATGAAGTGAACCTAGGTTAGTTTTTCACTTTTCTTGATTTTACGCAAGTAAGTCTGTGCCATTCTGTTGACCAACATATAACTTCATATAGATTTGCAAAACTTCACAACTACTTTAAGTAAATGAGGATCCCAAGTCATTCAAGAAAATAACTGCACACAATTATAGATTGTGGGCTTCTCTAGTTTTGCTACAAACTGCTATCAGATAACCATAAATAAATACAGACAAGACAACAAAAAAGAAATCACGGAACAGCACATACTAAACAAATGGCATCACAGCGATAAATTTCACTCCCTACAACACCGGCTACAACAAAATATAATGATTTGCGTGGTAGCTAGAAGAAATACTTCGTTTCATCAATCATAAAGCAAACATTTCGACATCAATATTATTATACTGGAAAACTACTTTTTTTAAAATCTAATTTATCATAGAAAAATTCAATATAACGTTCACAGATACTGTACAGATATATTGATCCCAAGTTTCAGTTATGAAACAAGACAGATTTAAGCCTACAGCAAACATCATTATTTCTAAAGTTACAATTGTCAAGCAGGAAAATGAGCTGATTTAAGATTGTACCATACTATCTCACAACCAAAACTCAGTTTTTCATTAATCACAGGGATCATCAACGAACATTTAATTCCCGAATTGTAAAAAGCAATACATTCACTGGAACCACTAGAAAAATAAAAACATACCTTCTGGTTAATGTATGTCAAATTTATTGCCTCATATCACTGCATTTACTCGCCTTTATATTGCAATGTATAATACCTAAGCAAACACGCATTCCACCATGGAACAATTCAAAAGCAAAGATACTGCACGAAGATAGCTCTTGGCTTCATGGAGGAAGGAAATATATGGATGACAAGTGACGTTAAATCGGTGAAGCAGGCTCTAAACACTCCCGCATGGCGGCAGCAGCGGTATTGCGCTTCCAAACATTGCTATGTTCCCAGTATATCCCGAAAACTAAGCAAGATATCGAAAAATTTTATTCTTTATTTTCGATTTGTCTCGTCGTGTTACATAAGAATCGATCATTACATTTGACTTTTGTGAAATTTTTCTTCAACATTTCAACTAAAGAAACCTCACTTTTGATACAGTATATCTCTAGAACTAGGTGAGATATTGAAAATTTTTATTCTTTATTTTTCATTTGTCTCGTCTTTTTAAATAAGAATCCATCATAAAATTTGACTTAAACCAATTTTTTCTTCTTAATTTCAACCAAAACCATTTCACATTTGGGACAGAATATCTCGAAAACTCAGCAGAATATCAAAAAATTTTATTCTTCATTTTTTATTTGTCATATCGAGTTACATAATAATCCATCACCAGATATCGGCGTCACCTTTATCCTAGAGTCCCCTTGAGGGTTTTGTACATATTCCCCGTGTCTGTATGGAAGCGGCCATGCCCCCTCCACTCCGGCCATGCCCCCCCCCCCTCCTACTCCGCCCTGCTTCACTTCAATGCGTGGTGAAGGTCTCTTGCGTCGTCTCCATATATTTCCTTCGTCCATGCTTGGCTTAGTCTGAATAGAGTATTTTACCATATGTTCGAAAATATCTAAAAATGCATAAATAAGATACTTTTGGTCATAATAAATCTAAATATGTTAATTTTCATTCATATAAATACAAAATTACTGTTATAGTTCATTTAAAAGATTCAACATTTTTCGTCTGCTCTACACATACGCGAAACTGTATCCGCCATTAATTGAATTTCTACGTGACGTCATTAGATACCATCCACTGTGTATAAACCAGCTGTACTGTGTTTCTTGTTTGTGCAATGGAAGACGGATTTGTGAAAGCAGAAAGCACGAATCTGCCAAGTTCTTTGATGGTTGCAAAGTTTTTCGCATCAAATCCAGATTTCTGTTCTGCCGAGCTAAGGAATGTTAAAACCTCGATGTAAGTATTGCTATTTTGTCAACTTCGTATAATTGTTTTAATTAAATATATACATATTTTATGCTGATCAAACGTATTTACTGATTATTTCAGATCTGGAAGGGAATCGTATGGTGACGACGCAATCGGTTACGTAAAGCTCAAGAGAAGTCAAAACATTTGTGTTGTTAAATGTACTATTTGTCCAGAGCACAAAGTGAGATCCAAGCCATATGCAGCAACACTTATTGTGAATGAAAAAGAAGAAGTGGTTACAAGTGTTCAGTGCCACGATTGTCCAGCATCTGAAGGTGGTTGTAAACATAGGGTTGCATTTTTGATTTGGTTACACCGCCGAAGTGAAGAGCCATCCTGCACATCGGTAGAGTGTTATTGGAGAAAGTCTAGCAAAGGTTGGAGCAGCCATTAAAATATTAACAGCAAAAGAAATGGCCAAAAGGAAACCAAAGGAATTAGTACCAGACAGTGGACTCATGAATGAATTCATAATGGAATGCAAAAAAAATTTAAGAAAAAAAAAAAAAATTAATACATTCCAGTTAATTAAACATTAGCCCGATTTTGAAGAAAATAATGCGATTCTTTCACTGCATACTCTGATGTTTAAATTTATGGATGAAGACTTTGACATGTTTTTAATGAAAATCTCACAGGTGTTTCATAAGAGTAACATACAAAATGCAGAGAAGAAAACTCAGGATCAAGACAAAAGTGGTTTATGGCATGAACTCAGATATGGAAGAATAACCGCTTCCAAATGCTACGAAGCCAGCCGTTGCAAAACTGTTGATGGGACTCTTGTCGCTTCTATTCTTGGTGCAAGAACTCCGGCTACACCAGCAATAACCGGGGGGAAAAAAATTAGAAGAAAACGTATGGTGGAAAACAGATTAGGAGTAAAAATTAAAAGATGTGGTTTATACATTTCACCACAATATCCAATGATTGCTGCTTCACCTGATGGGATTGATGGCAAATTCAGTGAAAAAGCTGTTGAAAACTACATCGAAAAAGATGGTGTGATGACAGATAGATATTTTGCACAAGTACAAATACAAATGTATTGTGGTTGTATAAATCAAAGTTATTATTGTGTTGCCATCGTGATTTCGAAAAAATAATCAGGTGACTATAATAAATGCTAATTATAATCATCAATATGTAACAAGATTATTGGAATATGTTGTTTCTTTTTGGAAAAATAATATTTTCCTAATTTTATATAGAAGTGCATAATTATTAAACTTGTTTTATTCTAATACATATTACTTCCTACACCTATGTAGGTCTGACGATGGTGCAATAAATTATTTCACCTGGTACTCTCTTAATTTATTGAATGTATTGTCTCTTCATACTATAAAAACGTTGGTTTCCTAAAACTTAGATAGCTAAAGTATAAAGGAAGGTGTAGGATTTGAACTCTCATCCAATAGGGAAGGGGGAGTTACTGGAGATTGTGATACCACTGTAACAACATTCCACCATGTGAAGTAATGACATCATGCTACTGGAGCATGTAATTTTTAAGAGGTAATTATGTTGTAATACATCTTGAACTAGCTGGACAGTGCTTTAACTGCTCTTCAAAGCAGAATCTCATCACTAGAGCTGTTTTAGAAAGTACCGTAGTTCTAGCTGTGTTATGCTGGTCCAAGGTGAACACAGAAAGTTGTTCTAGCAGTTTCACCATATCCAGTAGATCCACCCACGGTTCATGGTGGAGGATACAAGTACCAGTTATCACTACATTGCTTTAAAACAGTTGATACATTTTATGGTCAAACTTTATGTTCAAAAGAAATAAAACAATACATTCAAATTGATTACATTTCATTATTAAAAGATAATTTTATTTAATGAGTGAAATCTTGCAAATTTATTAATGCACAGGCAGTCTTTATACATAAATCTAACATACCAATAAAATTAGAATTTATAATAGAATGCAGCTTTAACATGTCAAATTCTCTGAGTCTTCTAATCACTCTCTCAACATGAATCGTTTGCTTTGTCTGTTTCACTTCAGGCTTTGAAAGTTTGGATCCAGCTGCAACACTTGGAGGTCACAAGAAAGTGAACCCTTTCTAAGATAAAAATACTACAATATGCTTAAATCCCCTATCAGCTAAAATACATGAACCAGGTTGTAAGCATTCTAGAAAATTGCTATGGTCTAGCAAGTTCATATCCCTAATCCTACCAGCATATCGATTAGACACAAAGATAACAAGACCATCAGGTGTACATGCAATCAGATACTTTATGGTATTTGCTTTTTTATAATCTGACCAAGTTAATACTTGGTGGGTAGCCTTAGAAGGTTTTTGGATTTCTATTTCCTTGAGTCAATAATACATGTGACTTGTTTGTATATTCTTTCTTATGATGTAGTTGAAAATTGTTTTATAAATGGTGAATGTACATTTACAATCTGAGGCAATTTATTGAAAAAAATTGCTAACTTGAGTAACAGACATGTCAAAATCATCAGCCAGTTGCAAAAATGTTCTATTTAATTTTATTTTCATCAAGCATAATAAAATGTGTTGTTCAGTTATGTTGGTGTAAGTCTGTAATAAATTTATAAGAAAATAAAGTTCCTTTGGAAGGCCAATATATAATTTTGGTTTGTTTTTTATTTTAGCTAATGTGCTTTGTAGGTTTAATTTTTCAACCTTTTTTTTTTTTTTTCCTCTGGTGAGCTAGCATCTGAAGTAGTGTTGGATTGACTTGTTTGCTTGTATGGGGAGGAGCCATGATCAATTGCTGACCCTATTATAGATGGTGTATTTGATATATAACTATCAAATCTATCATCTGCAAAACAATGAGTAGATGAAGATGGCAACCTTTCACTTTCCTCAGATACTGGAGAAGTAGCAGTACACACTGTTGCCTTGAGAGGTGTGTGCAGCACAGTAGTCTGCACTTGTTTACTTCTAAATTTATCCATCAATCGAACTTGAACTGCCTTATGTTGTTGGATTGTAGATACTTGAACAGCTTTGTCATGCATATTTTCAAGGTTACAAATACCTACTCAGTCAGTAAATCTGTAAACAATAATTGTACCTAGATAATTTCATAATAATTTAGGTTAAAAAACAATATGTTTTTTATAATGAGCTTCACTGCAATAAGCCTATTTCTGATTTTACACTTTTTCTTCTTTTCATTTATCTCCATCCCATATTGGTAGGTCAACATGAGATGATGATAAATGCGAAGAAGAGTCAGCTTATTAGGTATAACGAAATGAAACTAAAGACTGATCATGATTATAAGGTGGGGAAAAAACTGCTTGTTGAACACTTGAAACATAAATACCTCCGTGAAAACAAACTCAACTGGCCAGGACACATTGGACAGGTAGTAGGAAAGGGCTTAAAAATCCATCGCTCCTTAGAGAGAGTGATGAAGAGATGTAAGACAGAAATAAGGCAACTACGTTAGAAAACTTTGCTGAGACCACTGCTTGAATATGGTGTTGTAGAACGCATCCCACAATTTGAGAATCAAATACAGGATTTGTAGGAGGTGCAAATAAGTGCTGCTGGATTTATCTCTGGAAATTATTTCAGACCTCAATTAATAATTGATATGATAAAGGATCTGAAATGGGATTCATTGGAAGACAGGAGGAGGGTGACGAATGTCATGGAAGTGTATAAGGCACATATTAGCGATGACTGGAAAGATATTAGTGGAAGAATTAGGAGAGTTGCATAAAAGCGAAAAGATGACCGTGACCACAAGCTGGCACTCGATTTCAGGCATAAGGGTGTGGGAAGATTTTCTTTCTTAGCTAAGGTGTCAGGAACTGGAATAAGTTACCAACAAAATAGCAAACTTATCAAAATAAATTTTAAGAAAACATCTCATATTAGTTTTTAAACAAAAATTAGGTCTGTTTGGACTTACATGTAAACTGTAAAAGTAACACAATCTTGGAAACAAAGAGTATAAAACTTCTTGAGATTCAAATAGATTAGAAAGTCAACTAGCAATAAAATATCACACTATTGATGATATTCATGGAGGAAGGAAATATTCCTTCCTCCATGATGATATTAAGTAGTTCCATCTTTGCAATAAGAAAATTTTCTCTAACAATGGGTCTAGAATTAACAAAACTCTTATTCAGTTATATGGAATGGCCTACGTTTTTGGGAAACTCTTGAGAGAGTAATTGAGTTTCTCATAGATCAGAAATTAGCTGTTAGGATACTATGTAGATAAAACCAATAACTTCTAGCAAACAACTCATTAAAAAAGCTCAATAATATTACAATGGCTTCTCATTTTATCACATATGCCTCGTCACTGAACATTTTAACTTGTTCACTAATGATGTGATACTAGTGCCATAGTCAACGTCAAGGCATTTTATTTTCAAGCAGTAATTCCATTGTGATACAGCCTGGACCATTATCAAGCAGACATTAGGTTGTAACACAATATGTATCAGCATGACACCATTAATGTACTCGAGCAGTAATTGTTGCAATACCCACTGGACCAGCATGACATCATTACATGTACTTCTGGAAATATTTCTAGTGGTGTCTTGCATTTTACCACTGTGGTATTGTGATACCAATTCCTTGCAGAGTCGTGACTTCCAGTAATCCCAGCAGTTAAATTAAATTAGTGACCTACATCATTATTAATCTTAAGTTTTATGCTTACTACCTACATTATTGGCAAGTATGTTTCAGTGATATTATTAATAATATAAAAGTACCTTGATCTCACAATGTAGATACTATTATATTATCTTTGTCTTGTAGGTTCTCGTCAGGTGATTGAATGACAGACATTCTTTGCCTTTGGCGTGGACTCCCGTTTCCTGTCACCTTGGCAATCGAATTTGGATGGTACACAGTTCGGTTTCATTCTAATTCTTTTTACTGAACCCATGATTTTATATTGCGTATAGTTTTCCATATCGTTTTCCAACTGAAGCATAAAACATAAATTACTTTATAAGTTCTAAGCTCGTTTTGTTATCTATATGACAACCAATTAATTGTTGTTAGGGATATGTACTTACATCAAAGTGATTTTCACAAAAGTACAGTGGAGTTTTTTCCGACAGTAGTTTAGGATCTCTTCTCACAAGTTTTTGCCATGTCTTTCTCGTGTTTATATCGGCTCTTGGTTTCCAGGTATTTTTATACTCGTATTTTTAACCTCAAGAACAACACACCAGTGATAAATTACAGATTACTAGGATTGGTTCTTTTTCAGATTCGCTCTCGTATCACCTGTAATGGTATGAGAACATTACGATTTCATTATCTTTTTAGTGTGGTTATGAGCAGCAGGTAACAATTATTCTGTGCTGACGTTAACTGCCAGCGACACAGTGACCAAGGGGGGTCAGCTACCTACCTGATCCAACTTCCAGGAAACCGGCGAGGCGTTTAGCCGCTAACGAGAGGTGACCCTCCTCACTGTCAACTAGTGAAAGACTGTGTAGGAACATCGTATTAAGAGCGAAATTTATGTGGCTCCAACACTCATAGTAGTGATTTGTGCAGTCGCGACAATTTATGAAGACAGACCGTGGCGAAATGCAAACACGGCGTGTTTCTCGAACAATGAAAAACCGAGGAAGTGGCAATAACATGCAATTCCCAGAAACTTAAACTCTTGGCCAATCAGAGGAGCCTGAATGAAGAGAGGTCGTGTGTGTGTGTGAATGTGTATGTTGGAAGGACAGTGATCCTCCAATATAACATGAGCTACTATTTTATGTAAAACATGTCTTTCATGTCTGGACGTTTTCTGGAGATGGGAGGGAGAGAGAAGGGACGGGATTGGCTGAACCGAAATCCGTGGGTCTTCCCGATCTGTGGAAGTGAGCGGCGATGATGACAACAGGGACTCGTTCGGCAGATCTCGAGACGAGAGGTCATTGAAGCGAGCGGAGAGCCGGCAAGAGGCCACCCGTACAAAGTCATAAGTGTTTATGTCCACACGGACACAAGTTTGATTGGAAGTGGTTCATGTGAAGACAGGTGCCGGTGTATCTTCCCCTGTGCTGACTCACGGTAAACACCTTCATTAGGAAAGTGCACTAATATTCGAAGTCACTCTCTCACCCAAATAGCGACCCTGGCAAGGAAACTTGCATATAACAGTTTCAATCTGCCGAAACCCAATGAGTTTTAGCCGGAGCATAAATTAAAATAACTTCGTGGTTACAACAAAAACAATGACGAGCCTTTGTCCTTTTGATTATTAATTGGTTTATATATTTAAATATTTCAGTGATGACCGAAATGATATGTTCAATTTATATGTAAAGTTTAACCTGAATAAATGTCCTCGTTATGGAACTTTTATTGATGAACAATGATGTCATGCATTGTAATTGAATACGAACCCGTCCTCAATTGAACTAACTTTAATTAAATTTTCCCTGAAATTAAGAATTAAATTCATATGGTTTTTTTTTTTTTTTTTTTTTTTTTTTTTTTAAAGTAATAAAGCACCCAGACCCGCCACACGCTTCACACCTTAATCTTAACAGCTATTTCTTAACTATATAGTGACGTCACAAACCGAAGCAGCATAGCGGCTTGTGTTTCCGTGCGGAAATTAAATATTTAAACTTTAAATGCCCTTTTAGGACAATCATTGATTTCATATATTTTAATAAAAATTCAAGGGATTTATTATTACCAAAGGAACAAACTAAGCCACATTTCAAAAAATGATGTTAATACCGTATTCCCTATTGACTCGCGACTTGTGGCTCCCACGGGACCGCATCTGAGTCTGGAGTGGCTCACACTCTCGATCTCCGTTGTTCAAGTTCTTTTCTAAACCTGATGGTATTTTAGGACATGGTACATACTACTGGAGCCTGTGGCATTCAGGATGTCGACAGTAGGAGCAAGTGCTGAATTTAATTTTTATTATTTTTTTTTTATTTATTTATGCACTTACAAGTTATTAGTAACTATTTTAGATGTTGAAGATTCGAAAATGGCGATATTATTGTAGTTTCTAAGGGACTTCGATATGTGCCGATAACAATTCGTATATTTCGTCATTAATATACACATAAGTAAAAATATTAGGCAGCCGTATGTTTGTAGTGGGCAGAATATTTTTGTCATTTTAATGGTTCTCTGGATGAAAAAGTAGGAAGGAACCATTACACTGAAAGTGCTAGTGTTGTTAATGCAGTATCAATCAAACATGGGCGGATCCATTGGGTGGGAGGAGAGCTATTGTATTCAAGCCCCCTCCTCCCCAAATAAAGTATCTAGGTCCACCCAGTCATCATAATTTTTGAGAACCTACTTTTTTATCTTTTTAGCTCTCCTGATCTTTTAAGGGTTTTAAGGGGGCAGCAATCTGAGGAAACTATTAAGCCTACCCTTGTCCGACTCAAGTCCCCTCCACCAACCCAGGTTAACTCAAGACCCCCCCCCCCAAATCAAAATCCACTCAAGCCCCTCCCAAACCGAAATCCTGGTTCCGCCCCTGATCGAGACCAATAATTTCCTAAAGGAAATGATTTGTTTGCAACAGTACATAAGTACAGTAACGATTTCTTTTTTTAACTGCTTAACGTCTCTCTAACAGCGAGGTCTTTAGAGACGGGAAAGGATGGGGGGCAAGGAATGAGAAGGAATTCGGCCATGGCCTTTTGAAGGAAGCATCCCGGCATTTGCCTGAAGTGATTTGGGAAACCATGGAAAACCCAAATCTGGATGCCCGGACGGGGATTCGAACCGCCGTCCTCCCGAATGCGAGACCAGAACGCTAGCCGTTACACCAACATGCTCGGTGCTAAGTAACGATTTCGCTCGCCGACATACAGAAATTTTTGAAAGGTTGTTACTGAATAATGTAAAGCTCTAAGAAAACAGGAACTGAGCTACCCGTTAAGAGAAGATAACAATCATGTCGTGGGATGAATAATTCATTCACTATATATAACTTATATTTGAGGGCAAGAAACAACTTGAAGGTGTTCTTAAACACTTGATTATTCAAAATGAAATTTTCGGCTCATGTAGAAATTTCATTAGAAAAGATATGAGTACTGACGTAAATAATGCATGTGAATATCACATTTTGTCGGACAAGAGTGGTGAAAAGCACCATTGATGACAGTTTTTTCTGACAATTAAAAGATAATGATTCTATGGAACTGACTGCTCTCTCATCTGAACTTTTTGTAGAATTCAGAGATCTTGAGCTAGGAAAGTGCATTGGGCGAGGATACGATGTATGTTCCACTATGAGGCAAATGAATGGTGTTCATAAAATAATACATACCAGATTAGTGATTAGTTAAAATAAATTTTACACATATTACTCGAATGTAACTTCTTCGTATTTTTCGCCTCGAAATATTATCATTAAAAAATCATAAATTTTGATTTATTGCAATTTTGATGATTTTTTAAAAATTATTAAGGTGAAATTATTCTGTATGAAAGCTGTTTATTTTTCGGCATACATTACACCATATCGGCATCGCCATTAAAACGTGCCATTTGGAGTTTAAGAATCGTTTTTCATGTTGAAAAAATTTCCAATTCGGTGGTATTTAAATAGTTAATTGAATGCGTCATTACTTTCTTCTCATTTGAAACCAGGCTAAGCCACGGCTAGCGGCGGGGGTGAGCACGCAGAATAGAACAGCCGCAGTCTCACAGCTAATATTCAGAAATGCCTTTTAAAAAGAGTGTAGGTACTAAAATTAGGACATTACTGTAAAGATAGTGATTATATATTCATTTTAACTTTCAAATTAATGTACGAAATATACGCAAACAGATTAAAGCTGCAGGAGGGCGGGGATGGGGAGGAGAGACGATGCGGAATAGCCTCAGGGCTACCAACTGTTCCTAACGCAATCGCACGCTGTTGTAAGCGCAATGACAAACGCTGATGACGTCTTTCTAGTTTTAACTATTTTTTGAGGCCTGCAATGACAAAACGATCTGAAACTTTGTTACGAATTATGTACTACCAAACTAATTGGTATTGTGACTTTATCATTCAAGTTAATACACCACAAATTTTGATGCAGAAAATTGGTTCGTTTGAGACGAAAGTGAGTCCAAATACTTGAGCAGATGCGGTGTTGTAAACTGTTTCTAACAGAATGGACCGATTTGTTCACTAATAAACACGAAGTATGTGTTTAATAATGTATTTACCAAATTAGTTAGGTGAACAACTATAACGTCGATAGAAAAGTAAATTTCAAAATAACCGAAATATAATTTTTTGGGCGTCTGTTACATGAAATTTGTCCTGTACCAGGTGGCAAAGGATTGCTTGAAATCCTGCAGAGTGATGTGGGGCCGTGTCGCCTGGAATCAGCGAGCATGGTGGTAGAGCACTATTGTTCTGGCCTCGCTTTCGGGAGGACGCGAGTTCGAATCCCCGTCCAGCCATCCAGGTTTAGGTTTTCCATAGTTTCTCCAAATCAGCCGAATGCTTCATTCAGAAGGTAATGGGTTCCTGATATTTCCCACCTCTAATTTCCTCGACGTCGACGAGGCGTAAGGTCATTAAAAACAAAATGCTTGGAATCTCAGCAAATTATGCTCGCATAGATCACTAACTACACTCCTTCAGACAACTCAGATTCCGTAACATATCATTAACCTAAGTTCTGTACACACAGCTTGCTCTGTCATCCCACATAGAAGAATTTGATAGCTGTATTGAGGGCGTCGTGCGGTTTGGATTCCATTTTGAGTGGTAGATGCGAAGTGTTAAATCTATGTGAAGCTGTTGTTGTATTTAAAAATCGACATTTATTTGTACCCGCCAGTCAAAGAATGCAGCGAAAACAATGTTGGTATTGGATCCGTCCTATAAAAAGGAACTCCTAGGTGATGGTAAGTATGCATGATAAATCTATATATTAATACGCTAAGCGAAAACGTTGGATACACTTTTAAGAATATTGCGCGCACGGAGAAGTGTAAGATTTAGCATAGTTAATGTTTATATGGAGAAGAAGTACATAAAGCTAAAATCCACATATAACATGTAATAAAAATACATTAAATTTTTAAGTGTCAACGACACTTAGCGATTCTGCCAATGTCTGTGATCTTTGGTCAACAGTAAAGAAAAAAAAAATAATCTGCATAGTTATAACATGTTACAGATACATTATTAAATAAAAAATAAAATTGGAACGTGTGTGTGAGAGAAATCGGATCGGAGCCAACTCTCTGACGTGTATTTCCCATGGAGGAAGGAAATATATGGAGACGACTCAAGAGACCTTCACCACGCATTGAAGTGAAGCAGGGAGGAGGAGGAGTGGGGGGGGGGGGGGCATGGCCGGAGTGCAGGAGGCATGGCCGGAGTGCAGGAGGCATGGCCGCTTCCATACAGACACGGGGAATATGCACAAAAACCTCAAGGGGACTCTAGGATAAAGGTGACACCGATATGTAACTCGATATGAAAAATAAAAAATGAATAATAAATTTTTTTTGATATCCTGCTTAGTTTTCGAGATATTCTGTCCCAAATGTGAAATGGTTTTGGTTGAAATTCAGAAGAAAAAATTGGTTAAAGTCAAATTTGATGATGGATTCTTATTTAAAAAGACGAGACAAATGAAAAATAATGAATAAAAATTTTCGATATCTCATCTAGTTCTAGAGATATACTGTATCAAAAATGAGGTGTCTTGTGTTGAAATGGAGAAGAAAAATTTCGCAAAAGTCAAATTTAATGATCGTTTCTTATGTAACACGACGAGACAAATCGAAAATAAAGAATAAAATTTTTCGATATATTGCTTAGTTTTCGAGATATACTGGGAACATCGCAATTGTTTGGAAGCGCAATATCGCCGCTGCCACCATTGCGCATGCGCGAGTCTGCTTCACCAATTTAACGTCACTTCTCCTCCATATATTTCCTTCCTCCATGGTATTTCCAGCATCGAGATACTCTGTGATCTTTGGTCAAACCAAAGAGTCGCATCAAGAAGAAATAATCTTTGAAGTTATAAAAGGAACATTTCGAAAATTAATGTAGCGATTCTGCCAGATACTATATAGTCTTTTTATTATTTAAAAGGTTAAACTTTGGTTGATGGTCTTTTGACTTTTGAATTTCAGTAATTTCATAACGGTTTTTTTTTTTTTTTTCTGTCAGATATTTGCACCTACTTCCATTATGTCTCGATATAGAACATTGACAGGTCGGAGAGAAACAGAAATAATACCAATTTGCATGAAATTCAAAATAGACCAAATTTATATAGTGAACACACAAAATGCTGAAATTATTTTGATGGATACATTAAAATGCGCACTAAATGTCATTCCAAGAAAATTTGTAGTTTGGAATTTACAATGTAGGTTTTGCAATGCGAAACATTTGGAATCAGAAGTCACTTCAGGTGAAAGGACTGTATTTACTTCATGTTGTCATAAAGCTAAAGCAGTTTTACTGGTCTTAAATCAAAATGAATATTTTAAATTCAAATGAACAATCGGTAAATAGAAAGTCAAAAATTATTTTGAAAACATTTCATCATTTGCTATGCTTAGTCCAGAGGCTAAAATTTAGAATACAGTCACGCGTGGAGTGTATCATTTTAATTTTATAAGTATTGCAGGGAATTAAGGCAAACAACACAAGGTAATAAGGTATTGTAACACACTCGCAGCCAACGGTGTCAATGTATACAGTATATAACATATCTATGCTCGCAGCAAACGCAATAGAACAAATTAAAATAATGATAATTACTCTTTCATGATAGAAACTAAATAACTTAATGAATTACGGTCGAATTTCGACCCCTGGGCGATCACTAGTAATGTTTATTATTTATGACTGTGTTTGAATATATGATCAGCATAAAAGATGAAGGAATGAAGATTTGTTTATTAGGAGACTGGTTTGTATTCTGCTGATCCGTGTTGGGTCGCATTCCGCCGAGTCTCGGCGGCATTCGGTGGCAGGTGAATAGGCCGTTCACACCATTACCAAGTTCAAAGTTGGGGAGCGGTTCCTAAACTACGTGTCTCGGACTAGGGGGAGGGGTTGGTTGGGCTACGTGGAGGGAGGAGGGGGGCGTAGTTCCAAGCCAGACCATGTAGCTTTCCATTCATATTATTTGTCACAGGAATAATAATAATTTCGTGTGGTCCGTAATGACCTAGTGTCAGGGTTTCTACAGGCTGCGCATTCCGCCCCTAACCTAGCCCGCCAATCCTGCCGGGTCCAGGGGACCTACAATTTACCGTGGAATCCGAACCACTGAAGTGTTCTAGGCGCACTTCACATTAAATAGCAAGCAGTGCCAGAGGTGAAGGCCAGGCCAGGTTAAGTACGTATGTAAATCCACGCCGAGACAGGGTTTCTTACCGATGACCTTTTCGATCTCCAGTCAGACGCCTTAACCACTGAGCCACCAGACCGCTGTCACAGAACACACACAAAATGTTTATTTCCGTCATTTAATTATCTCCATATCGAATTTACGATAGTCTGACAAGAGAAAACAGTACAAAAAATCAAAAGTGAAAAAAGCTACATGCTACTTGTGGAAAAAGGGGGGGGGAGGTTAGGCAAAAGTCAAGTAGGGCTACGTGGGGGGAGGGGGTTCATAGAGGGCCAAAATGGACCTACATAATTTATGGACGTTCCCTTGGGACAAACTTCAGAGAGCACTAAATACCAACATTACAGGTAAATAATGTCTGTATGTATTTGTAACAACGGTTTTAATTTTAGCTTCCTTTGAAGCATCGGTATTCATTACAAAATTAGCGAAGAATTGCAGCTAAACAGGAGAGCTAGAAAGTTAGAAGTTGTTTCGGATAAAGAAACTGGCTGGATAACACGTCTCATAAGGCCGTTCATCTTAGTGGTTCAAATCAAAGGCAGACTGCAAAACGACTTAATCCTTTAAAGTGGCATTTTGATAAATCAAAAGTCATGGGTTCGATACCCACGAATAGATTTCATTCTTATTTTGTTTATTCCTACTCTACACTAATTTGTGGTATTTTCTTCCGTTTATGCACCAAGAAACCGAATACAAATTTATCTCTCTTCAGAAGTTTCAGGTATTTTTGTGATAAGCACTTAAAAAACAAAGAGTTTTCACACAGAAAATTTTATGGAATTCTTACACTGACACACATTTTTCATTAAGATTGTAGGGAAGCAAATATGAATATTTTCATTTTTGAATTATGGTCTTAACCTTCATTAATTTCGAGTCGGGGTAGGCACATTGTATCACGTCAGACAATACTGATATACGAAAAATATTGATGAATAATTTAATTTGTTCTAAAAACATTGTCAAGTTTAGAAATTTTCTTGCTACTTTCAATAGTCTTTGCAGGTTTCTATAAGAATTTTGGCGTGGAGATTAAAATACATAAAACATGAGCTACAAATTCTTGGCGGGTGTATTGAAAAAGTATGTCCGATATTTTATTATTATTATTATTATTTGTTACAACTTTTTACAGCCTAACATCTAGTATCTAAATTGGTCCATATTTATAATAACGATATGATTACGTTGCTACATAGATTTCCGCTACCTAGCGAAATCAAGTGAGTTGTTGTTTACAGTTAGAGTCCTGTTGTAAGTATAGGCATTTATTACAAAAATTTAAGTGCTTGAACATATGTAGGTTAAATTTTAATAAAAGAAAAACTAATGTTAGGAACATAACCCCTTAATTAACCCACCACTACTATTTTATTACAAATTTTACTACGCTACTGCTAACTACAGTACGAAAGTCAGTTTTTTTATGATAGATCTTCAGCCGGATCCACGTCCTCCGGAATTCTTTGAGGTCTGGCCCATCTGATGCGATTATGCGATTTCTGGAATGACCAACATCGTCCAGGGTCTTCAGAGGTGTCGCCACCGGCTTCCGGTGGCTGTGAATACCAAATCGTATTTGGGTCAATACAGTGCTGAGGAGGTGTATTACATCTCCTTTGTTCTATCAAGTACACAGTTTCATTTCCTAATTATATAATTGCTTTTATATCTTACGAAAGGAACTTAATTTAATAGCTGTCTCCTTCACATTTGCTGCCACATCATTTTAATTTTTTCAAGTGAGAAAAATAAACAATAATAAAGAATAATAATAGTCTCCGTTTTTCCTCTTCATCATGGCATGCAACACTTGCCAGTCAATGCCCACGCCGCTTAGTAGGCATTATACCTTCCTGCTGATATGGTAATTGCTTTGTCAGCTATCCCGCCGCATACCATAAGCGGACTAAGACTTAATACAGCGAAATGTTAAGGAGAAAGAAGTCTTTAACCACAGTATCGATTACTATTATGTTTCGTTATATAACACGCACTTCAACAAAACAAATAATCTCTCTTTTTTAATTATTTTTTTTCCTTTTTTCCTTACTCTACTATAAAATATACTCCGGTATGTGTCAGTATGATGAATTTCAGGCTGTTGGTAGGTTCTTGTAGTGTGCAAGATAATGAAGCTTTCTCCAGTGGTATGTGAGTGGTTAACGCTGTGGTCTCGAAATTCGATAGGGCGCGGATTCGAATCCCCATCGGGTCATCCAGATTTGGGTTTTCAATTGATTACCCAAATCACTCCAGGTGAATTCCGGGTTGCTTCCATCAAAAAAAGCCATGGCCGAATTCCTTCCCGTTCCTTGCCCCAATCCCAATCCGCCTCTAGTGACCTCGCCTTCGACGATGCGAAAAGCCCAAGCAATAATATTGCTGTTACATTAACATTCTGCTGATTTCTACACTGTGTCTAGCAGATGCTGTCTTCGCGTGTGTTTTCTGGATGGATCTTGAGTGCAGAATTGGTTTGTATTATCACCAAATTCAATGAGCCACAGCAAAATTATTGGTTTTGGGACCTTTTCTCCTAAGGTCTGGTTAACAATACAGGTTAATTAACATTGAAGAGAGGCTTATCTGGTAGCTGCCTGAGGTACAGGTTATTCAGAAACGTACTTCAAGTTTGAGGCTTACATCTGACAAATGGTGGTACTAACTAGCGTTGTAACAGATGTCATTTTTGCGGATCCGGATGTTCAGTGCTTGACAACCGTGGATGCGGATGCTTTATGGAAACGGATGGTGTGGTGGAAAAATGAATTTATATTTATTTATATTTTGATACTTTATCAAAAATAAGTATACTTTTATGCCAAATTCTATTTCCATTTAATACTGTGGCATTGATTTATTTTTTTGTCTTATCCTTAACAAAACACATGGGAGTATTTTCAAGTGAATTAAATTATTTACATAATTACGAACGCATCTAGAAAAACAATCTGTGTTATATGATCATTTGGGAGTTTGCGTTTCAACTAATGCAAGCGTCAAGCACATGGCCACGCCACCGCACGTCTCTGTGCCCGCCACCCGCCTTTCCACCGCTCTAGCGGCCCACTCAAAGTCTAACCAGTAGGACCTTCTATGATCTGTTTTTCTGATAAAGGGCTCTTGATGGGCCGTGAAAAGGGTTACAGGACTACACGTATGACGTTTGGATGCTATAAGCCTCCCAGACAAGTAACATAGGTCCTTACCTTGGATCATGATTGGAGGAAACATCCTGCGAGTGTGCATAGACACTGGCGTGTGGCGAGAAAGTACGAGTGGAAAGGATTGCACGGAACACATTGTTAGATTCATTGTAATAGCGTGAATGGTTGAGCGCATCCTAGGTAGTTCTACAGTAATATTCTGTAAGTTAGGTCGTGAATAGGCCGCTTTACTTTACATGCTAGTTTAAACATGTAAATCCGTCGCTCTGGTTATATAACACCGTTCAGTTCATAGCTGCTTTTATTGCAAGATTGTAAGAGAAAAACAACCTCGTTATTGTTAGCTTAGAGTAGATGGACCGCAACTTGTATAAAGAAAAAATATATTGCAATGTGAAAAAAATATTCGCTATACATCTACATTAAAAACTGCGGATGCGGAGGTAGGATTTCACGTGAAAGTTTTGCACTTGCGGATGCGAAGCTCGATTACATCCCTAGTAAAAACATCGTTGAAAGAAACTGGTGCGTAACATTGCACCTTAAAATAATGGAAACACGGCTAAAAAAACTGAGAACATTAATATTCTGTCAGAAATAGCGGCAAAGCAACAAATTTTTCTCTTTTGTAAATAAAATCGAAATAATTCTTGTTTAATGAAAAGTGAGTAATTGTGATGAACTCTTCTGGGAGACCACTTCCGTCACTTCCTACGATTTGAAACAGCCAAGAGTTACGAGTGTTTGGATTTCAGCATGTAAGCCAATGTACTTACATGGTTAATTGTATGCGCTGCATAATCGATATCTCATTTCCTGTTCAACCGAAATGGCTGACACCTCTGCGTCACATTAGTTTGCGATTCAGCATGTAGTCGCAGCTTAAGAATATATATAATTATGATGAGCGATGTAAAGTTAGTTTTTTTTCCTTTCAATCAATGCATTCTATTATGAAAATATCGCTGTCATAGTGGTTTAAACATTCTGTTTGACATGTCACTCTGCCTTTGGTTTGGGAATAACAGCCGTAGCATCGCGAAAGAAGATGCCTGTCTTTCTCAAACCAAAGGGTGAAGAAATATTTATTCCAAAATAGAAAACAAGGAGAAGTCCAGAACATACTTACTATATAATAGGGAGATGAGGTGGTTAAAGAGGTTGGTAAGAAGAGAATTGAGTTAAAAGACAGCAGGGTGATATGGAATATATCAAACAACTAAACAAGGAATCAATAACAGCAAATAATGTTGCTAAAATGGATTTATCAAGGGTATTATTGGTGTAGGGGGACCACTTACTGATGCATCTAGAAATTTCTATGGTTACGTTAGAAAACTGAGGTAAAGGGAGAAAGTTGAGACAGTTATAGATAAGGATGGAGAAGATGTTACTGAGGATTTGAAAAAGGTATTCTTTTTAAATATCTGGTTTAGTAAGATCATTGGGGACGTTGAATCAGGAATGGGATGGTATAAATCAGAGATCGAGCTTAATCACTTATTTAGAAATGAGCAGCGTAAAAAAATTGAAATTCATCCTGAGAATATCATGAAGGAACTAACAAACCTGAAAAACATTAAGGAGCTAGTGTAGATGAAAAAGATAGCAGGATGTGACATTGTACCTTATATTAAATTATTATTTAGATTGAGTTTGGTGACTTACTGCTTACCAGAGGAATGGAAATATTCGATAATAGTGCTGGTACGTAAAGGAGGAGTAAATAGAGTAAAAATTTACTGGCCAATCAGTTTGACATCAGTCGTAGGTAAATTAATTGAGAAATTGATGTGCAACCATATCAGAAATATATGTGAGGAACTTAAATGATTTTAATGTCGGTAATATGGATTTAGACAAGGATATTCATGCAGACTCAGTTATTAGGATATAGGCAACATATTTCGGATGAAATTTACAATGAGGTTAAATTGAGAGCGTAGCAATAGATCTTTAAAAGGCGGTTGACAGAGTGAACGATCAAATGGTGATAAATAAGGTAAAAACTGTTGGAGTTGATGTGAAAGTGATTAGCTGGGTAAAAGAATTCTTAAAAAGTAGAAAGCAAAAAGTTAGGGCAGAAAATATAGTATTAAAAGAAGTGAAAGTGAAAATGGGAGTGCCACAGGGTTTTGTATTGGGACCATTGTTACTCATGACTCTGATAACAGATGTTAGGTTGTTTGCAGGTGATATAATGGTATATAATAGGATCAAAACGAGAGAAGACCGTGAACAGCTGTAGTGTGAACTCGAAAGAATATCTAAATGGGTAGGTCAGCATGGAGAAAAGGTAAATACTAAGTAGAGCCAGCTTATTAGGTACACATATTAAAAACCTAGACGCTGTTTATAATCATAGGGTGGTTTGGTAATTTTTTTATTTTTTTTACTGCTTTATGTCTTTCAACAGCGAGGTATTTAGAGGCGGGAAAGAATGGGAGCAAGGAATGGGAAGGAATTCGGCCATGGCCTTTTTAAGGAAGCATCCCGGCATTTGCCTGGAGTGATTTGGGAAACCATGGAAAACACTAATCTGGATGCCCGGACGGGGATTCGAACCGCCGTCCTCCCGAATGCGAGGCCAGAACGCTATCCGTTACACCACCACGCTAGGTGGTTTGGTAATAATAATAATAATAATTAATTAAAATTGCAATGGGGCCTACGCTCCGGTGGCAATTTCCCAACAAACCCATCTTCACCCTTTCCTGCACCCAACTACATTTGCCCTCTACAAATTATTAAATTGTTTCAATTTTTTGGTAAATTATTCATCATTTATCTTGAATTATAAATATCTTGGCACAACGATTGAGAATAAGCTGAAATGGGCAAAGCACATTGGGCCAGTGGTAAAAAAACCCTACAAAATCCTTTATTTACTGGAGATGATATGAGAATCTGTGCTAGAGTGGTAAGGGAATTGGGTTATAATAGTTTTGTCCGACCATTGATTGAATATGATGGTATAGTATGGGACCCACATTTTGTGTATCAAATACAGGAGTTGGAGCGAGTACAAAGAAGGGCTCTGAAAAATACCGTAGATTGCAATCAACAACAGATATGATAAAATAAGTGGAAGACAGGAGAAAGGTGAAGAAGGTCATGGGAGTGTTACGAGAAAAGGAAAGATATTGGTGTAAGAATTGAAAGTAATGCTTGAAAGGGAAGAGATTACTATAATCATAAGCTGGCACTCGATTTCAGGCGCAAGGGTGTAGGAAGATATTCTTTTGTAGGTAAGGGGCTCAGGAATAGGAATAAGTTAAATGGAGAATTGAAGAATAATTTTCCAAAGTCGTTGAAACAATTTAAATTTGAAATATGTAGAGGGGGAAAGTAAGTGTGTGCAGGAGATGAGAAATAATGGATGTTATTGAAGACGTTATGTGAAAATTTCTTGTTGTATCATTTAGCAGTTAAATTATAAATAATACTGAAAACTTTAAATCAATAACAAAAGGCTGAGGACGAACACGGCAGATTTTGGAAATCTAAGAAGCTCAGAACTGCCGGCTCACTGATTACAATCATTACACTCGTAACTGCTGTCGCGTCGCCACAACAAATATTCAACATCACGAGGACACTGTGGCGATAATACAGTCACAAACCCCGTGCATAAGGACTGAAGTCATTGTCCTAGTGCTTTGTTTGTGGAATTCAGAACATAACAGGTTCAACGGTGAACGATTTTTATATTTATGTAAAGCAGTGAAGAGTTTTTTAAAAAAAAAAAAAAAAAAAAAAAAAAAAAAAAAAAAAAAAAAAATTGGATAATTGACGTTGCATATAATTAACGTCCTTATTATTAATATTGAATGACGTACATTTCAGACTGCAAATTTTTGTAGAAACTTACAGTGGAATGTATACTCTTCAGCGTGCAGTATCTCAGTATTAGATATGTTATTGTCAGCTGATTTGTGGTGTAAGTTGTGTGTTGGATGTATTGTTTATAAGGGTGAAAATACAAGGAAAGACAACGATGTGGAGGCAATAAATGTGACGCACATTAAACAGGTGTGTTTCTATCTGTGCAGTGTTTGTGGAGCAGTGCAGCACACGTATTGCTTATTACAACTCGAGGAATGAAGTTTGTTGAGCACACAATGTTTTCGTTGTGTGGATGATGTTGTACTGTTTTAAAACATTACATTTTCTTTATTAGCAAATATGAGTTGAGTTCTAATTTTATGTTCAGTAAGTATCACTTGAATCACAAGATGTTGGCCGTATGTTTAATTTGGCTGTACTTCATCAAATAAATGTATGAGCAAATTGCTAGGCAGAACTTATTATTTGTTAGAGTGTTGAATTTAATTGTCCTTTAAAGTAATTTTTGACTATAATGCAACGCTGTGGATCTCTTTACATTGCGATGCAGAAAATCAAGATTTATTATCCGGCTGAAACACACCAGTTCTTTGTTTTTAATCGTAACAACCAGTGAAATCAATCACTGGAATGCAATTTGCTTTACGAGTGCTGTACCGTTATTAACATCCTGTTGTCTTGTCTATATTTATTCTAATTTTATGGTTGTACGGTAGTAGTATGTTTGTTACAAATGATCTGAGCTCCTGAAGCTAACAATTTGTAGTTGCCTGATAGTTGTTTTCTATTAGCCATCTTTCCATCCTGTTTTAGTAAAAGCTAACCACATTTTATGTTTTTACATATTAATTAGATACATATATTGGTCAGCAGAATCACACTGACTAAAAGATAGTAGTGTAAAATCAAGAAATAATAATTAATTATTGCTTTAGGATGTGAATTACATATAGTAAAATACTCATAAAATGCTGTTGGAACTAAAAATAGGAATACCACAATATAGTTTATGAGCACAATTGCTGTATATATTATTCTAATCAATGACTGTATTCTACAGTCCGAAAAAATAAGTGTCTATCTTTCTGAAACACTGCATTATGTTCCTATCTAAATAACATGAACACATGAAACTGCTGATCTGCTGGTTTATGTTCTCAACAAAAAATGGAAGAAATGTTATGTCTGTGTACTACCATTTAACAAAAGGTCATATTTGCCCTTCTCGAGGGCATTGGGTGTGTTGATGTATAGCTGAGCTCTGAATTTATTTCCATGGAAATGGAGACTGTGGTCTTTAGGATTTTCTGATCATTTTAGTCCTGAGTAGACAAGTTCCCCTGCAGTGTGCATTATTTATTTGGCAGCAGTGTGAGCATACCTTGTGAGCTGTTGCAGTGAGTCCATCTATATTGTCCATTTGTTCAGTCAGTGTATCAGCTTAGCTACCAACAGAGCTGGGCTTCCATCTGAATCCTATTTTGACTTGTGTCAGTTTATACAAGTTTCCTATATACAGTTATATTTCACTGTCTGCCTCCCTGTGTTTCTCATTATATACTCTTTAGCATATTAACTAGTAATATTTTTCTGTAATAACTAAATTCAAGCCAGCTGCTCTAACTGTTAACTCTTTAACCTTGTAATTTGTTCATTGTAATACAACTGTCACATTACAACTCTACTGAACTATATATTGGATCAATTAGTTTCTTCCATAATCTCGATTTTATTTGTTATCTTGGCAGGTGTTCTTAATGATAAGTATTTCTTCCAGTGGACACAGATTGGTGTCGGACTGCAGTCTATGCAAAGTCGAGCTAAGGCTAGTTCGTTGACCCTCCTCCTACTGTTCAGTGGCCAGTTGTAGGTGACTCCTACATGCACTGGTCACTAAATAACAATGAATAGTAACTGGTAGTTGTTTCTTATACATGTGATATATTGTATTTAAGACCTCCATGAGTATTAGGTAAGTTGGTATGAAGCAAATGTGTATTTATTTCTATTCTGATTTCAGGATATTTAATGCTTTCATAATA
This sequence comes from Vandiemenella viatica, assembly GCA_031002005.1. Lineage (NCBI taxonomy): Eukaryota > Metazoa > Arthropoda > Insecta > Orthoptera > Morabidae > Vandiemenella > Vandiemenella viatica. Next base: position 1,549,473 of record JARYHS010007075.1, read on the forward strand.
TATTTTTTATCAGTACATGCTATGTTGGTATGTCTATATATACCTCCTTAGTGGCATTTTGCAGCAAAGGAATTAAAACTGTTTTCTCTATTTCTTTACAGGTCACAAGTTGGCTATCAACAAAATAATATGTCTGTGTTGTAAACAAATATTAGTCTCCATTTACATATCAAATATTAGACTGTTTAAGAAGTTAAATGTTGGAAGTACTTTAAACCAATCTGACTGCAGTACAGCTATTGAGAGCATCATGTCAGTGAACAAGCTATCACAGTATTCATGTGCCAAGTGTCTGCAATATTTCACCACTAGGGACTTACTAATTAGGCATGTTTTTAGTCATTTCAGTCTATTGCTAAATACACCATTACATATTTGCCTAAAATTGTGGTCAAATTTTCTCAAATCAATCAAAGTTGTTATGCCACCATTTTAAAGAGAGCAAGGATACTATAATTACACAGTCTTCGCTAATTGAACTTGCATGTGCTCTCTGTGGAGACACTTTTTCATCTTGGTGTTCCCTGACAAAACATGTGTTCACCCATATTTCAGCTATTTCAGCTCCTATATTTGTATGCATATTTTATTATGAAGAATTTGATGATGTGTCAAAACTGTATTTTTATAAATCCACCAGTAGAACTTCACAGAGAAGGTAAGATAAGGCCTTACTATTTTATATTGATATAGCACTTAGTTTGAAGTTTGATTTGGTTTATGTCTTGTAATCAGAAGCTTTGCACTAAAAATTACCATCAGTTTAATCAATTGAGATGTTAGTAGTTGATCCTATAGTATAGTATAGTTGTCTGAGTGAATTGGAGTTGTAAGTGAAATATAACAAAATTTATGCAGATCTAAAATAATTCTGAGAATAACACATAGCCAGCTTCCTCAGTATCTAGTTTCAAAGTGGCATCATTTGGAAGCAAAGGCTCACTACTGAGATTATCCAACTGGAAAAAAAAGAAAAATGTGAAAAATATAGTCAGGAGACAAAAGGCAGTAGGGGGATTACTGTTAATAAGAAGTAGATATGTTTTATCTGTGTGAGTGATTCATATTAGTATACTGATTTCTAGATACCATGGATTATCAAAAGCAGCTTGCCCACATTTGGATTGAAAATCAACTCTTTACTCAATTAACGATAACTTCTCTCTTAGTATTCAATAATCTTGGTAAATTAATGTATCTACCCTTAAAGTTTTTTTCTGTTGTACGAAATTAGAAAAAAATCAAGAAATATAAAAGGCATCAAACTGGATAATTAGGTTCAAACCCTTTTATTATTTGTTTTTTGCTAATGATCTGTAGGTTTTTATTTTATATCTTAGTACTGATTATAAATAAATAATTATTAAAATTCGTTACTATTCCTGTAGCTAAAACCATTTAACTATTGTCAGTAGGCTATAAAATTGATGAATAATTTCAAGAAATATAGTGTATAAAAATATCAGTATTTATATTGCATATGTCAATGTATGTAAGTTTGCAATTATAAGTACAAGTATGATGAATATAGGCAGACAACAAATAATGGTTTTATTCATAAAGGAATTTGGTATGATTCATAAAGTTTACAGCGTTCTGTTAAGACATAAGGTGATTTATAAAATCTAATACTGTATTAATTATGATTACTAAACTGTGAAACAGAATTATCTTAACTTGTTTTGGTTTGTTATCAATTGGACAACCAATTGCATATAATCTCCATATATTTATTTGAAGGAAATGGGCCCTACGCCTTTTTGCCAACATAGCAGTGATTCTTGAAGACAGTATTCCCTTATATTTTGTTTAGGTGCAGAAAATATATCTTTAATGACATTTATAATAGATTTTCTCCCAGATTCTTTATTGATTTTGTGCTGCATATTATTACCATAGTACTTTTAGATTTAGTATTATGAGCGTAGTGATAGTAGGAGAGGGAAAAGTGCATTTTTATTTTAACACACCTTATATATAAATGCTAGTCTTAGATGTAAAATAGTATTTTAATAATTAGTTTCTGTGTAGGTATTTTTGGTTTTCAGGTATTAATTTATGCTTTCATATTGTGTATATTTGTGTGTTCCAGATGGTATTATGAAAGTCCTAAGTGTAATTTTAGGAAACTTTTTTGCTGCCTATAATGAAATTTCTCATTAAGTTATCTTTTTAAAACCATTTATAACAATACTACATCATAGATGCTTGTAGCTGCAGTAATTCATGAAAGTGAAAATTAAAAATTGACAGTGAATATTAAACAGTTCTGTAATTTTAACTCTAACTATTCTCAATGATTATTTTATAGATCATAGATAAACTGAAAAACAGATAGTTATACTTCTCAATTTATAGCTTATAAAAAGGGAGTAACAAAATTTCAGTTTTAATTAATAATTGCTTATAAAAATAAATAATTAATAATTTATGTTATATGATATATAATAGACTGAAGAAAATGTAAAACAAAATTATGAAAAGATTTATATAAATATTTATCTTTGCCGCAAGATAGTACAAGTATAAAGTATACTAATCACAGTAGTAATAAAAAAATAATTATGGAAATATTGATAAATTCAGTTGCATATTTCTGTGTGTTAGTAATCAAAAACTGCTGTAAATTGTCAGCTCTGTAATGAAAAACCTTCCCTTACCTTCACGTTTCTGCACGCCAATTGCTTTTTCTATCTTTATGCATATCAATTTTTTTTTTTTTTTTTTTTTTTGCTGTTGTGATTGTTTCTATTGATTTACCTATCTTTATAATAATTCAGGGTTACATATAGTAGCCATTCTGTGTGTCATTTAGTTAGTATCTGGTTAAATGACCATAAGTAAAATTTCTGATTTGAGATAGTGCTTACACTGAATTCCTCTCAGTTTAACTATTATTAATTCACCATTTTTAATTTGACTATGGATAAAATACTTCAGATTTATGGCAAAACCTTAAATATAATTTAAAATATTTTGTAATTGTTTTACTAACAATATATATAGTTGAATTCTCAATTGACAATGGATCTATAGCTGAAATCTTGGTAGGAATTAAGATAACTGCAAAAAAGGACCAGTTTAATATGATATAAGATTTTAGAATAAAGGTATTTTGTTTGTCTCTAGTGGGCAGGGAATGATAGCAAAAGGCATAAACTGTAAATATCTTGGCATATTATTTAAAAGGTTATTAGCAAAGACTAATTTAGGTAGATGTAAATGAAAGCTTTGATAGAATGTATGAAAGGTGGTAGGGGAAAATATATCTGAGAGGAAAGTCACTACTTAGGTGTGGCAGTATAATATGGGACTGATATTATTGGTTTTGAATTTACTGGGTAGATCCTATGGAGAGCAACTAGATTTGTCCGTTGAAATTGGCTTAGAAAAAACTCGTTACTTTATACTATGATGGAGTTATTTTATTATTTAGTGGAAGTTATGGGAATGATAAATAGAGTAGTTTATAATGGTGTGTGAAAAATTTAGGGGAGTAAGTAACCACTTACCAATGAATATGGTGTTGATACATCAAATAGACACAAACAATACAAACAGTAATTATTATTCATATAATCCGTCCACAGCAGAAGAAAACGGTGTACACAAGGTGGAGGCTATAGGCCAATCATTGCGATTTGTAGCAGTTCTTCTTTTTTTATCAGTTCAAGGATTGATATATGGTAATTCTTCATACATGCTAATTTTCTGCCTTCCTTTTTAATTCAAAATAGCTGTTGTATTTAATGTTATTTATAATCAGGTTTATAAAGCTTAAGCTTTATCTGTGGATTATTCCTTCTATCTTTTCTTCATGAGTCACCTTTAGCAGCTTTTCCTCTGTGGTTCTTCCTTCGAGAATCACCTTAACCAAACAACTGAGTCACCAACCATAGCTTATGAAATTTCCTTTAAATACTTCCAGAAACTTAGTTCCTACAACAAATGCATCATCATTCATAACATAATCTTCAGCATTCGCAAGAAACACCAGACCATAAATGCGTCCTGTCATTATGTTTCCACCAACCCTATGGTCCTTAATTCACTTCCAAATAAAAATTCTCCACTTCTTTGGTGATATCTTTTTGCTCATACTAATGTTCTTCCTTTGAATTCTGTATTTCAACCACTTTTCTTTATAGCAATACTGAAAAATAGTTTTGCAGTTAAACAAAGGGTATGTTTATGGCATGTTTCAAAATGGAGAAACATGATACAGAGTGGGAGTAAAATGTTCAAGATGATATACCGAAACTTTACAATATAAATAAACAATTCATAAAAAATATACCTGTTACTGGAGCTAACAGGTGGCAAATGAAAATACTATAAAAGTAGAGAAAATGAACAGTAATGCAAGAAGATATAAATAATACTATAAGCACTGCCTCTGGTGAGCAATGGTCTTTGTTATGTGACAATTTATTACTTCTTATAACCCATATGCATAAGTAAAAATATTTGTATTAATAGTTAACAAAACACCAATGTTATTATTTCTTACAGCTGTGTTTGACTTCATTTCTGTAATATGTTGTCTTTGAATTTCAACACTAAGTATATTTTCTGTTTCTAGAGATTATTATGACTGTCATTGTCACAGTCACATTTACGAAAAGCAACTTCCTACAACTGAGCACAGAAGGATTCATTTAGGCGAACAGCCAGATTTTGGTGAAGTTTGTAGAAAAAGATTTACCTGGTCTGGGCACCTTAAAAGCTACAAGAGGATTCACTTTGAAAATAGTCAATTTCCTTGTCGAACTTTGTGGAAAAAATCTTTCACCCAGTCTTGCTTTCTTAAATCTGTAAAGAGGACTCATTTATGTGAATGCTCGTATCTTTGTGAAATTTGTGGAAAATCTTTTACACAGTCTGGGAGTTTTACAATTCACAAAAGGATTCATTGTGGTGAAAGGCCATTTTCTTGTGAAGTTTGTGGAAACTCTTTCACAAGCTCTGGGCATCTTAAAAGTCACAAGCAGAATCATTCGTGTGAACGGCCATTTTCGTGTGAAATTTGTGGAAAATCATTTACCAGATCTAGGAGTCTTAAAACTCACAACCGTATTCATTTAGGTGAACGTCCATTTTCTTGTGAGGTTTGTGGAAAGTCTTTCACTCATTCTGGGAATCTTAAAAAACACAAGAGGATTCATTCAGGTGAACGACCATTTCCTTGTCAAATTTGTGGAAAATCCTTTACAGTGGCTGGTAGTCTTAAACGTCACAACCAGATTCATGTAGGTGAACATCAATTTTCTTGTGAACTTTGTGGAAAATCTTTTACATGGTCTGAGGATTTTGAAAGTCACATGAGGTATCATTCTGTTGAACGGCCATTTTCTTGTGAAAATTGTGGAAAATCATTTACAAAATCTGGGAGTCTTAAAATTCACAACCGCATTCATTTAGGTGAACGTCCATTTTTTTGTGAAGTTTGTGGAAAATCTTTCACTCATTCTGGGAATCTTAAAACTCACAAGAGGATTCATTTAGGTGAACGCCCCTTTCATTGTAAAGTTTGTGGAAAATCTTTTACACAGTCTGGGCATCTTAAAACTCACAAGCGGATTCATTTAGGTAAACGGCCATTTTTGTGTTAAGTTTAATCTTGTATAGAATATTGGATTCTTAAGAGGGACAAGAGGATTTATTTAGGCAAATGGCTGTTTAATTGTAAAGTAAGAGGGAAATCTTTTAAAAGGTCTGGATTTCTTAAATAGTACAAATGGATTCATTTAGGAAAACGACTATTGTCGTGTGAAGTATGTCTAAAATCTTTTATACAGTTTGGGGATCTTGAAAGTCACTTGAGGATTCAATTAGATTCATAGAGCATGGAAATCCTGGACACAGGAGGATTCCCTAAAATGGATGCCTATTTTCTTTCAATTTTTGTTGAAAACATTTTACATAACCTAGAAATCCAAAAGCGGTAAGACGATTCTCTAGTATAACAGCGATTTCTAATGAACTTTGTTGAAAATCGTATATGCAGTTTGGAATCCCTGAAGGGCATAAGAGAGTTCATTTTGGTTTCTGAAATGTTGAAAGCATCATAGAATTCATCTGGATGAATATCAATTTTCTTTCAGTATCAGTGGAAATTCTTTTAAATGGTATAGTAACCTACAAACATTGATAAAAATTATCATTCCAGTGATAAATGTGCGTAAAAACAATGTTGAAGCGTTCATAAAGATACAACTGAAATCGAAAAATATCTGTTATCAAATTATTATTGTTGAATAACTGCTTTTTCCATATAAAGATTGTGAAAAAGATCATGTCAGCTAGAAGAATTGAAATGGAGCAGATAATGCTACCTATTAATGTAGTGCTTCTCGAGGTTTATGGGGTAAAATGTGTAGTCAAATATCTTGGTGGGAGTGCTTAACGCTCTGGCCTCGAATCCCCGTCTAGGCATCCAGATTTGGGTTTTCCTTGGTTTCCCCAAATCATTCCAGGCGAATGCCGGTATGCTTCCTTCAGAAGGCCAAAGCCAAATTCTTTCCCGTTCCGCGTTTCTAATCCCATCCCACCTCTAATGACGTCGACGAGGCGTAAAGCCATAAGTAAACGAAAAGGAGTGAAATTTTTCTTATAATGATTGATATTTTGTTTTTAAAATTTGTTGTGTTAAATTATTTTTTTCTGCTGATTTTTGTGTTATTTGACTTAATATCTAAATTATTAAGTGATGTTTGTCTTATAATGATTGATTTATTTTCTAGTAAATCTATTTCAAAGCATATTGTTTAGTGTAAGACATCTTCTAAAACGTTCAAAGAGTTTTTTGTTGTGAATTTCAGTTTCATGGAGCTGATGTAAATACTGAATAGAACAGTAGCACCATAGATACTATTCCAGTTTTCATAAATAAATTAATTTAGCTGTTGTTTTAATAAATATTTGTAATCTTTTGCTAACATTGTTTAAAATATTGTATGAGAAATATTTGTAGGTTGTTTATTTAATTAATGTGTTGTTTAAGGTCTGTTAACTCATATATTGTTAGAACATGACTTGTGGCCAGTTCTGAGTAGGATGGGGAGTGTTAGATATTTGGCTGAATCTTTAATATTGAAATAATTACTGAGAATAGTTATGGGGATGTCAGAGTGGTTTTTGATAGGTAGATTTTTATCCTTTTTTTATTTTATTCTATTTTTTATTGTTTTGCAGATAGAAAAATTTAAGTTTATTTGCTTTTTATTATTATACAGAAATTTATATTCACACTATTTTGAGTTTACATTTTAATCTTTAGAAATGTTAGTGTGTCAGTTTGTTTTCAAATATATTTATGAATAAATTGTACTTAGTAGTAATAATGCTCATAGAATTATATATCATTTATAGATTAAATAACTTGCCTCAACTGGTTACATACATTGCCGTAATTGTATTAAAGGTATATTTTTAGCTGTTAGTTTTGTGCTTCAAATATTCTTTTATCACATTATGTTTGAAATAAATGTCATTTATAATTAGACAGGGCATACATTGTTGTAGCAATAGTTTAGTTATGTCTTCATTCCTATTGCCTTACCTCCCTGGGTATAAGGAACCATGAGAGACCATTCCAACGTTTAGAGTTTCAGCAGAGAGCTGATATCGATCTCTTTTGTTTATTATCCACCAGCAGTTTTGAATAGCATGGTAATGATGGATTTTACCATAGCTGGGCACAGTTAATAGAAAAGTTAACATTAATTAATCGTTAATCCCTACTTAAAAACTTAACATCGATAATCATTAAAGCATTACATTTTTTCAAATTTAATGCAAGTTAAAGTTAACCATTAAAAGTTAACTATCCAAAAGTTGTACTGATGTCTATGTATTGCAATAAGTATTGCTGCAAGCAGTACCAAATTGCTATGAACCTTGAGGTGAATCAATAATACGTCCACCAAATATCCTGGAAAATGGGTTTTCTTCAACATTTTAACCATTTTCTCAAACGTATCGGATTCTTCAACATGTAGTGGAATCATGTTAGCAACAAAAAGTTTTGTAATACATCAGTCCACCACAGCTTGGAATATGATGGTTCCGGTATCTACTGTATGACGCCAAATTTTTTACTAGTATAAACTTTTATTAGCAGATGGCAACGAAAAGAAATTAATTTGTTGCTATCCACATCAGAAGAAGCCACAGCACTTGAAGAAGGCTTTGAATTATTTTTCCCACGAATTGGCTCTGCTATTACTTTTTCTTTAAATGGTTCATATTTGTATATATGCAATCTCTTCATATTATGTTGTTTAAGATTATTAAGGCTAACAGGTGAGCCTTGATTGTGGGAAGTTTCGGCAAACACAGTTGCCATTCATAAATCAACTGTTCTCCCAGACTTGATTTAAGTGCAACATAATCCCATAAATGTGGCCAAGGACTTTTAACTTTCTGAGTTGCTATTATTAGCATAGCTGCTTTCACTGACGGATTGAAGAGCTTCAGTTTGCATGACGTGATCATGTACCGAATGTCAGATTAAACTTATTTCACTAACGACCACCAAACCAATACCAACTAAAAAGTGAAATTTTCATGACGGTAGAAAACATAGATTATAAAAATACCAAAATCAAGCACCGATGGAAATAGAAACGAGTACTTAGCAGCGGTTTGAAGACGTAAAATAGAAACGCTCCAAAACTATAGCTTTCCTCGTCCCACCACGCCATGCCTAGCATAACAATTGTATAGCCTACACATCACACTCCATCTTTGTATGAAGCCTTGTATCCACTTGAGCACGCTCAGGCGAATGAGCCGCTCAGTGAAGCGAGCGGCTCAAGTGTGGACGCCTGAGCGCGCTCGCAACGAACGACAGCGAGCGCGCTCGGGGCGAGCCGATCGGTTGTCGGTATTTTGGAATGCGCAAAGGCGAGCCAGTGTGTGTTCGGCGCTCAGTGTGGACGCTGGTTTTTGACAATGAGCGAGAGCACGTGGGATAATGAACTTTGTCTAACTCTTATTGATGCTTACAAATCGAAACGGGTATTGTGGGATAGCTCGTATGAACAATATTACAATAGAACTAAAAAAAGATGATGCCTGGCGCGAAATTAGCGAGGTATTAAAATGTAGTGTTGATGAAGTGAAGAAAAAAATTACAAGCCTGCTAGGGTCGTTCAGGCGGGAACGATCGAAACAGAAGAGAACTTCTATAACGGGAAGTCTTTTTTAATAGTGTTTCTCGCAGCTAATATATGTTTGTAACTAAAATAAAAAATTGGTACCAACCTTATATAATCTTGGAGTGACTGAACAATGGCATCACAGACTTTCGGTACAAAACGGCTGATGCTTTGTTTAGATACTTTAAACATATATTGCTGACTTGTGTAGGAATCTCCTGAAGCTAGGAATCTTAAAGTTATAATTAATTTATCTGCTGGTGGGATCGCATCACGCATATGCGTATCCTGCATTTTAATATGAGGTCCAACTAATGACAGCAAATGTTCAAAATCAATTCTTGACATTCTCGTAAAGTTTTGAAATGTCTCATTTTCTCCTTCAAATGTCAACTCGCGAATTAAACTATTAAGATAATTTCTTCGCTGACGATAACTTTCCCTAATCCACCACCTTGGTACTTTCCTTTTCTTCTTTGATATTGCATGGATAATAATAAATGCTGCAGCTGCCACACGCACACGTGACGACATGTCAATAGCCGAGCGTTTACTGAGCACCGGCACAATGCTCGTTCGACCAAAATTTCCTTTTACCTTGAGCACGCTCAAGCGAGCGTGCTCAAATCAATGAGCGGCTCATTCGCCTGAGCGTGCTCAAGTGGATACAAGGCTTTACCTATTATTCGTTCGCAATCCGCCTAGCCGAAATTACAAGCGTGGCATGGCGCGCTATTCAAACAAACCAAACGATGTCATCTACCAATGTAACGGACTAAAGTAATCGTTATTTCAGTTTAAAATGACTGTTAATGATTTTTTAGGTTTACTTAGAAGTTAACGTTTTTGCAATTTTATGGTTTGGATCAAGCTACTTTGTACCATTTATGACTTTAGGAGCATCTGTGATAAAATAAGCTGTTTACACCAACCATAATAACAATTACAGTTTTGGTGATGATAATTATAATAAAGACTTAAATTTTTGTTGATTTCAATTTCGGACAGCTGTGTTCAAATAATACGTTTAGCGTTTTAGTACTGAGGCGAGTCATATTGCGCCAACAACTCAACAAACGAAATGACAGATAGGTGACCATATTACATGTTTCTTTGGGTCAGTATACTTACTTTCTTTATTTATTAATTCACTTAATCTTCAGAAGCACTGTTTAACTGACGAATACCTTGAAAATAGTATTTCTTCAACCTAGATTCCCCAGTCATTTTCACAGTTTAAAGATAAGTGTACAAGTATCCTAATTAATCGTATTGAAGAAGCTTTTGGCTTGTATTGTTGTTGAAGAGCTTGATGCAAGCGAGATCCTACCAAAACAATTCTTGTAAAATGCAGTGCTTTTATGGCGACCAAAAATTATGAGCCCTTGTTCAGAGCCAAGTCGATACTTTGCTGTGTTTATTCGCATTTTAAAACAAAATGGTTTCTCTCTGGGTTATAGATCGATTATTTAGAATAATTTTTTAATTGTCTTGGCTATTATGTATGCCATGTTTTTAGTAGACCTATTTAATACCTTAAATGTGTTGCTTTACCAAACATAGAAATATATTAAAACCACGATCTCCCTCGAACATTTTAGAGTTTGTCTGGTCTTAGAATAAATAATTTTTATTATGCCTTACATTTCAGTAAAAATTATGACATTCATAATGGACAAGTCATAAGATATTTTAGTTCTAAATAAATGATCTATAACACAGAGAGAAACTGTTTAGTTTCAAAAAGTGAAGTGAATAAAGACTTCCAAGTATAGGACAAGATCTCATAACCTTTTGTCAATACGTAATAATGTAAGTGCGAGTCTTGTCATATTTTTACAATAATTATTTTGGTGGGATCTCATTTCTTTTTGTAAGTTGATAATCTATTCTCAATAATCGCTCAAAGATAATGACTCCATTTTAAAATCGGTGAATAAGAACAGTTTAGAATTGAATACGACATGTCCCACTCTCTGAAAAACAATGGGAGTGCAATGTAGCTGAGCACAGCAGATTGCCGCTGATTTAAATACCACTATAAGAAAATAACTAGTAATTTCCAAACTAAGCATAGGAACAAAGCACAATTTCAGATCTCATTTAAATTGATGAACTCCATGCATTATAAAAATGTTAAACTTATAATTTTATCCAAAGAAAAGCAATTGAACTGTAAATGTGTGCCAGCATTTTTTATGTCTGGGATTGTAATTAAACAACATAGGGAAAAATCGATATTAGACTTTTCTTAAAATTTAGGAATGAAACCGTATATCTGTACCAAATTACTCGTTTCTAAGATTACTGGCCTTGAATTGTAATTTCAATGTCAGAGTGTTGTGGTCGATTTTTTTAAAATTTCATCTCACTATCTTCCAAATTAAGGAAAGAAATAAAGTAAAATTTAAAACATTAGTTAAACTTGGTAAGCTCTGTACACAGTGAAAATCTCAGCCGTGTAAAGTTATTAGGATAGAAAGCAATTTCGCATTAGATATATGGAAATCTATGAGACTCAGACTTTTCTTCTAATATGGAAGTATAGTTTTATCTGTGTTTCAATCTTCAACTTCTATGACTACAGGAAGTACTTTAGAGTTTTGATGATCATCAATCATCGAGTGATTGACCAAATCACTGAAATTTGCATATGAAAAAACTGAGCGTGGTGATTGAGCGGTTAACATTCCGGAGAACGCCGGTTCGAATCCCCGTCCGGGCATCCAGATTTGGGTTTTCCGTGGTTTCCCCAAATAACTCCAGGTCAATGCTGAGATGCTTCCTTCAAAAGGCCATGGCTGAATTCTTTCCCGTTCCTTGTCCTCAGTCCCATCCCGCCTATATGACCTCGACGTCGACTAGGCGTAAAGCCAGAAGTAAAAAAAAAAAAAAAAAAACTTATGAATAACATCTGAACTAAGAAAAGTAATGAAATAGAATTTAGTTTGTTTTGTTGATAATACTGATATCTATGTACAACAGAAATTCGAGACCTGTAGCATCAATACGACCAAGGAATTGAGATACAAAAGCGGCCCGAATCGCTTCAAGGAAATATTAGGAAGTACCGCGTTGAATCGACTTAGCAGATACAGATACAATAGAATAATCTATACATGCCGCGTAAGAATACTAAGAAGAGCTACAAATTTTTTGTTGCAATTTCTGTCACCTATCTTTCTACATTGGACAAGAATGATTTTTTTTTTTCTGCTTAAAATGTTTCCGTTGCTCACTGACGCCGCCATGTGCATTGAAAATTCGCAAAAAAACTTTTCCGATAAGCTATTTATTGTACACCGTTATTTTACACAAAACTTTGAAATTGAAATATAGCTTCAATGTCACGCTCTCTGCAAACAATGGGCGTGCATCTTGGTTCGACCAGTCTCGATTGCCATAGAATTAATTGCCACAATGAGTAAATTCCAAGCGTCTTCCAAAGTAAGCACAGAAACAAAAAAATTAAGTTGGTACATTAGTTTGCTGGTCTCCTTGCATTAAATGAATTTGAGCATTTAGCATAATTCAGAGCGTAGCAATCAAGCTGTAAATATGAATCAGACCGTTTCACGTTTCGAGTTTCCATTCAATAAATATAGGTAAAATCTGCAATATCAGTATGTATTGTGCCCACTACCAACAATACCCCACTCTCTGCAAACAGTTGTGCACCTTATCCGAGCAGTGCTCATTGCCGACCACCACAAGTATATAACACGTAACTTCCAAACTAAGCATAGGAACAAAATAAAATTTACTACTTTCATTAATCTTACTGAGCTCTATGCATTATATGAATTGCAGTCATGTAAATTCATCCAAAGCAAAGCAATTAAACTGCAAACATGGGCTAGATATTTTCACGTTTTTGATAGTAATAAATAAAAGCAGAGAAAAATACCAAAAACTTTGCTTACAATTTATGTGTGTACCAAATTATTTGTTTATATGGCTACTGGAAGTACAGTGAAATTTTGATGTTGAGCTCTTGTGGTCGAATTTTTTTTTAATTTCCCTAAATTCATAAGGAAGAAAATAAAATTTAACACATTAGTTAAACTTACGAATCTCCATTTACAATGAAAATCTAAGGTATAAGAACTTATTAGGATAGAAATGAGTATGTTCAGTGGCATATTTAGCAAATTAGTGTGGTGAGCTAATGTAATGCTGATAGAAAAGTGATTTGTAAAGTAATCCAAAATACAGTTGGTTTTTGGGACGACCTTACACTGAAATATGTTCCAGACAAGGTGACACCAGAATGCATGGAACGCAGAGCAAAGGGATGTCGTGTTGCCAACTGTTGTTAACTGAATCTCAGCACGTTGTGCACACCTAGATCATAAACCGCACATATTCATGCAACCTATTTTCCCATACAGACAGACAACGATGCAAGAGACATACCGATCATTGCGGATTTCGTTTCTTCTAATTAAACCAGACTCCTGTTGTATGTTTCAGACAACACTATGATAACCTTAATGTTACAATAACTATCATCCACCCCAGAAGAATTCGGAAGGAATATTGTGTTTCTGGTGTGGTTTGTCCGCCGTTTTGTCGGGAAGAAAAGTCATCATTCAAGCTCGCTATCCGACCAGTTTTGACGTGATTTGTCCGTGTACGGGTCGCTACATGCATCCAAACTCAAAATGTCAGGTTTATTAATAAATTTAAACAGTTAAGACTTAAGAGGTATTTTATGCTAGGAGCTCTTGCAGTAGTTTCTCCGATACGAGGAGGTACCAAAAAAAAAAAAAAAAAAAAAAAAACGGAGTTATTTTTTAAAAGGTTTTTTTGCAAAACAACCTTATCCTCTTCTAAAATAATCTCCATTGCAACTAATACGTTTCCCCCACCGGTGCTCACACTGTTCGAAACATTTTATGTGGTCATCTTTAGAAATGGCTGACTGCTCCTCGTATGTTCTTTTTTTTCCATTGTTAATGTTATCAGATCCTTTCACATCCCTTTTCATGTGTGGTAATAAGAAAAAGTCGCACGGAGCCAGGTCAGGGGAGTAAGGTGCGTGGGGCAGCGGAACCATGCCATTTAAACTGCCTAACAGAGAAAGCGGTGTGTGCTGGTAAATTGTCATGGTGGAAGAACCAGTCTCCTGTCTGCCACAAATCTGGGTCTTTTTTGACGAACAAGTAGCGTAATCTTCTTAAAACTTCTAAATAAAAAGTTTCATTGACAGTCTGATGCAAGGGAACAATCTCCGAATGAAGCTATGCCCTTGGCAACAAAAAGCAAATGAGCATTGATGCTTTGTTTCTGGGTCGTAATCATAGCACCATGACTCATCACCAATAATGACGTTTGGCAGAAAATTTGGATCAGTTTCAAGTTGTTGTTCCAAAGCACGACATATTTCAACTCGACGTTCTTTTTGATGGTCACTCAGAGGCTGAGGAACAAACTTGGCGGCAACCCTTTAGTTAAAATTCACTGAACCGGGCTCCAAGATAACCCACTATTCTCTGACAGTTGATTAATTGTCTGTCGACGGTCTGAGAGCACAAGCTGTCGAATTTTTTCAACATTTTCGTCGATTCTGGCAGTTGACGGACGTCCAGAACGAGGTTTGTAATCAATCGGCATGTCGCCATTTTTAAACCGAGCGAACCACTCGTACACTTGATTTATTTCCATAGCGTCATCTTTATACGCTGTTTGCAACATTAAAACAGTTTCAGCAACATTTTGCTGAATAAAATACATAATTTAGAACTGCACGTTCTTCACTTAAAATTGCCATCATCAAAAACGAAACAATAAAAAACATTGCTAGCAAAAACAATCACTGAACATTAACGGAACACGCCAGGTCGACAACACAGACGGCACTGAACTGACAATGAGCTGCTGTAAGGGACGCATTTTTACTATATTAAAAACCTGGTATTTTATTTGTCGAGTCTGAGCGAGTCGTATGAGCCGCAGAACGCTGAGTGGAAATGCTGTCGTTGCTCAGCAAGATATCTTACGCACGTGGCTGAATCGCACGCGTGGCTAAGGTCACCTTGCAAAAACGACTTGCAACTTTCCCCATTCGTGTCTGATCTATAGGAGCGACAAGTTCGGCCTCGGGTCGATATCGATCGGACCGATTTACCGACAGATTCTCGTCTTCCACATGTCGTAGGATATTTACTACAACATACCTAGTTGCTGGCATTACGTTCGCGTGAAGTCGCAGAAGTATTTTCCTTGTAACCAAGTATCCAATGTTGCAATAAACATCGGGATTAACGATTTCAGTATTTCATTCAACGAATGCAAGCCGTATCTTCTCCGTTCCCCAAGCAGCCCACAATTAATATTTTTAGGTGTCAGACAAGCACAGAAGACTAACGGCGCGGCGGAAGAAGAAAACGTCGCAAGTCTTAGCTATTGTGACTGAGTACAGACTATACACACAGCCATCCGACAAATCAGTCACTACAAAATTTTGGTGACTGAAGTAGGTAACGAGATATTGGCGGGGAAATCGATCATCGATCTACGAGAACTTCTAGTGTTCGGCGGCCAGGCGGCGAGGCGAGGCGAGCTAGCAGCAGCTGCTTATCGGGGGCGTGACGCAGCCACATCCCAGTGCAGCTGATAACACCCACAGCGCATCCTGCAGTCCTGGGAGTGGTAGCAGCAGCGCGATAACACAAAATGACAACTCATCGCAGTTTGGCAGCTTTTCGCAGTTTTTACAAAAGGTGAGTTGCTGGCAGCATGCCGACTAATCCAGAAGGGCGTGAAGGAAATTTGCAAGGTGTATTTGATGCAGTAACGCTTAAAATTGTGGCGCTAGAGGCCAAAGTTGAATAGCCTGCGCAAGCAGCTAACAATTCTCTAGCTTCTAATAGCAGAGCTTACAGTACAGTGATGATGGGTTCAGTGACTTTTGGGGGAAAACCTAATGAATCAATAAATGAGTTCCTTATCAAGCTAGATGATCTCTTTAAATTAGTAGAATTAAGTAGTAGTGAGAAATTAACCCTTTAAGAACAAAGTTAACTGACGAGGCTTTGAAATTAGTGATCCATGATGAAGATTGCAAAAAAACTGAAACATATGAATTATTATGCGGTAAACTTGAAAAACGTTTTTCCAAGAAACAAACAGCCAGGTTTTACCACGAACAATTAAAAAATATTAAGATATAGCCAGGGGAGGAACTTGATCAATTTGCAGATAGGATTAAGTTGATTAATAATAATACATATGTGCTTGGGGGAAATGCAGAAGAGAATACTATGAAATGCTATGAGGCTGAAATGCGAGCATTAGACGCATTTTTAGGGGGATTAGACGGTGATATAGCAAAACACGTAAGTCTTCAGAAACCAAGAACATTTTCCGAAGGATTAGAACATGCGCAGACTTTTGAACAGGTAATGAATATGACTAGAAGTGACCGAAAAGATAGGCTTGAAAATCGTGTCTTTCATATAAAAAGAGAATTAAAGTGTGGAATTTGCAAAAAATTAGGTCATGCTTCTGAAAACTGTTGGTAGAAATTTGATAATAATGCATTCTGTAAACATGGTAATAACAATGCATGTTATGATTCTAATGTTGACGTCGCATGTCGTCGAGATAATGATTTTCGTGATGCTAATAAAAGGTATACTTGTCATGGAGGAAATAGTGCAAGATTTTATTCTGACAGCGATAGTAGATTCCAAGGGAATGACGGAAAAACCTATTGTACAAGGGAATTTAGGAGAAATAGTAGAGAAAGATTACCTGCAGATGATGATAAAGATAATGATAACAATAAAGATAATTATAAAAATAAGGGTGTTAGATCATTAATGAGAAATAAGAAAGGTTTTCAAGGAAATAATGATTGGAATTATGGTTCAAAAAATACAGAGGTTTCAATAAATCAAATGGTGGCAGCGTGGAAGTAATGATTCGCAGAATAAGTTAAACAAATAAGGGGTATGCAAGGCCACGTTGTCACGCCCCAAATTAAAACGGTACCTGCAACTATTTGTCAGAGTAACCCCCAAGTGGCATATTTCATTGTAACAGTAAATATTGAGGGAAAACAATGTCATGTGATGGCTGATACAGACTCTGAAGTTACATTATTATCTAAAGATATTTGTGGTATCAATGATTTAAGAGAATCTGATTGCAGAATTACGAGATTAGATAAAAATACAATTATTCAGACATTTGCGATGAAAGATGTGAATATAACTATAGATGATTGTGTTTATAATGCAACTGTTTACATAGTTTTTAGACTGAACCCAAAATATAGTGGAATTTTAGGGATGGACTTTCTAAATAAATAAAACGCCATACTTGACGTGGCGCAACGTGCAATTGTTTTGAGGAAACGCGAGAGCATAGGCCCACATTTGTCGTTCCCAGATTCAAATAAAAGTCTTTGCGTAAATGAAGGAGTCATGAACCGACATTTACCAGCTACACGGACTTATAAATGTATCGTAAGTCTAAGTAACGAGGGAACCTTTTTAAAAGTTTTAGGGAAAATTGTGAACTTACCCATTAAAGATAACATAGAGTGTGATGAAAATTCAGTAGTTTAGTACACCTTCCAGAAGACTCCAGTTGGTTAGATTCTAATCAGTGTTATGTGAAAATAAGTATTTGTAAAGTGCGGGTAGTTAATGGAATAAAACAATTGAAAATTTTGGAGAAAGTGATGTTGTCGTTCCCCGTGGACATAAAGTTGCAAAAATAGGAATTTTAAGAGAACTGGAAGTAGCAAGTAGTATTTTCTGTAATTATGCTGATAATGATAGCGAACTTTTAACGGACAAAACATTGTGTACTGATTAAAGGGAGGAAGATATTGATATTAAAGAAACAATTAAGCATTTCGCACGTAAGGAAAGAGAGAGAATAGAAATTTTGTTAAACGAATTTAGTGAATTATTTATACCAAACAGTAAATTGCCTGCCACAGATTAGTGAAATATAGGATCTTAACGGGTGATGCCACTCCTATTTATAAGAAAGCATATAGGCTTCCATTTCATCAAAGGAAACTTGTAGACGAATACATTGACCAACAACTGAAAGATGGAATTATTAGGCCTAGTAATAGCCCTTGGTCATCACCAATCGAACTTGTACCTCGCAAAAGTCGAAATGGAGAGACGAAATTCCGGTTTTGTGTTGATTATAGAGTTTTAAATGCAGTAACAGTCAGTGACGTGTATCCATTACCTGCAGTTGCAGAAACGGTGATTACTTAGGAAATTGCAAATACTTTTCAAACCTAGATTTACGCAGTGGTTATCACCAAGTAAAAGTACCTGAAAATGACATCGAAAAAAACACGTTTACTATCCCCAATGGCCATTACGAATGGTTGCTTTTACCATTTGGGTTAAAAAATTGTCCAGCAACCTTTCAGAGGCTCTTTGACGGCGTTTTACGTGGGTTAAAGCCTTTTTCAACCCTTGTGTATTTAGATGATGTAATCATATTCTCAAAAAACATGGAAGATCATCTCAAAAGGCTCAGAGCGGTGTTTCAACGTTTTAAACAAGCTCATTTAACTTTATCACTTATAAAATGCAAATTTGCAATGTCAGAACTAGAGTATTTAGGATTTTTTATCACCAAAGACGGGGTTAAATCACATCCAAGACTTCTGGAAGCAGTAAAACATTTTCCAACACCCACCTGTGTGAATGAATTGCAACCTCTCTTAGGGCTTGCAAATTACTATAGCAAGTTTATTCAGGATTATGCCCTTAAGGCCAAACCATTGACGAAATTATTAAGGAAAGGAGTTAAGTTTGATTGGACAAATGAGTGTGATGAAGCCATGAATATTCTGAAAAACAGCACTTACCAGTTATCCATGTTTAATATTCCCTGATTTTAGTATACCTTTTGTCCTTGCATTGGATCTGTTTTATTGCAGGTAATCGATGGAAAAAAAACCCAGTGGATACGCATCTCGTCAATTAATCAAACCAGAAAATCAATTACACAACCACAGAAAACGAATTGTTTTCAATAATTTCGAACTTAAAACTGTTCCGTTGTTATCTTTACGGGAGAAAATTCACTATCGTGACAGATCATTCTGCGATGAAATGGATGCTTAATCTCAAAGATTCATCGAGCAGCTTAATGCGATGGACCATAAATCTTTCAGAGTATGAATATGTCCTATTTCAGAAACCAGGAGTTTTTGCACAAAAATGCCTATGGCTTAAGTAGAAAAATCAGAGAAGTTAACAGTGAAGAACCACCCTCATTAATTGAGTTACCTATTGAGCAGGTTAAGGACGAAGAATGTAGCAAATGGAGGAAGCCGAAATGGTGCGCGTTTCGCGATAATATTTTAAATCGTGTTACCATGCGTGGAGATAGAGTGGCAGTACCAAAATCACTGAGAGAGCCTATTATGAAATTACATGACGACTCAATCTTATCAGGTCATTGTGGTTTTAAAACAACTAACCAACGAATAGCAACCGAATATTGGTGGCCACACAGGAGAGAAGATGTACGGAAACATGTAAAAAATTGTCCCAAATATAATGAAGGATATGGTTTAGGAAGAGCGAGAGAACCTTTGAAGTCATTACCTGAAACAACAGAATCTTTTCAAAGAATCGGTCTTGACGTGATTGCCCATTTAGGCGCAGTAGAGAAGGCAGTAGTTATATATTCACAATTACTGATGCATTTTCCAGATATTTAGTTATGGTAACTTTATCTGATGAAACAGCTGAATCAATAGCTAAAGTCTTTGTAGTTAATTGGATATTATTTTATGGAGTCCCGGAATCGATTATTACGGACCAAGCATCATCATATATGTCTTCTTTGTTTACACAAGTTTGCAGATTATAAGGCATTGAAAAATTGCGGACTAGTAGTTTCCATCCTGCTGGGAACGGCAGAACAGAGGTAATTCATAAAACTACAGGTAGAATGCTCAGTTCCTATGTCAAAAAATCCTACGATCATTGGCAATCAATTTCACCCTATTTAGTATCATGTTATAACTCAAAAATTCACACCAGTACTCGAAAAACACCTTTCGAACTACTCTACGGCAGAGAAATGAGATCACCCTTCCAAATGTTCCAAGTTTCAAAAAAAATTGATAATCCAAGCGTAAAAAGTCTTGCTTATAAGCTTAAAAAATTATGGGTTGAGGTACGACATAATAACTATCATGCTTTGTTATCAACTGCCAAACAGTACAATAAGATCGCGAAACCACAAAGCATAGGTGTGGGAGATTATATTATGCTCAGTAAACCATTCATGATGAAGAATGAGTCGAAAAAATTCACTAGAAGATGGCTCGGTCCATACCAAGTGATAGAACTTTTATCACCTGTAACTGTACAAATTCAGTTACCGGATAGAACAACAGTCGTTCATAAAAACAGACTTCGTTTGTATCAGAGGATACCTAAAAATATTGTGCACACCACCAAACCAGTGGATAAAAAAACACAACAGGTCAAACCAGTAGATAAAAAAACACAACAGGTAAAGCCAGTAAAAAAAAAAACAGTAAATTCGGAGACGAAAACTACCACACATTCATATGGATTGCGCAGCAAGAAGCCTGACTCGACAGCTCAAACATTTCGGAAAACTAACCATTATAATCTGAGATCACAGAAATCAAGTTAACAATAAAATCATATCTGTATCAATAGTCATCTTAGGTTTATTTTGTGCATTGAATAATACTTAAAATTAGTTAAATCGAAACTGATTCAAATTTTCTGTATATGTAATCATTGTCATTGGAACTATATTTAAAATTTATTTTATTTGTTCCGCCCACAAAGAACTAGTCACATGCTGCCATCAAACTCGCCATGGCTCGGTTACTTTGTGGATTTCAAGAATATTTTACTGCTGTTCACGAGGTGTCAGGCACGCAGCGGTCATGCAGGCTCCTGGGCAGTAACAAGAGACCGCTTACGCAGAGTCTGATAACCGAGATCTTCCGGCCGTACGCTCGAGTGTGCAGCTACAGCCTGGAATAAAACTCAAGGGACTGAGTACCATGCTATTTAAGTTTATATCCATACTAACCATTGAAACAGTGCAATAATCGTTAATGGAAACAACAGAAAATTAAAAGAAAACATTTCTTGAAAGATATTTTGTTAGAGATTGATAGAACCGTTCATTTTTCATTACTAATATTATTTTGTATGTGATGTATATAATTCAAAGGGAAGTATTTGGGGAATAGGTATAATGACTAATTAAGATGCTTCAATTCCATAATGATTAAATATCAGGAATAATTTTGAATTCTATGACAGTAATTATTAACTGTTTTATAGATTTCATAATTAAATGAATGTGTTTATATATGTTGACTTAGCTGAAACCATTTCATTCTTTTTCCTGATAAGGATTTACTAGCTTAATAAGATAGTATTTATATTTGACGATAATCATGTAATACATTTTAATTCATTCTCTTCGATCTTATCAATTGCTTAGATTTGCCTACTAACATATTCAAATGTAGTGGAATTAATTGTGAGCCGCTTTATAACCAACACTGTCCATGTAGTTAATTCAGTATTTCAGTTACCATAATCCAATTGTTTACACAGAAATTACTCTATAGTGATTGTTCTAATTACAACCTGTTAAAATAGATTATAGTCAAATAGGCAATGATTTAATTACTAGTAAAATGATTTTTTTGCATTTCATGTTCATCTATAATTTTATAAGAGCACGTAATGTCGAGCAAACTGTTAGTAGAGGTTCTCAGAAATTTTGAAAACCCAAAAACGTGTCCCAAGAGGTACACGGCTCCTCAAGCTGTGGGAAGAATGTAAGGGACGCATTTTTACTATATTAAAAACTTGGTATTTTATTTGTCGACTCTGAGCGAGTCGTAAGTGCCACAGAACGCTTAGCGGAAATGCTTTCATTACTCAGCAAGAAATCTTACCCGCGTGGCGGAATCGCACGCGTGGCTAAGGTTACCTTGCAGAAAACGACTTGCAACTTTTCCCATTCGTGTCTGATCTATAGGAGCGACAAGTTCGGCCTCGGGTTGATATCGATTTGACCGATTTCCTGACAAGACTCTCGTCTTCCACATGTTGTAGGTTATTTACTACAACATACCTAGTTTGCTGGCATTACGTTCGCGTGAAGTCGCAGAAGTATTTTCCTTGTAACCAAGCATCCAATGTTGCAATAAACATCGGGATAACGATTTAAGTATTTCATTCAACGAATGCAAGCCGTATCTTCTCCGTTCCCATGCTGCCCACAATTAATATTTTTAGGTTTCAGACAAGCACAGAAGACTAACGGCGCGGCGGAAGAAGAAAACGTCGCGAGTCTTGGCTATTGTGACTGAGTACAGACTATACACACAGCCATCCGACAAATCAGTCACTACACTGCGCTATTAACGCCTAGCGGCAGAAATGCGTACTACACAAGCTTCGCCGATGGCAATGCCTTTCCGGTTATTTTTGGTACTACCTAACATGTAGACAAGCGAATCGCCACGAATCGATCCTTATTACCTACAAACAGAACGAAATTTGAGTGTTTCTCTCTATTTTCAGAATTTGGTACCCGCTATCTGGTTAGTGTGAGATGACTGGTTCATCGTTTCAGTTACCCGCCTTGCGTCATCGACGCAACTTCGTACAATTATATTCGTGGATAATTAAATACTAAATAGTGTCACCAGTAGGCTGTAATTTTTTACATTCATTTTGCTAGTTCTCAAGAAAGAAAATGTATTTCGAATATCTTGCTGTAAATGGTAGGGAGCATTCTGACTGCTATGTGACACTCGTAATTCCTATTATGAGAATGGTGGGTCAGCGGTGACTTTCAGATCTCGCTTTCGGGAAGACGCGGTGATCAGCATTTGGGTGTCTTGAATTAAAAACTCCGACGAAGCACTTAACTTAAGTTTACTATACTGTGTTGCTCTACAATAAAATTGCATGTGAAGGCAACTTCTCTCCAAAGATACTAAACGTCGAGTCACAAATGCTTCAGTGATTAAACTTTCGACTGACAACTCGTCTCTCAACTAACTGTCAACTAACTCGTTTCTGCCGCTCGATTTTTTGCAGACCCTACAGAAAATTCGAGAATAACACAGAAAAGGCCGCCCGATGTTTCTCAAACGGCGGCAATGCATCAAACTATCAAAACCACAATACAACAGTCATTATTAGTAGATAATCATTCGAGAATAACACAGAAAAGGCCGCCCGATGTTTCTCAAACGGCGGCAATGCATCAAACTATCAAAACCACAATACAAAAGTCATTATTAGTAGATAATCATTCGCAATCATCATGCAACACACGTAAATGATATTTAATACTGTTTACTTGCAATTAGACAGAAAAGCATCAATATAAACCAGTTCAAACAGTTATAAATGGTCTTCCAAACATAACTTACATTAGTACTTACAATCACCAACTTTAATAAACATTTTATTCGTAATACTGTTCTTGAACACATTACATAGCATTTATATTGTTTCTTTCTATAAAACAATGTTTATTTAATCAAATTCATAATTAATTACACGAAAACCATGGTTATTCTACTCCCATCTTGCATTACACATTTAATTAGATGTCTGATCTGAGGGTCGTCATACCAGGTTCGCACCTCCACTCAGCCATCCAGATTTCGGTTTTCCAGGGTATCCCAAACAACTGCAGGCGAATGCCGGTATGCTTCCTTCTGCAGGTAATGGCTGAATTCCACTTCCTTCCTCCAGTCTCTTGCCGCCTCTAATGTCATCCACAGCGACGAGGCGCAAGGTCACACGCAAAAAAAAAAAAAAAAAAAAAAAAAAAAAAAAAAAAAAAAAATGGTGATAGCGTGGGATTTTTCTAGCTGTTGCTTCGCTATGATTATGTAATTGCCAGTTTCTCTAGTTGCATTTCATATGTAATAGGATAAAATACACACAGACAAAAGGAATATATTATATAATTGACTTAACGAATAAAATAGGATAAGGACAGCAGTAACCAACCTATACGAATGAAATAAACATTAAATTGAAACCATTCCAAGAGAAGGCATGGCGGAAATTTTTTTATAATTTTTGGAGGAATTTTATCTGTTGCAGATTTAGTAATCATGGCATTTTTGTTAGATAATGAAGAAAACACAGATAGTAAAAGGAATAAAAGATGGAGTGTGCGTACAGCATGTGAATTCCACGATTTTAAAAACTATGAGCAATTGATTCCACACGACCAAAAAGGTTTTTTTTATTGAATATTTCAGAATGAGCAGATCAACATTTGAATCACTTAAGAACAAAATCAGACCGATAATCGATAGCAATCCACCACGGGTGCAATATTTCTGCGAGGAATATAGAAATGTCAACTTCTCATCTCTCTAATCGCGTGAAGACAAGCGAGCATGTGTGTAAATAAAATACGCTGCAAAACACATTGCTCCCTCTTTAATTTAATTTAATTGCGATTGAGCGCACGCTTATTTGGCAATATCTTTATACACCCAACTTTTCCTTGTCTTGTACCTACCTATTTTTGCCTCTCTATGATTTTTAATTTTTACTTATTTACATTTTTGGTAAATTATTATCAGTACCATTTGTAATTTATTACAATTGCAAACTTCCTTATCTAAAAGAAAAAAATTCTACTCCATTATGGTTTAAAACGAGTGGCAGTTTATTGTCAAGGTCACCTTTTCCCTTCCAAGTAACTGTAATGGAACTCAGTAGTGTGCGTGGTGCTGGGTTTCAGTTACGCAGTTGACCCCAGAGTTCGCTGGGTGGCCGAGTGTTTAGTGATTCATGGTCTAATGAGTCGGGCGCTTACTAACCTGCCCAGTATCGACTTCATCTTGATCTTTCTTCCATCAGGAGGACGAACTTCTGTCGCTGAAAGACAGGTAATCTTTAAATGATGCAGAATTACCTAACTGTATAGTTCTATTCGCTGCGGATGGCAACTAGAGTCTTTTAGAGACGTTGTAGACAGGAAATAGGCTGCATTGAGTTCTTGTTGACCTGAGTTTTGTGAGTATGATACGGATTAGAAGGATTTGCGTAATGAAAACAGATGTTACTAGTTATGTTTTGTTGTATAGCAGTATATTCTAAACTGACGGGCACCAACAGAGAACGTAACTTCTGCTCCAAGCAATACTGATGGCTATAACCACAGATATCGTGAATTTAGAGAAACTGCTGTCGAAATTTGGTAAAAAGTGGTGCTAATGTTCGTACGCAAAGTCCGTGAGTCCGGCTGCGACTGCCCTGCTGACCACGCCACGGGTTCATGTTCGCCTCTGAGCGTCGCCTCCCTACGCCCCACAGCGACCTGAATTCGCCAACATTTCTACAAAATATTGCGGGGATTTCTGGATCCCATACACAACTCCATTCATTCTTTCACCAATAGTTTCCATGTCTCCCCACCAATATTCTCCTTGTTCTCTCCCATGACTATCTTCACCCTCCTCCTGTCTTCCAATGAGTCCCATTCCAGCTCTTTTATCACATCTGTTACTGATTGGGCTCTGCGGTAATTTCCAGAAACAAATCTAGCAGTCCTTTTCTTCAACCTCTCCAACTCCGGTATTTGATACTCAAAACGTGGGTCCCATACTACACTACCATATTCAAGCAATGGTCTGACTAAAGTTTTGCAACCCAATTCCTTTACTTCTCTCGTACATCCTCTCATCACTCTCTCCAATGCTGCCCTACCAAGTTAATCTTGTTATCAAATGTAATGCGAATATATACAGGGTGTCCACAAATGAATATCGGGGTTTTAATGCTTTATAAGATTTATTACATTATCCTTACAGTTATAAATGATATGTCAAATGAAAGTGCAACTCAAACAGTTTTGTTCGTTGGCACTAGTGCGCATGTGCGTGAAATGTTTCCGCTGCGATCCGCTAGAATGCGGTAGTAGCAAAGATGGCGACTAGTGAAGAGAAAGCGTTTTGTGTTTTACAGTTTGCAAAGACTGAATCTGTAGTTACTGTGCATTGTGGGTTCCGCGTTAAGTTCGGGCGTGATCCTCCAAGTGACAATAACATCCGTAGATGGTATCATCGGTTTGAAGATAAAGGCTACCTTTGTAAAGGGAAGAGCGCGGGACGGCCAAGAGTTAGCGAAGAGACTGTTGAGCGAGTGAGAGAGTCGTTCACTCGTAGCCCAAAGAAATCTGTTCGGAAGGCTAATCGCGAATTAGAAATTTCTAAGTCGACTGTTTGGAAAGTTTTAAGGAAACGCTTGCAACTACGTTCTTACCGTTTACATTTGTTACAGGCTCTAAAGCCTGCAGACCATGGTTTACGTGCCAAATTCGCTAACGAAATGTTGTTACATGACGATGAAGATTTTCTACATCATGTTGTCTTCAGTGATGAATCGACCTTTTACCTCAGTGGACATGTTAACACTCATAATGTGCAACGAGACTCCCCTAAAATCAATGTTTTTTGTGCGGTATCCTGGCGGAAAGTTTACGGACCTTTCTTTTTTGATGAACCGACTGTAACTGGTACTTCTTACCTTGATACACTAGAGCAATGGCTCTTCCCTCAGTTGGAACAATAAGAACCAGAGAACTTCATTTTCCAGCAAGATGGTGCGCCACCTCACAGGCATAACGAAGTACGCGGATTGGTTAAACGTAACTGTACCCGACCGCTGGATTGGCCTGCAAGGGGCCCAATGACAGAGCTTGCTATGCGTGGCCTCCACGTTCACCTGACCTAACGCCATGCGATTTCTACCTTTGGGGTTTCATCAAGGATCGTGTATATATGCCTCCGTCACCAGCCGACCTCCTTGAATTACGACAGAGGATTGAAGCAGCTGTTGCAACAGTTACTGAAGACACACTGCTCAACGTTTGGGAAGAACTCGGCTACAGACTTGATGTGTGCCGTGTGACAAATGGTGCCCACATAGAACACTTGTAAGCTTGTATATAAAACTGTTTGAGTTGCTCTTTCATTTGACATATCATTTATAACTGTAAGGATAATGTAATATCTTATAAAGCATTAAAACCCCGATATTCATTTGTGGACACCCTGTATACAGTTCATGTCTTTAACAAGTGTATCTTTCTCCATCATACAATTATAATCAACCTTTACTTTTTTGTCTTTGTATCTATTAAGCTGACTCTTCTTTGCATTCATCTTCATCCCATGTTTGCCTACCCAACCAGATATCCCGTCGAGATTACCCTGCAGCTGTTTATAGTCCGTTTTGATACCTTTATATAGCATTATTTCATCTGCAAACAAACTAATTTGTTATAATAAAAGATGAACACAATTATGTATTAGAATAATGAATAGCAATGGTCCCTATAGAAATTTCACGAAGCATCAGGCAATGGTCCCCCAGCACTTACAAAACTTTTCACAAACCATTCTTTAGCCTCCTTCTTCGCTATTATTAAGTCCTTTTTTATAGTTTTAAATAATCCGTATTACCCTTCTGTCTCTTGACCCTATTATGTTCTCTTCTTACCAACATTTATAACCTCCTCACCTCCCTATCTCCTTCTCTTTATTTTCTGTTTTGGAATATGCTTATCTTTCCCCTTTCTTTTTATTTCCTAAAATTCTTTCCACATTGAAACTATTGTACTTCTGCTTTCCATGCATTGGCCGAAACGTCCTCTGAAATATCTATTCTAGTTCGATATCTGTGCCTCTGTACGATTGTACCGCTTTCCCCCTTCAGTTTTGGCTGTTGGTTACTGAATCCTCTAATATCCATCAGAACTGCTTCATGTTCACTTTTTCCTTTCGTTACTTGACACCTAACAATGTTATCATCGGGCTTGATTTGGAAAATATCTAAAATACTTTGTCCACTAGTGTTCTGCTCTACAACTTGAGTAAATCATGATTCCCTTATTAAGGTTTTTCAAATATCTGTTCCCTTGTGTTATTAATCTTATTTCGTACCCAATATAAACATGGTAAATTTTAATCTCCACCATTAGTGACCATCCTATTCTCACCTCTGAAATCTGAATATAAATTTCTCGTCTGTAAAACTTCCTTTAATCGAGTAAAAGGGTTTATGGAGTTTCTCATAAATCAATATGTGTCACAGTTTCAAAAGAGTAAACTAGATCACAACAGGAAAAACTCGATTTTGGTGTGAATTTGAACAAAGTTGGGAAGGAATAAACAGGAAAATTTGTTTCGTCTTCAACTTAAGCAAAGAAATTAAAATATTAGAAAGAGCTATACATTATTTTTGGCAGGAGGGGCGGGATTCGGACAAATAATTTTGGTAGCTAACAGTACTAGAATTGCTGATTAAGGGCATTTTAAAAACAAAATGTATGAGTATGTGACGATTTATTCCCTTAATACCATCCACTCCACAGCCGCGCATTACTCGGTCAGTCAGCAGAAGTAACCTGCAGATAATAGCATGTTACGCTGTCCAAGATTTGTTTAACAACGACCAATTTTTCCGGCTCACATGCCCGAGAAATCTACAAGCCTTTGTAAGTGTAGACTGTGGCTGTAAGGCCGACAACTTAGGGATATTTTGATTACATAACTACTGGAACGTTTTTTCAGCGGGTGTTTTGTAGACTTAGTTTTTAACTCGTCGATGAAGAATGATTACAATAAAAATTGGAGGTGGTATTAATGATAAAGTGTCTTTACTATTTTACTTTTTTCAAAAAGTTTATATTCTATATCTGCAGCATGTGGAGATGTTTCAGAAAATCTCTGAATTTAGTTTACGAGACGAAAAGTAAAGGCAGAAAAACACGAGTTTATATTGAACCACTGGTGCGAATTTATACAAGAACCCAGAAATAAAAGAGGTAGGTGAACTTTCGATTTACAGCTGCGCAGCACCGTGCAGGTCGGTGTTGTGTGGTGGAACAGGACAAACGCTGCTTAATGGGAGCACTGATAGTTCAAGTGTGAAACAATTAAAGATTTTTATTGCAATTTCAGGAAAGCTTTTTAATAGTTAACAGTTGAAACATAAAATTGCCCAACTTCAAATTTACAGGGAAGCTTTGAAATAAATCAATAGACAAGATGCAAGGGATATTTCGTAAGTGATAAAGGCAACAGGATCCAATTAGAGACAAGTATTTAAGAACATTCAAATTTTGCGTGGTGATATTTCCTCATTTTCGAAGTCTTCAGAAGAAAGTTTTGTAATGAATGTCGGCGGTGCTAAAAATGACAATTTATAAAATATAGGCCTACGTACCAAACACAAACCTGAGTTAATTGGATTTGTAGCTTTGTACCGTCAAGACATTTATGGTTCAGGATAATATTTATTAATATGGATCCAGTCTACGTTAGTGGCCACTGAACAGAACTGATAATTAGTTCCCATTCATTTAATCGTCCAGGTAAGCGGAGTGAATGAAAAATTACTTTGTTGCAAACTCTGATGCAATAATTCATTATGATAATACTCAGGACAACAAATTTCGTGGATTCAAGTTTACATTTCCTTTATTGATTAGTATCTTTTTCCTCATATTGTTGACAGAACTTTTATTTTTGACTAGCTGTTGCGCAAGTATTTAATTGTAAACACTTCTTTTTTCAAACCAACACGTCTATGAACTACATGCTTCATGGCCTTTGTAGGTCAGTGGCCGCAAATTCTTTTTGCACCAGAGGCAGCAACAACAAACTGTACGTTTTTCCTCCGAATAATCCGACTTCACTCGCACGCATCGATCATGATGAACATTTCGATTGCGAGGAGCAACTTGCATTTAAATCGAAACTAATCTGTGAATTATTTTAATTCAACAGGTTTTCAAAGTTACATCAAAATAAAAAGTAGCTTAGTCTGCTCATGAGACCACCTCTCAGCATTAACCGAAACCCTCCAAAAATCCAATAATTTTTATCTGAAGCTCTTCAGGTTTACATCACACAAAAATTAATGGTACCCTATAATAGCCTAGAGACCAACGGCTATATATTAATCAAAATCCGCATCAAAATTCGACTAGTATTTTTTGCCTTATTCACGTTATCCGAAACAAACGTCTTAAATTCCTCGGCTTCTCCACGTCACATCAAATTGATACATATCATGGTTTACCTGCTTTACGATAACTATATATTAATCTAAACCATGTCAAATTCCGATTAGTATTTTCCGTGAATCGCGCTCAACGAAACATTATACTAAATTTGTAATTTTTCGACCTCACATCAAACTAAAACACTCTGTTTAACTCACGTAGTGACGAGTTGTACATTAATCGAGCCCCGTAAAAATTCGACCAGTATTTTTCTATCACGTTCATTCACCAAAAAAAAAAAAAAAAAGCAATTTAGTAAATTTCTCATTTATGAGACATCATACGAAAATGAAACAAATCCCATTTTACCCGCGTCGCCACGAGCTGTATATTAATCTAAAACCATTTAAAATGCTAATAGTAGATTTTTCGTGAATCGCTGTCAATGATAATTATCTTACATTTTTCAGCTTTACAGCGTCACATCAAAGTGATATGTTCCCTGTTTTACCCGGAGGACAATATGAAACTTCATCAAAATCCAATTAGTTTTTACGTGAATTCTGTTAAACTAGAAACTAATAGCTTTCCAACGTCACATCAAATTGAAGCCTACTATATTTTACCATTGAGACCACAGGCTGTACATTAAACAAAACCCCCAAAAAAATCGGACAAGTATTTGTGTGTGTGTGTGTGTAACTCACGTTTGAGGACAAAATACACATTTTTAAGTATCATACCAAACTGAAACATCTTGTATTTTACCTGCGAAGTCAAAATCTGAAACGTACTTTTTGTGTGAATCTTGTTCATACAAACTTGCAGATGGACGGTAAAATTAAAAAAAAAAAAAAAAAAAAATTGTTTGCTTTTCTATAGCATACCAGTAGTGTCCCTATTTTTTATTTTTTTATTTTATTTAAAAAAATATGTCAAATGGTAATGCATTTTCCTTTATATTTTTATTATAATATAGGGCTGGCTGTGATGCCAGCTCTCGTTAATTAATCTGGTTTCCTGCCGATGATTATTCCTCAGCAGCACACGAACTTTATGCATTAATAATTCTAACGTTTTTTGGGTATTGAGGAACGTTATACAAGCAGCTAGTCAGAGAAAATGTTTGCCTGGGCAATACGACATAGTGGAAAGTTTTTACTGAAAGATATCTTAATTTTTGGGATTTCTATGTTGTTATTTATATATTAGATATATGCTGTCGGTAGAATTACCTAAGTATAAGTTTCATAGGATTGACAAATGTTCGGACATTCATATAGTTGACAGTGAATTAGACAAGCAGAAAATTAGAACAGAAATTTCTGTATTAAAGCAATGCTACTAATTTAGCAGCAGTGGCCACTGTATTTGAATATACACTGATGATATCTACATAAGTAGAATAAGTTTTACTGTTTCTGTTATGTTTGTTTAGAATCGAAAAATCGTGTATTTCAAATATCCAAAACCATAGATACATGAGGAAGGTGTTTGAAACCAGTTTAGTTGCTAAAAGCATTATGCTTTTAATTAAAAGTATAGAATTAATTCAAAACATTAAAACTTATTTTCTGCCGCAATCATTCACAGAAGAATTCTTGTTTTAATTTTTTGGCAGTCATGCATGTCATTTGAATTTAGTGCTGAAGTTAGTTTCCAGAACTTTTCAACAATTTATAGACTACTATTTTTTTAAAAAAACCTTCACATTTCTTTCTGGACAATTTTTATATTAAAAACTTGTAAAAACATGACACAGTGAGACGCTTGTCATTGTGAATCAGGAATATAATTTGTTTCTCGCTACACAAATACAACAGGAAAATTTACAAAATACATTATTCTTGTGCCATAAAAGTAACTTATGGAAATTCCACCAATTAGGAACCCTTAACAATGAACACCGAAGAATTTTATTCCTTTGTTGCAAATTAATTTATTTTTTTAAACTGAGCCACAAAGGCAAAGGATAATTACTGATTACTTAATGTAAAGTTATGTTGATGAGAGGAAGCAATGTGTTCCTGTATATATCACAATAGCTGATTGCTAAACCAATGTTTTCATTATATGCTTAAAAATAACACAATATTTTGTATGGCACCCATCAGCCTGCATAAGAATGGACACATAAGTATCCATTGCACGAAAATTAACAGCAGGATTTCAACAGGTATCTATAATAGTGTCGATCCTATTATGCACATTTATTCAGAACTCCTAACGCCTCCAACTACCTCTTCCACAGTATACACTATCTATACAATTATATACTGGATAAATCGCTGGCGCAAACTTTAAACCCCGGTAAATGTTACACAATACTATTTACCCCAAGGTGACCAAAGATTCAACTGCACATATACAACGCAAAAAAGTATACCAAGGAATCTATATGACCAATCAGTAAAATACCTCAGATTGGATCTTGATCTACAGATAACATAGAGGCTTCCAATTAATAATAAACTAAACCAAGCCTACACCAAACAACACAAATTGTATCCAATAAACTCATCATTGAAAACAGAGTGATTCATTTTAGTTTATGAAATTATTTTACTTCCTTTAGTAACATATGTATGTTCGATATAACAATTAGCTATCTCCAGTAAATTATATTGAATACAATCAATTTTCCAGAACAAAATGTTCAATTTATTAGTAAACTCATCATGAATTTTTTGCAACAAGTATACAAACATATGAGTTGCACTTATATCAATTATCTTTGTAACAAAACAGTCCAAAAATTTCGTCAGGTGGGTTAAAAGAAATACCACTTCACTGGTCTTTAACCGAGGAAAAGAATATGGAACAAAGATGGTTGAAGAAACGTCTTTTACAAGATATTTTTCATTTATATGACAAAATAAATAAAGTATGTTTTATCCAGACCCTCAAAAATAAGTTTACACATATTATGGTACGCCTATCGCTCACTTGTTTCAATCAGATGTTAGCACAATTTGACTCTTGTCAGTGCAAAAAAACTAAACATATTCTGTAAATACATGCGTAATTAATTTGAATCAAGCAGTTTGTAACTCTATTCATTATTGTTACTACTAATACTATTGCTGTTATTATAAAGATCTTATTTAACACTAATGCTGCAGAAGTAATAAAGGGTACCAAGTAGGCTCACTTCAACTATGTGATAATCCAACAATATCCCACTAAAACACAACTGCTGAAAATCTAATAAACAAAAAAAGATCTATATTTTCTCACTCCTGTAACTCTAAACATCACATGGTCTCTCACTGTGCCTTACAAGCCCAGTTTTATAGCATGAGGTAAGACTGTTGAAATGGATGTACTGTCTGTTTGTAATAACATTTATCTCAAAATTGATAAAAGTATACCTGAAACACATATTTAACATCTGAAATCATACATTCCCAACAATTTAGAAAAACACATGAAACCAGTTGAGGCTGTCTTTGTAATCTAAGATTGATTTCAATTTGGATTATGTATGTAAACCTATAAATCTTATGATTACTGATTACAGTGAGTTATTAAATATAATATAATTATATTTAAGTATAAAAAATCAACACACTGATATTCTAAATGTTAAAATTAAACATCTGTACAATATTAATAAGTTAACAGGTTTTAAATTTTATGTCTGCAATAAAAGTACAAAAAAAGAGAAATTTGGTACCAATCAAACTGAGCTCTAATATCCACACCACTATATTCAGTGTGGCTATTCCGACATTACAGATACTCCCAAATAGCTTTCAATCACATTAAAACTGCCCATAAGGGTGAAAACATAAAATAAAATAAAAAAACTATTTGTTAACTGAATCACAAACATTATTTATATTATTCATACAACATTTAAAATAACTGCAAAGAAACATTTAATAAAACAATAGTTTCAGTAATTCTTCTTGGGAATGATACATATGACACTATTGTTTTAATCAGTACTTACTCTAATTAGATGAAACTGCTAATCAAAAAATATTATTACTATTGCTAGAAAAAATTACACCCAACAATAACAAAATGCTTTGCAATATATGGAATTACTAGAAAATAAAATGAGAATTATGTAGTAAAACCATAATTATATTGTTCATAATTTAGATATTATATCATGTAACACAAACCTAAGTAGAAGGAAATAATTTGGGCAAAAAAATGTAGATCAAAGCTCATGAAACAAATCTCATTTTCTCCAAAGTATATGGCAACACCCTTTCCTCTCATTGACCTGAAAAAAGTACTATCTTAACCCTTTGACTGCTGTTGACGTGTATACACGTCATGCTGCCTGCTGGCCCCGAGTGCTAATGACGAGTTTAGACGCAGCCGCCGGTTTTCCCCTGAGCGCTGTTGACGAGTTAAGCCGCACCCGCCTGCCGCTACCTGAGTGCTGATGACGAATATAGACGCGCCGCTACCTGAGTCGTACAGCGGACTTCATGCCCCATTTCTCAATAGCCTTTTGCAGTTCTGGTCGCTAGCTTATCGTCGAATGTTTGCATGTAGGGAGCCTAGGCGTTGCTCTACAGTTTCCTATTCAACAGAAATCAGCATCAGTCTTCTTTGCGTCCTGTATTTTATGAAGAACTTGGCAAGACGTCATGGGTGCATTGAGGAAGAAATCATGGAGATTCTTACGAGGAGTGACACCGAGGATGAACTATTTGATTTTGATGGAAGTGATAGCTTTTCCACAGAATTGAAAGGCTGTAGTCATAAACCATACTCGTCAGCAGGGGTGACAATGCAGTCTCATGTTTCAACAAGAAATGTTAGTTTTTCTGAATATGAAGAATCAGAAAGTGATAGGGATACTCTTACGAAGAAATTACGTCTTAGTGATAAATCTGACTGGAAAGAAAATGATTTTCGTCCAGTTAGTCACGCATTTGATATTACGCTGTCGGGAAATGTGTGTCAAATAGGGAATGTGCCAAATATTCTGTTAGTTTTCATGGTATTTTTTTTTTTTTTTTTTTTTTTTTTTTTTTTTTTTTTACAGAAGAACTGATGAAATATATAGCTGATGAAAAGAATCTGTTTTATATAACCACTATCGAGAATATTCCAAAATCAGTGCATTCTTGAATATAAAAGTGGAAAGATACTGAATACGATGAAATTTTTTGTTTCATAGCTATTTGTCTTCTGATGCATCGCGTGAAAAAAATTGAAAATTAGATAATATTGGAACAGAGATGTTCTTCTAAATACCGCAATTCTTGTTGAACTTATGTCCATATACCGCTTTTTGTTACTTTGGTGAAGTTTCGTGAGATTTCTCCGAACCCCCCCCCCCCCCCCCCACCCCTTCCGCCCTATTTCAACTCGCGTAGTAATGGACAGACACTTCATTGCTTTGAAATGTTTAAAACTCTGTTGAGTACTTCTGTGGAACAAATTTCATCAAAGAAACAAAATTATGTATAATCGGATAATTACAAAGCGCAGCAAACATTGTCAACACCGAGATATTTGGAATCTACATCTACAAAGATATTCCGCAAGCCACATTTCGGTGTGTGGGGGAGGATGCTTGTGCAATTATCATTTTCAGGTGTCTTTTTATATTCGTAAATAGCACGAGGAAAAATCGGATGCCTTTAACTCTCTGTATAAGTTCGAATATCTCTAATTTAACAGTCGTGGTCTGAACGCGGTATGTAAGTAAAATATTTCTAGCACCTTCTTCGAATCTGCGCTCTTTAAAATGCAACAAAAACACTCTGATACAGTAAGGAACATATAGAAAATTGCAGTTATAAACGGGTATGCAGGAAAGAACAGTAAACTATTAAGGTAAATTTAAGAATCATGATGCTTTCGACATATGGTGCGAACATCTAGTAAAAACTACAAGCAAGATATAATTATTAGTGACGAATAATATGGTTACTGATTGTTTGATTCTGCAGTAATTTATTTGCAGAGAAACTATGTAGTGAGAGTATTTATTGTGTATCAGCCATGAGAGGTTACGCCAGGAATATTCAGCACTGGGCAGGTGGGACAGCGCGGGCGGCTCCGTCCCCAGGAATAATCACTTAGCACAGGTAGCCGGCATCAGCGCGGCAGGTAGAAGATCCGCTGTCAGCAGTCAAAGGGTTAAATAGAAGGTATGATCTGCTCCATTTAAATTCTTTGAAACCCCCCAAACAATTCTTTTTTTTTTCCTACATAATTTGTATTGAAGTAAAATTCAATAATTATTTGATTCCAAGATAATTTTATAATTGCATTTGTACTTGAATGAACAACATGGTGCATTCCTAGTGTTTTTCCATATATTTAACTATGGCATTGTAATTAATTGCAACGTTCCTTCTAAAGTTTTGTAGCATACCATATCATTCAAAAGAATTTCCACTAAATATTACAAGGAAATTGGAGTTTACCCAAAAGAATTATCTGATGCTATTAATGACTCCTGGAATCCTAAAAGCCCTTCAAGAGACCCAAACCAAGTAAACGATTTTACAGATACTTTATTAAAAAAAATGGAGTTCACCTAAATGTAATTTTGGGACAAATAGGTGCTGTAAGAGGTTTTCTACAAATTTTAAAAGAAAATTGGCGTACATGTTAGTGAATTCACCTGTGCTCTTTAAAAAGACAAGATTGTGTAAAAGCTTTTCCACAAACTTCAAAACGAAATTGGAGTTCACTAAAATGAATCCACTTGGTGCATTTAAATGTAAGCGCACACTACGGCATCGCATTGCATCGCAGAATTATGTCAGCAATGATTTACACAGATTCTTATGGAGTGACACATAATAAAGTCAGGTTAGGGTAGGTTGCGTAGAACCACATTTCAGGATCGTTTCGCCAGGTGTATGTTTCCATCTGATACCCCACAATACACTCCACCACGAAATAGTGTGCGATAAGTGATCTAACAGTTCTGACTGAATTTCTTTTACATTAACTGTGCTAATTCTATAAAGTTTGCTGTAAATTTGTATGCAAGATTATGGAAGCGTTTTCACAAATTTTTATAATTATATACCAAAAAGTTAATAACTTTATAAATTTGACTAAAAGAGAAAAAGATATAAATATTTCACTCATCTTCAGATTTTTATTTCATGCAAACATTACTGAAGAGTGATACCTTGTCTCATTCCTAATAACTTTCAAAATCTTATGTGATTTAAAATATGCAAGGTATAATTATAACAGAAGGGGAAAAATATGTAAGGAAATAGATAACTCTTAAAATCAACCAGATATTATATCATAAATTAATTTTTATTTTGTTTATTTTTATGAGTTTAATACAATTTTATATCACTCTCTTTGCAAACAACTTATAATGATTGCATATTTCCAGCTAACTGAGCCACCTTTTGACAACTCTTCACAGCTTCTTGTGTAGCATAACAGCCTGTGCAAATTATATCCTGAAACGATTCTATTTCACTGCTGTCAGTATCATCCATATTTTCCGCACACCAGTACAGATATCGTTAGTATAAAAGTTAAGAAGGAAGCATGTAGCTAATGTTATCTTACTTAGCATATTAGTTAGTATATACATTGTCCTTTTGTAGATTCAAAACATTCTAATTAGAATTCCAAAGGTGTTCTTGTTCATCCTTGTGACTGAGGCCACAACTGAAAATTTGTCTCACTTCATTTCCACTTAACTGATCCTCGAATAGGCCCCATCAAATATCTGTCAAAGGAAACGCTTCATCCCATACTTCATAAATGCCATTTATACATTAATCATGTGTGATCATGAAAATTCAATATTTCTGAAGGGGGCCTTCCCAAATGTACTGAGGCTAAATGTATTACCATGTAAAACTTTTCCTAATCCCATGAAGACCACAACAAAATGGAATTAAGGACCCAGTAGAGATAAAAAAAATTCTTATCTAACTTAGCTAGCAAAAATAAAGAGAACTATTGTTGAGTGTAAGTTCTATTGTAAAATTCTCACCATTGAATGCACTTCTGTAATGCAGGAAAATCCATGTGAAACTAAACCTATTTCCTTCTTCACCTAATGTTTTCATCAATTAACATCTTAGAATAGGAGCTCTTAGTCTGATGTATTTACAGTATAAAAATGACTGAATTACAATCGTTAAAAACAAACAGCAGTATCCAGACATATGTTGCAGGTTTTTTTTCTTAACGTTATGTGACACTGCCTAGCCTGTCCAAGTGTTCCTTAAGATTTCTGGACTTGTAAGAGATTTTGCACAGAATTACACATGATTCCTCACCCTGGCTTCACATAAATCATATCTTCTATGATCTAAAACAGTCACAGACTGCTTAAAATGATTACGGTAAACCTTATAAGAAAATGTCATTTACCTTTTTGAAAACTC
>JARYHS010007075.1:1589044-1684329 GCA_031002005.1 Vandiemenella viatica
TGATAGGCGACCATAATATGTGTAAACTTATTTTTGAGGGTCTGGATAAAACATACTTTATTTATTTTGTCATACAAATGAAAAATATCTTGTAAAAGACGTTTCTTCAACCATCTTTGTTCCATATTCTTTTCCACGGTTAAAGACTAGTGAAGTATTTCTTTTAACCCACCTGACGAAATTTTTGGACTGTTTTGTTACAAAGATATTGATATAAGTGCAACTCATATGTTTGTATAATTGTTGCAAAAAATTCATGATGAGTTTACTAATCAATTGAGCATTTTGTTCTGGAAAATTGATTGTATTCAATATAATTTACTGGAGATAGCTAATTGTTATATCAAACATACATATGTTACTAAAGGAAGTAAAATAATTTCATAAACTAAAATGAATCACTCTGTTTTCAATTATGAGTTTATTGGATACAATTTGTATTGTTTGGTGTAGGCTTGGTTTAGTTTATTATTAATTGGAAGCCTCAATGTTATCTGTAGATCAAGATCCAATCTGAGGTATTTTACTGATTAGTCATATAGATTCCTTGGTATACTTTTTTTGCGTTGTGTATGTGCAGTTGAATCTTTGGTCAACTTGGGCTAAATAGTATTGTGTAACATTTACCGGGGTTTAAAGTTTGCGCCAGCGATTTATCCAGTCTTTTAATTGGGTTGTAGCTTCCTGGACACCATTTAATGCCATTACAACGCCAGTGTGTAAATGTATATAATTGTATAGATAGTGTATACTGTGGTAGAGGTAGTTGGAGGCGTTAGGAGTTCTGAATAAATAGTGCAGAATAGGATCGACACTATTATAGATACCTGTTGAAATCCTGCTGTTAATTTTCGTGCAATGGATACTTATGTGTCCATTCTTATGCAGGCTGATGGGTGCCATACAAAATATTGTGTTATTTTTAAGCATATAATGAAAACATTGGTTTAGCATATCAGCTATTGTGATATATACAGGAACACATTTTTTCCTCTCATCAACATAACTTTACATTAAGTAATCAGTAATTATCCTTTGCCTTTGTGGCTCAGTTTGAAAAAATAAATTAATTTGCAACTAGGAATAAAATTCTTCGGTGTTTACTGTTAAGGGTTCCTAATTGGTGGAATTTCCATAAGTTACTATTATGGCACAAGAATAATGTATTTTTTAAATTTTCCTGTTGTATTTGTGGAGCGAGAAACAAATTATATTCTGATTCACAAAGACAAGCGTCTCACTGTGTCATGTTTTTACAAGTTTTTAATATAAAAATTGTCCAGAAGAAATGTGAAGGTTTTTTTATAAAAATATAGTAGTCTATAAATTGTTGCAAAGTGCTGGAAACTAACTTCGCACTAAATTCAAATGACATGATGACTGCCAAAAAATTAAAACAAGAATGTTCTGTGAATTATTGCGGCAGAAAATAAGTTTTAATAGTTTTGAATGAATACTATACTTTTAATTAAAAGCATAATGTTTTTAGCAACTAAACTGGTTTCAAACACCTTCCTCGTGTATCTATGGTTTTCGATATTTGAAATACACGATTTTTTCGATTCTAAACAAACATAACAGAAACAGTAAAACTTATTCTACTTATTAATATCATCATGTATATTCAAATACAGTGGCCACTGCTGCTAAATTAGTAGCATTGCTTTAATACAGAAATTTCTGTTCTAATTTTCTGACTTGTCTAATTCACTGTCAACTATGTGAATGTCGGAACATTTGTCAATCCTATGAAACTTATACTTAGGTAATTCCACCGACAGCATATATCTAATATTATAAATAACAACATAGAAATCCCAAAAATTAAGATATCTTTCAGTAAAAACTTTCCATTATGTCATATTGCATGGCAAACTTTTCTCTGACTAGCTGCTTGTATAACGTTCCTCAATACCTCAAAAAAGTTAAAATTATTAATGCATAAAGTTTGTGTGCTGTGAGGAATAATCATCGGCAGGAAACCAGATTAATTAACAACAGCCAGCCCTATATTATAATAAAAATATGAAGGGAAAATGCATTTCCATTTGACATATTTTTTTAATAAAATAAAAAATAGGGACACAACTGGTATGCTATAGAAAAGCAAACCATTTTTTTTTTTTAATTTTATCGTCCATCTGCAAGTTGGTATGAACAAGATTGACGCAAAAAGTACGTTTCAGATTTTGACCTCGCAGGTAAAATAAGGATTTTTCAGTTAGGTATGATACTTAAAAATGTGTATTTTGTCCTCAAACGCGAGTTACACACACGCACATACACACACACAATACAGCTCGTGGCGACGCGGGTAAAATGGGATTTGTTTAATTAATTTTCGTATGAATGTCTCATAAATGAGAAATTTACTATTTTTTTTTTTTTTTTTTTTTTTTTTTTTTGTTTGAATGAACGTGATAGAAAAATACTGGTCGAATTTTTACGGGGCTCGATTAATGTACAACTCGTCCACTACGTGTGTTAAACAGAGTGTTTTAGTTTGATGTGACGTCGAAAAATTACAAATTTAGTATAATGTTTCGTTGAGCGCGATTCACGAAAAATACTAATCGGAATTTGACATGGTTTAGATTAATATATAGTTCTCGTAAAGCAGGTAAACCATGATATGTATCAATTTGATGTGACGTGGAGAAGCCGAGGAATTTAAGAAGTTTGTTTCGGATAACGTGAATAAGGCAAAAAATACTAGTCGAATTTTGATGCGGATTTTGATTAATATATAGCCGTTGGTCTCTAGGCTATTATAGGGTACCATTAATTTTTGTGTGATGTAAACCTGAAGAGCTTCAGATAAAAAATTATTGGATTTTTGGAGGGTTTCGGTTAATGCTGAGAGGTGGTCTCATGAGCAGACTAAGCTACTTTTTTATTTTGATGTAACTTTGAAAACCTGTTGAATTAAAATATTCACAGATTAGTTTCGATTTAAATGCAAGTTGCTCCTCGCAATCGAAATGTTCATCATGATCGATGCGTGCGAGTGAAGTCGGATTATTCGGAGGAAAAACGTACAGTTTGTTGTTGCTGCCTCTGGTGCAAAAAGAATTTGCGGCCACTGACCTACAAAGGCCATGAAGCATGTAGTTCATAGACGTGTTGGTTTGAAAAAAGAAGTGTTTACAATTAAATACTTGCGCAACAGCTAGTCAAAAATAAAAGTTCTGTCAACAATATGAGGAAAAGATACTAATCAATAAAGGAAATGTAAACTTGAATCCACGAAATTTGTTGTCCTGAGTATTATCATAATGAATTATTGCATCAGAGTTTGCAACAAAGTAATTTTTCATTCACTCCAGCTTACCTGGACGATTAAATGAATGGGAACGTAATTATGAGTTCTGTTCAGTGGCCACTAACGTAGACTGGATCCATATTAATAAATGTTATCCTGAACCATAAATGTCTTGACGGTACAAAGCTACAAATCCAATTAACTCAGGTTTGTGTTTGGTACGTAGGCCTATATTTTATAAATTGTCATTTTTAGCACCGCCCGACATTCATTACAAAACTTTCTTCTGAAGACTTCGAAAATGAGGGAATATCACCACGCAAAATTTGAATGTTTCTTAAATACTTGTCTCTAATTGGATTCCTGTTGCCTTATCCACTTACGAAATATCCCTTGCATCTTGTCTATTGATTTATTTCAAAGCTTCCCTGTAAATTTGTAGTTGGGAATTTTATATTTCAACTGTTAACTATTAAAAAGCTTTCCTGAAATTGCAATAAAAATCTTTAATTGTTTCACACTTGAACTATCAGTGCTCCCCATTAAGCAGCATTTATCCTGTTCCACCACACAACACCGACCTGCACGGTGCTGTGCAGCTGTAAAACCAGAATTCACCTACCTCTTTTATTTCTGGGTTCTTGTATAAATTCGCACCAGTGGTTCAATATAAACTCGTGTTTTTCTGCCTTTACTCTTCGTCTCGTAAACTAAATTCAGAGATTTTCTGAAACATCTCCACATGCTGCAGATATAAAATATAAACTTTTTGAAGAAAGTAAAATAGTAAAGAGATTTTATCTTAATACCACCTCCAATTTTTATTGTAATCATTCTTCATCGACGAGTTAAAAACTAAGTCTACAAAACACCCACTGAAAAAACGTTCCAGTAGTTATGTAATCAAGATATCCCTAAGTTGTCGGCCTTACAGCACAGTCTACACTTACAAAGGCTTGTAGATTTCTCGGCATGTGACCGAAAAAATTGGTCGTTGTTAAACAAATCTTCGACAGCCAGTGGCGTAGCTAGGTCAACAGGGGCCCCGGTGCAAAAAATTTATTTTGGGCCCTCAGGCAAGACGGGCGACCTTTTTTTTTTTGCTTTGTGTGCTGGTAGCAGCCCCCTGAACTGAG
Source organism: Vandiemenella viatica (assembly GCA_031002005.1). Lineage (NCBI taxonomy): Eukaryota > Metazoa > Arthropoda > Insecta > Orthoptera > Morabidae > Vandiemenella > Vandiemenella viatica. The sequence continues at coordinate 1,593,443 of JARYHS010007075.1, forward strand.
GATGGGGGCCCTTGAATTGTTCTTTATGGGCCCCTGGGCAGTGGTTGGGGCCCCCCTGAGCAGCGAGGGCCCTTAGTGAGGGGCTCCTGTGTTCTGAGGGGCCCCTTAGACGACGGTAGAGCTAAAAGAATAAAAAAAGGTCGCCAGTTTTTCGTAAAGGCTCATGGGCCCTCTAAACTTAAACTGCGCTTAGGGGCCCCTTGAGGTATTCTTGGGGGCCCCCTAAGCGTGAGGGCCCCGGTGCACTGCACCGCCTAGCCCCATAGTAGCTACGCCCCTGTCGACAGCGTAACACGCTATTATCTGCAGGTTACTTCTGCTGACTGACCGAGTAATGCGCGGCTGTGGAGTGGATGGTATTAAGGGAATAAATCGTCACATACTCATACATTTTGTTTTTAAAATTCCCTTAATCAGCAATTCTAGTACTGTTAGCTACCAAAATTATTTATCCGAATCCCGCCCCTCCTACCAAAAATAAGTATAGCTCTTTCTAATATTTTAATTTCTTTGCTTAGTTGAAGACGAAACAAATTTTCCTGTTTATTCCTTCCCAACTCTGTTCAAATTCACACCAAAATCGAGTTTTTCCTGTTGTGATCTAGTTTACTCTTTTGAAACTGTGACACATATTGATTTATGAGAAACTCCATAAACCCTTTTACTCGATTAAAGGAAGTTTTACAGACGAGAAATTTTTATACTTTGGATATTTAGTCCTTTAAGGTAAACAGTTATTTGTTTAAGACTCCTTATACTCGAATGCCGCCTTCATATCATCGGGTACAAACAGAAAGGACGCAGGTAGCCTGCATACCTGCTGCCGGCGCTTTTTCGAGCCTGCGAGGCGACGCCGGTTCGCGCAGATTGCGAACACACAGAAAGCAGGTAAAGCTGCCAGTTGACGCTAAGATGTCGAGTTCTTCGGACGAGGATCTTCTTCTCATGGAGAATACTTTCTTGAAATTAGGAAAGAAAACTGGCATTCATCCAATAAATCGTCGCAGGGAAAGTTATGGTGAATATCATCAATTGTTTAAAGAGTTGAAAAAAGACTAACAAAGATTATTTCAATATACTAAAATGACTTTAGAAACATTTAACTTAATTTTAAATAAAGTGGAACATCATATAGCAAAAACTGGTGTAATTGGAATCGTCAGCCTATATTACAAGAAGATAGATTGGTCATTACTATCAGGTGGGCAAAGTTATACTAATAAAATAAATACAAAAATTAAGAAATTACTGATTTATTATAGGTTATTCACAAAGACATATAGTGAGCATTTCATATATTTAATAATATGTATAATTCAATTTGGAGACACCTGCATTGTTCGTATCAGAACATTCTTGGTACTCTCCTTGATTATTACTGACAGGGCTCTGAACTGAACACGGTGAACTTTGACATGATTGTGTTCCAGAACAGCTTCACCGGTGCTGATATGCAAACTGTTCTACTACTTCTTGCAATCGACTTCGAAACGAAAGTAATTTATTATTAGGAATTTTACACATATGTGGAAGTAGACTTTTGAAAAAATTCAAATGTTCATCATAGCTGTTTTCTTTAGTTTCTCTTCGAAGCGACATTTCTTTTATAATATTGCAACTTTTGTTGCTCAATTTGTAACATAGCCTAATTGAAAGTACTTAGAACCCCCTTTCTTTTTGTAATTGGTGTCAAGGGAATCTCTGATGGAGCCTGTAATCCCTCACCAACAGGATCAACATTCTCATTGTTAGTATTATAGTGTTCTTGTTCGGATGGTTGGGGTAACAAAATCGTAGCTTGTGATTCACTGAAGGAAAGAACAACTGTAGATATTTCATCGTGTGTTGAAACACAGCTAAGATTTCCAATTGAGCGCCTCGGCGTTACAACGTCACAAAAAAAAAAAAAAAAAAAAAAAAAAAAAGCAATGAGTTAATAAAATAAGGCCATTTCGAACAGTTTGCATATGCAGCATCTCCTGAGTAAGCAGTAGGCATTATACCCAGTTCCACCGCAAACTGGTCTCGTAGATACTTCCACTTCTTTCTTAAAGTCTTTTCTGTAAATAATAATGGCGAAATTAGTTTTATTAAGATTTGTAACTAATAACTTTAATTTTTTTTTAGATATTTGGCGACATGGACGTCTCTTAAGACTCTCGCATTTGATTTTCGGATGGGAGCATCTACAGTGGGAGAAGTTGCGGAGGCAGTTACTGTATTCAAGAACTTTATCTTTATGTCCATCATGTAATAACCGTCGAAAATCTTGTCTGTCACTTACGTTGATAATTGTGCCTTTCCTTCTCTTCAATTGAATTTTCAGAAATAACTTTTTCTGGTTAGATTTGTTAAACTGTACTATCGTGAAAAGAGCTAGCAGTAGAGAATTCTTCAGGTTTTGTTAATTTACGATTTCGAAAGACGAATTCATCGGTCGAAACTAAAATTTTCCGAAATAAACATGATAACAAAATGCACTGCTTTATTTTGCAGTTCGACTGACAACGAGGGGGGTTGCTTGACTTGGTTGTGGCCGTGCTCTTCACAAGTCACATCTACACTTACTACACACGAGATGGTTTTAATTATGGTTTAATGTAATTTTAACTTTTTCTTCGGGCATGACGCGCGTTCGAGCATGCTCGCATGGTAAGGGAGCGTGCATAAACTAGGTGGCTCGGTATAGGGAGGGGGGGATGAGGAATTGGCTAGAAGGTTACGCTGCGCTACGTGGGGGGAGGAGGAGTATCGAGCCAGGCCACGTAGCTTTCGATTCATAACATTTTTCACAGTTAAAATGAGGAACAGAACACACAACAGCATGTGAATATTTATTTCCGTCATTTAATTATCTCCGTATGTAATTTAAAATAGTCTGACAAGAGAAAACAGAACAAATTTCTTCTAGAATCGAAAAAAGGGAAAAAAGCTACATGCTACGTGCGTTGGGGGGGGGGGGGGGAGAGTGGGGATTTACAGGATGTCAAAATTGAGCTACGTCGTTTATGCACGCTGCTTAAGCAACGCGCGGATCTCGTTCAGATGTTTTGCCCTTGCAAGCGGCGCGGAGTGTAAGTTAGGTAATACGGGTATCGCTCAAAGCCGATTACTGGTTAAGTTGATGTTCTATGTTCCATGGGTGCTCGGCACCCCCACTATTGACATCTCGTGGGTGCAAGGAGCCCTCGAGCACCCACAGAGTCGGCGCCCTTGCTCACGTATGCAGGAACCTTTATAGGTTTGCGTTTATTTATTTAAAATGTTGAACAGTAAAAGTGTGACCCACATATACGGAAACCTTTATTCGTTTGCTTTACTTATTTTAAGATCTGAATTGAAAACATATGACGTAGGGTCTGTCATCTTGATGGAAAAAGTCAGCATAGGTTCGCCGACTAGATGAGTCACGTATTCTAATGATCTACCTATAACTAAAAATCAATCGATAAGTATTTCTGCAACATCCTTAACTTTTTCCTCAGATGCACTGGAACCTTCTGTAATCAAAAGGAGCTGTACAAACATGAGCGATCTCTGCATGAAAGTGACAAGGAATGTACCTAGCCTTCCACAAAGTGGAATGTGTTATGTTCCATCTGCTCAGAATCACTTAGCAGCTACTCAACACTATATCGCCAAATAAGAAAGAAGCATAACAAGGCACCCCAAATTGACATTGATATAGAAAATTTTGCGTGTCCACTCTGTGAGACACTTCATGTATCATTTGAATTGCTCGAAAAACATCTTGAGAATGTGCACAGTATGACATTGGATCGCCGTGAACCTAAGTTCTTCGAATCTATGATAGGTATGCAGATGTATGGCAGTTCAAATTATACTCACAAATTGTAGCCTACTAGAGATGGGTCACAAATAACTAAACGGCTACAAATAACCGTTATTTTAAAAACGCCGTTTAGCAAGTAACGGCCAAAACGATAACTGGAGTTATTCAAATAACTGTCAGCACCTCCCTCTGACAGCGCTGTAATTGTTTGTCGACCGTCCGCTACGAGTGCATCAGTCACCGCTTATTGCTTCTCTCACCGTTATTAATTGTAATAGATACCACTAGATGACACTACCATCGCAAAATAATAGTTATTAACTACGATAGCGACCACTAGAGGACACTACCTATGTAAACCGCTTTTTAATACGTTTGACCGTTATTAATCGCGATAGCGACCAACAGATGTCGCTACTACTGACGACGTCAAATACTACTTTGCAGATATTATTTGCGATGGGGTCCAAAATTTATCATATTTCTACAACTTAATGACCATTAAATGGGTTTTCAGCATCCATCCTTCCATAGTAAACAACGTGATTATGCTTTTTGTTACAGCTGTTTACCCGTGTTATAGCGTCTTTGCCAGTTGAAGGCGTTATTAACTTCGATAGCGATCACTAGAGGACACCACCTATGTAAACCGCTTTTTAATACCTTTAAGCGTTATTAACTGCGATATCAACCAACAGATGTCGCTACTACTGACGACGTTAAATACTACTTTGCAGGTGTTATTTGCGATAGGGTCCAAAATTTATCATCTCTCTACGACTTAGTGACCATTAAACTGGTTTTCAGCATCCATCCTTCCATCGAAAACCACTTGATTATGCTTTTTGTTACAGCTGTGTACCTGTGTTATAGCGTCTTTGCCAGTTGAAGGCGTTATTAACTTCGATAGCGATCACTAGAGGACACCACCTAAGTAAACAGCTTTTTAATACCTTTAACCGTTATTAACTGCGACCAACAGATGGAGAAACCATCGAAAAGCGCTAGTATTTCCACAAGTCAATTAGTTTCAAACAGCAAATCATATTTACATTTCAAATTACTTTTATTACGTCTGAACAACATATTTAAATTGCAGCTGGTCTGTTATTGGGACACATTTACAACATATGTAAAGTATGCTATACATATAACTATAGCCACACAAAACTGAATTAATAGCCAGACTGAAAAAAATTGTTTACTTTCAGCAAAGTTAATTTTCTGTTCTTTACGAGAACGCAACGCGGAATGCTGTATCTGTTGCATATGCTCATAAAAACTCCTACCACAAGTTCTTTAATTTCAAACAGAAAAATATATTAACACGTAATTAAAACTGCCACTTCGGATTATTTTTATATATCGGTAACATCCCTAAATCACTTATACTTCATTTCCTCCTGTTTGATCACGTCATACACTAACCGCTAAAGCTGGTCGTGTTAAAATTCTATATTAATTTACCAAGGCATCACTGCCACTTATTAAACAAATACATAAACAATAGTCGAATGCGTATATAATGTCTCTGACAGTTACTATGGAAGCCGCTTATTTGAAAGCCGCTATTGGTGACGTATCGTTAATCGCTAAATAACGCTAATAAAGAGCTTTTCGTGACGTCAGGGCTATTTAGCTATTATTTGGGGGGTGGCCGCTATTTTCGTCACATCCGGTTATTTGACATTTCCGGCTCTTTTCAACAAGAGAAGAGCGTTTCTGAGCAGAGATTTTAGTGGCGTCTCCACAGATATTACGTCGAAAAAAATAACAGCACGCTATTTCTAACGGTTAAAAAAAGCGTTTAGAAAAAAGAAGCAATAACTGTATAACGTATTACTGGAAAAAAGCGGTTTGCCCATCTCTAAAGCCTACAGTATTATTAAAGCTTAAAATAACATGGAAACGCTATTTTCTTTTTTTAGATTTTGAACATTGGAAGAGAGAGATGGAAGGAAGCCAGCCTTCATTTTTTTTTTTACAAACGGAATAGTAACAAAACCACAACTTACTGTAGATCCAATCGATCTGGGAAGAGCAGAAGATACAACAGTAAGAAAAGGTTGCATTGGGCACAATCCCAGAAAACTTGTAAAGCTTGCCCAGCAAGAATGGTCCTCAGAAAAGTGGAAAGAGGATATGTGGTTGAGTTCCAAGCACTCCATGTAGTACACGAGCTGTCAGTGAAGTACTTGCGCCTTACTAAGCAGGAAAGGACTGAACTAGCGCGCAAGCTGGAACAAAAGAAAAACATGGATTTGATAATTGATGAAATATTTGACAATATTGAAAATTTATCATCTGTGACAAGGATGGAAGCAATAACAAAGAAGGATCTCCACAGTATAATGCAAGAATTTAAGCTTGTTAAATCCAAACTTTCGCAAAATGATTTACTAGCATTGAAGTTTGGGTAAAATCCCAAGTGGACCTGGGAGAAGATAGTTGCGTGATTGGGTGCAAACACTAAGGGGAGCAGTATTCCAGTGGCCTGTTGCTAGATAATGGTTTTGTTTTAAATATTATGACAAAGTACCAGAAGGAAGTGCTAACCAAATACATGAAACACAAAATCTTGATAGACAGTATCCACAAGACCACAGTTTATGATTTTCAACTTACATTTCTTGTGACAGTTTACGAATACGACTGGCTGTCCTGTTGCCTTTTGCTTAAGCTCAAGGGTTGATAAAAGTACGATGACCTTTTTCTTCAATCAAGTAAAGGGTAAGGTTGGAAATTTGGCAGCTGAAGTGTTTATGTCCAATGATGCACCTGCATACTACAATGCTTGGGTGGATGTAATGAGTGTTCCAAACCATCGACTTCTCTGCTCATGGCATATCGACAAGAACTGGAGGGACACTGTAAAGTTTAAAGTTAATGGTCAAGAGAAAAAGGCTGACGTTTATAAAGGATGTAGAGTGCTCATAGATGACATTTCAGGACAATTTAGAAAATTTCATGCAAATGTGCAAGGACGATCCTGACACTGAAGAATTTTACAAGTCTTTTAAAGATCACTATGCCAACAGGCCACAATTTTGGGCATTCTGCTACAGATAAAAACTTGGACTCAATTCTAACATGTCTCTTGAAGATCTTCACTAGAAACTTCAGTACTGCCTCCATGGGGGTAAATACAACAAGAGGGTAGATAAGCGCATTAAAATGTTGCTTAGTTGCAGCAGACGTCTTTTGCACAACAGGCTAATTCACAACATGAAAAATATCCCTTCTTATCGTATGATGAAAATTGGACAGAGTCACAAACGAAGCTCTGAAATAAATGAGGATCAGATTAATAAGATTTTAGAAAATGGATGGGAAGTATCATCTTCAACCATAGGAAGGGGACCATACCGTGTGCAGGTTGACACTGAGTCAAAATGTGATGGATGTCTATTAACATGCCCTGCATGTAACATCTGTATTCATCAGTTTGAATGCACATGTTTTGACTTTCTTATCAAGGGAAATTTCTGCAAACATGTACATGCCTGCTTAAAGCCTGTAATGGAAGAGCTACCAGAACTGCATAATAAAGAAACAACATACCATTTTGAACAGGAAACACAAGCCCATCATTGCATCCAGCAAATCTGATCCTCCTCATGTTAATAAGGTGGATAAACGTCGGAAGCTCCAATTTCTCCTTGATTCGATTTATGCCTTATCAGCAAATGCCAACGATGAAGGGCTTGACACTCTTTGTAACCATCCCGAGCGCCTACTTGAAAAATCAAAAGTTCTAGCATCATCTCTAGATTTCCAGTCTCAAAATTGCAATGCTTCAGACGATGCACTAGTTCTCCTGCAAATAAAAAGATTGAAGCTCAAAGATTCTATCCCACCAAGATGCAGCGCCAGGTGCATTCACTTTTCAAGAAACCAGATGATACCCAGAACTCAAGAACTTTAAGAATTTATGTAAAACAATAAAGAAGAATAATTAGATCAAATTTTAATATGCTTTTAGTTAATACGATATTTTTGAAGACATTTTTTGTTTGACAGCACTAAATGTTGGTGCAATGTTAGTGGTTCCAGCATCCCACTAATAATTGCCTTAAAAATTAGTTGTCTACTTTGTTACAGAGTCACTGTGATAAAATTGAAATTTTCTTACCACTTTGCCGGTAGTGAAAATATGATTCATAATTACCCTTTTGTTCTTTACCATTGTGTTTATGACGTTCACCTAAAAATTTCGAATTACCTGAATACAGAAATAAAATCACCATTGAAGTATAAAAGACAAACTATATATACCTGATGTATGTACCTCAATTTACTGATATTAATATTACTTCTCATAAGTAATATGCACCGGTCGTTATACATAATTAGTTAATGTTAAGGTGGCTATATACGACACAATTTCGGTCCCAATCTGCAGGAGCAATCCGGCAGGGGCCCTGCAGACTACCACCTGAGTAGGCAAATTGGGTGTGCCGCTCCCGATATCGGGAGATACGTATAGCCCGACGAACAATTCACTGATTGTCCCTGCAGACAGGGAGCAAATTGAGACGTGCGTAGCGCGCTTGGGACAATTTCGACTCAGTCGGCTTGATGCAGTGTGCGAATGCGTTTCGTGCCATTAGTCATGTAGGAGGTATGGACGAATATTTTCAAATTTATGAGTATAATATACCCCAGTTGTGAGACAAATTCAACAAAAACTACATAAACCACAAACTGCGAAAGAAGGAGTTCAAATTTTGCTCGAATTTTTGTTTTTGTTATACGCCTCGTCGACGGCTGAGGTCATTAGAGGCGGGATGGGACTGGGGACAAGAAATGGGGAGGAATTAGGCCATGGCCTTTTAGAAGGAAGCATTCGCCTGGAGTGATTCGGGGAAACCATGGAAAACCCAAATCTGGATGCCCGGACGGGGATTCGAACCCGCGTCCTCCCGAATGCGAGGCCAGAACGTTAACCGTTCACGTACCACGCTCGGTCTCGAAATTTACTAGAAAATGGAACAAGAAGTAACACTTGCAGTCTTTTTTCTTCCTTAGTGTAGTTTTTTAGAGAGCCCAACATGTTTCAGGTATGATGTCTGAAAGCATTTGTGATAAAATCGGAGAAAAAAATTTCATATCTTCATAGGTTTGTCTATTTGCCAAAAAAAAAATGCATATTAACGACTAATCGTTCTCTGACGCTTATACTTTCACCTATCAGGGTATTTTATATACATATAAGTGGTCACTAAGCGGGGTATTTCTGCAAAACTTTCAGAATATACTCTCAGAAAATTTCTAAAATCTTGTTTTAGGCTTCTCATAAAGTTCAAGTAAGAACTTAAAATAATAATAATAATAATAATAATAAAAAATCCATGGCAAAAACCAGTATCTTCTTTTTTTATCAGTACAAACTGTAGTGCAGCTTATTGTTAAAACGATGACTACTTTTTGATTCTTTGACATAAAAGGAGCCATTGTTAAGCGTTTGCATGCGATCACAATGTAAACTAAAATTGGAAGCGAAATTGAGATGTGTGGAGGGAAGCCCCATATGATTGCCATACTGATTGCCCCGCAGAATGGGACCATAATTGGCTCTTTTGTAGCCGCGTTTATTCCCAGGCGCAAGTTGGGACTTGTTGCACTGCCTCTGGTACCAATGCGTGCTGTACCGTGGAGAGAGGGTGGTGGGGGGGGAGGGGGGGAGGTGGGAGCCAAGAGCGTATCCAGGATCAGAGATAGAGGAGGGCAAGATTTGAGCTGGAGGGAGAGGGGTGCAACTCATATTGTTTTCGAGGTAGTGGGGTGGGGCACTGAAACATGACGATTTCTTACAAATGAAACTCAGACCTATTGAGGAAACTATTTTAATTATTGATTAATATAGTAATCCAACCACTTAATATAAGGACCTACTATTTGGTAAATAAAAATTGTAACTCAGTTATAGTTTAAATAAACATTAATCGTTTCGGATTCTTATAAAATTTTCAGTACTTTGTTTCTCAATATCTCACGGTGTTGTTTCACGAAATTTCGATACACATTCATCAGGAATAATCCAGTCAATCTTTCCTCTCAAAAAGTGCTTCTTAACCAGTTCTTTACACTTCGAAGCGTACTGTAGGTAACTTAGGGTACCACCCCTTGCTTTAGGTCCAAAAATATCGATTTTCGTTTTCATCATATTTCGATAGATTTAGGTATTCTTTGAGGATCCTGAAAAGGATTTTGATTAATTTTATTTTCTTGCATTTAAATAGGATTTTCCTACCACGTGCATTCCGGTATTACGCCTACTTTTCTGCATATATTTTAGACCTTTATAACCCCTATATTGCATATTAGAGATTTTTTTTCTGGTTCCTAAGTGTGTTGGCTTTCCTTGGAGGGCAACAGTTGTTATTCTCTTGTTTCTGCTGTTTGTAAACAACACACTTTCAAACACGTTGTTAGTTTTGTTTGAGTGCTTTTATGAGTAGTAGCCAATTTCCCACAAACTAAAATTTTCAGTAATTCTGCCCCATTATATCAGAAACTACCAAAGGTAATTGAATGAAATTTTCAGAGACTCTGCATAACAAAAAAGGCCACCTCTGGTACTACAAGTACTATTAGAATGTTCAACAAGAAATATTTTCTGCAGAAAAAACTTAATATTTTTACTAATAAATTAATAAAAAAAGTATTTCTTAAAAACTATAACACATATAAAGTAGATTTTAGTACAGTTGACTTTACTAGCATCATGCAACATTCAGGAAAAATATTAAGGTCCTGCATCAAATAGTTTTTTCACAACCGGGTCAAATACTTGCTTAAATTATCATGCAGTTAAATTGGCAGGGGGTGGTCCCCTTAACTTTTCTTCTAGGGGGGGGGGAAGCAGCAGCCTCCCCTGCCCCTCGCTGGATGGGGAGGGAGGGAGGGGGAGGTTGTGGGCCATCGCTTCACCTCTTTCCCCTGGGGAAGTTATTTCAAAATAACGTAACGCATCTAATTTTATATGAAGAAGGGAGATATATTTCTAATATATTTGCTAAGAACCCATTAACATGAAACTGACAAATTGTACCTGTATTACAAGCAAGTGAATCTATGACAGGTAGATGTATGGGAGATCAAATGATACTCACAAATTGTAGCCTTCAGTATTATTAGTTTAAAATTACATGGAAACGCTATTTTTCTTTTCTAGATTTTGAACATTGGAAGAGAGAGGTGGAAGGAAGCCAGCCCTCATTTTTTTTTTTTTTTTTTTTTTTTTTTTTTTTTTTTTTTTTTTTTTTTTTTTTTTACAAACGGATAGTAACAAAACACACAATTTCTTATAGATCCAATCGATCTGGGAAGAGCAGAAGATACAACATAAGAAAAGGTCGCATTGGGCACATTCCCAGAAAACTCGTAAAGCTTGCCCAGCAAGAATGGTCCTCAGAAAAGTTGAAAGAGGATATGTGGTTGAGTTCCAAGCACTCCATGTGGTACACGAGCTGTCAGTGAAGTACTTGCGCCTTACTAAGGAGGAAAGGACTGAACTAGCGGGCAAGCTGGAACAAAAGAAATACATAGATTTGATAATTGATGAAATATTTGACAATATTGAAAATTTATCATCTGTGACAAGGATGGAAGCAATAACAAAGAAGGATCTCCACAGTATAATGCAAGAATTTAAGCTTGTTAAATCCAGACTTTCGCAAAATTATTTTACTAGCATTGAAGTTTGGGTAAAATCCCAAGTGGACCTGGGAGAAGATAGTTGCGTGATTGGGTCAAACACTAAGGGGAGCAGTATTCCAGTGGCCTGTTACTAGATAATGATTTTGTTTTAATTATTATGACAAAGTACCAGAAGGAAGTGCTAACCAAATACATGAAAGAAAGGTGTTGATAGACAGTACCTACAATACAACAGGTTATGATTTTCAACTTACTTCTCTTGTGACAGTTGATGAATACGACACTGGCTGTCTTGTTGCCTTTTGCTTAAGCTCAAGGGTTGATAAAAATACGATGACCTTTTTCGTCAATTAAGTAAAGGGTAACGTTGGAAATTTGGCAGCTGAAGTGTTTATGTCCAATGATGCACCTGCATACTACAATGCTTTGGTGGATGTAATGAGTGTTCCAAACCATCGACTTCTCTGCTCATGGCATATCGACAAGAACTGGAGGGAAAACGTAAAGCTTAAAGTTATTGGTCAGGAGAAAAAGGCTGACGTTTATAATGGATGTAGAGTGCTCCTAGATGAAATTTCAGGACAATTTTGAAAATTTCATGCAAATGTACAAGGACGGTCCTGACACTGAAGAATTTTACAAGTATTTTAAAGATCACTATGCCAACAGGCCACAATTATGGGCATTCTGCTACAGAAAAATACTTAGACTCAATACTAATATTTATCTTGAAGCACTTCACCAGAAACTTAAGTACTGCCTCCTTGAGGGTAAATACAACAAGAGGTAGATATGTGCATTAAAATGTTGCTTTGGTGCAGCAGACGTCCTTTGAACAACATGAAAAATATCCCCTCTTACCGTATGATGAAAATTGGACAGAGTCACAAACGAAGCTCTGAAATAAATAAAGATCAGATTAAGTAGATTTTATAAAATGAATGGGAAAAATCATCTTCTACCAAAGGAAGGGGACCATAACTTGTGCAGGTTAACACTAAGTCAACATGTGATGAATGTCCATTAACATGCCCTGCATGTAACATCTGTATTCATCAGTTTGAATCACGTGTGTTGACTTTCTCATCAAGGGAAATTTCTGCAAACATGTACATGCCTGCTTAAAGCCTGTAATGGAAGATCTACCAGAACTGCATAATAAAGAAGCAACATACCGTTTTGAACAGGAAGCACAAGTCCATCATTGCATTGAGCGAATCTGATCCTCCTCATGTTAATAAGGTGGATAAACGTAGGAAGCTCCAATTTCTCCTTGATTCCGATTTATGCCTTATCAGCAAATGCCAGTGATGAAGGGCTTGACACTCTTTGTAACCATGCTAAGCACCTACTTGAAAAATCAAAAGTTCTAGCATCATCTCAAGATTTCCAGTTCACAAAAGGCAATGCTTCAGACGATACCACTAACCAGGTCTCCTGCAAATAAAAAGATTGAAGATTCTATTCCACCAAGAAGCAGGTGCATTCACTTTTCAAGAAACCGGATGATACCATGAAAGAAGATCTCAAGAATTTTAAGAATTTATGTAAAACAATAAAGAAGGATAATTAGATCAAATTTTATTATTCTTTTAGTTAATGCGATATTTTTGAAGACATTTTTTTGTTTGACAGCACTAAATGTTGGGCAATGTTAGTGGTTCCAGCATCCCACTAATAATTGCCTTAAAAATTAGCTGTCTACTTTTTTACAGAGTCACTGTGATAAAATTGTAATTTTCTCACTACCTTGCAGGTAGTAAAAATATGATTCATAATTACCCTTTTGTTGTTTACCATTGTGTTTAGGTCGTTCACCTAAAAAGTTTCGAATTAGCTGAATACAGAAATAAAATCACCATTGAAGTATAAAAGATAAACTATATATACCTGATGTATGTACCTCAATTTACTGATACTAATACTACTCCTCGTAAGTAATATGAACCGGTCGTTATACATAATTCGTCAATGTTAAGGTGGCTATATACGACGCAATTTCGGTCCCAATCTGCAGGGGAAATCTGGCAGGTGCCCTGCAGACTACCGCCTGAGTAGGCAAATTGGGTGTGCCACTCCCAATATCGGGAGATACGTAATAGCCCTGACAAACAATTCACAGATTGTGCGTGCAGACAGGGAGCAAATTGAGACGTGCGTAGAACGAATGTAGTGATTGGGACAATTTCGGCTCAGTCGGCTTGATGCAGTGTGCGAATGCGTTTCGTGCCATTATTCATGTATGAGGTTAATAATGTTTATAGAGAAGGAGGTATGGACGAATATTTTCGAAATTTATAAGTATAATATACTCCCGGTTGTGAGACAAACACAACAAAAACTACATAAACCACAAACTGCGAAAGAAGGAGTTCAAATTTTGCTCGAATATTTGTTTTTGTTATACGCCTCGTCGACGGCTAAGGTAATTAGAGGTGGGATGGGACTGGGGACAAGGAACGGGAAGGAATTAGGCCATGGCCTTTTAGAAGGAAGCCTCCCGGCATTCGCCTGGAGTGATTCTGGGAAACCATGGAAAACCCAAATCTGGATGCCCGGACGGGGATTCGAACCCGCGACCTCCCGAATGCGAGGCCAGAACGTTAACCGTTCACGCACCACGCACGGTCTCGAAATTTTTTAGAAAATGGACCAGGATGTAACACTTGCAGTCTTCTTTCTTCCTTAGTGTAGTTTTTTAGATAGCCCAACATGTTTCAGGTATGATGTCTGAGAGCATTTGTGATAAAATCGGAGAAAAAATTTCATATCTTCATAGGTTTGTCTATTTGCCAAAAAATAATGTATATTAACGACTAATCGTTCTCTGACGCTTATACTTTCACCTATCAGGGTATTTTATATACATATAAGTGGTCACTAAGCGGGGTATTTCTGCAAAACTTTCAGAATATACTCTCAGAAAATTTCTAAAATCTTGTTTTAGGCTTCTCATAAATTTCAAGTAAGAACATAAAAATAATAATAATAATAATAATAATAATATTGATAATACATCCATGGCATCAACCAGTATCTTCTTTTTTTATCAGTACAAACTGTAGTGCAGCTTATTGTTAAAACGATGACTAATTTTTGATGCTTTGACATAAAAGGAGCCATTGTTAACCTTTGCATGCGATCACAATGTAAACTAAAATTGGAAGCGAAATTGAGATGTGTGGAGGGAAGCCCCATATGATTGCCATACTGATTGCCCCTGCAGGAATGGGACCGATAATTGGCTCTCTTGTAGCCGTGTTTATTCCCAGGCGCAAGTTGGGACTTGTTGCACTGCCTCTGGTACCACTGCGTGCTGTACCAAGGAGAGTGGGAGGGGGGGGGGGGGCTGGAGGCAAGGGCGTATCCAGGATCAGAGATAGAGGAGGACAGATTTGAGCTGGAGGGAGGGGGGTGCAACTCGATATTGTTTTCGAGGAAGTGGGATGGGGCACTGAAACTATGACGATTTCTTACAAAATGAAACTCAGACCTATTGAGGAAACTATTTTAATTATTGATTAATATAGTAATCCAACCACTTAATATAAGGACCTACTATTTAGTAAATAAAGAACGTAACTCAGTTATAGTTTATATAAACATTAATCGTCTCGGATTCTTAGAAAATTTTTCAATATCTCTGTTTCTCAATATCTCACGGTGTTGTTTCACGAAATTTCGATACACATTCATCAGGCATAATCCAGTCAATCTTTCTCCTCAAAAAGTGCTGCTGAGCCACTTCGTTACACGTCGAAGCGTACTGAAGGCAACTTAATTTTTCTTCTGGGGGGGGGGGGGGGGAGAGCAACAGCCTCACCTGCCCCTCGCTGGATGGGGAGGGAGGGGTGGGGGAGTTGTGGGCCATCGCTTCACCTCTTCACTCTGGGGAAGTTATGTCAAAATAACGTATCTCATCAAATTTCTAATATATTTGCTAAGAACCCACTAACATGGAAATGACAAATTGTAGTACAAGCAAATGAAACGGCCAGATACATAACTTGAGCTTTTACTTCGCCAGGAGAAGTAGGAGAAAGAAATGTAATGTGGTAGCAGAGAGAAAGGAGTTAGTTTCATATGGGACACGTAAAGCAAGTATTTTCAATCTATTTTAGCGTAACGATTAAATGGACCTATAACGCAACTCGCCCGTATTCGCGAGGACGCAAACCAAACAAACCACGCTACCGGTCAGGTATGCTTCCCAATGAAAGATACTAAGTCTCATAACTGATATGTAATTGTACTACTTGGAGCAAAAGTGAAAAAAAATACTTTTTAAGCATGTTACTATTTTATGGACCAGTCTTGTCGATACATATTTTCCATACTGCCGTGTGTTTACATGGAATAAACGTTATTTATCCCAGCGGTTTCTATGGTACTCATATGGGACACCACGTAAAGAAAGTAATTTCAATCTATTTTAGCGTAACCCTTAAATGGAACTATAGCGCAACTCTCCCTTATTCGCGAAAACGCAAACCAAACCAACCACGCTACCTCTCTGTTCTCTGTTTATTTTATGAATATGGCCTTTAGATAGGCACATATTTGAACTTTATTTCTAAAATTTGTTGTATGTAGAATGTAAATACTATAAACTCTAACAGGCAATGTAGTTCGTAAACTGTGATTAAATCGTAACTCGTCAAGGATCTTTCTAATCTTATTAAAAGATTTGTGCCATTTACAAATTATTTGGATATTTGAATGCTAAATTAAGGTCAGTGAATTTTAAGTTTCAAGCAACCAGCAATAGTTCAGGTAGGAATATGCTGGATGTCTTTCCATATGTGTGGCCTTGCCGCATTTCCTGGAAACTTTGAGTCTCCTGGACAATGGATAAATGGAAGAAAGTGGCCAAGAGGGTGGGTGAAGTGTCACGGAAACATTCCTTGCAGAGACACATAAAGCAGGAGTTGGCATGTGTGCTTGTCGTTTTTCGTTGTGCTTGCTGTATTATTTGGTTAGTTATGGCAATACGTGGTAGGCCTCAAAAAAATTCTTCTATCGTAGAAGACTACGAAATTATCATTAATCGTCTGTTACTACGGGAGAGGTGGAATTTTCGGAGTCTCTTACGTGCTTTTGAGGTGGATTGTCTTGAAAATTTATGTTGGTTTGCCAGGCGTAAACTTATTCCCAACACGTTCAAGTATCCTACGTGCGCAAATTCCAACACCTTGTGCAAACGTAGTCAGTGTATTGACGGATACATGTGGGCGTGTAAGCAATGTAGAGCAAGGAAAAAGTGTACTGTATGGTTCTTTTTTTATATATAAAGTAAACTAGAACTGTCGTAACTAATCGTTTTCATATACTGTTGGACAAGAAACATGTCGCAGGAAAATTCGGCTTGGGAAGCTGGCATAAGCCCAGAATCTACACATACGAAAGTGAACTGGAGCTACTATTGTCGCCAAATATGTGCACAATGGGTTGCGGCACATCCTGTAGGGATTGGTGGCATTGACGAAAACGGTGATTCCATATTATTGGAAACAGACGAAACACATTTTTTTCACAGGAAGTACTACCTTGGCGAAATGAGAGACAAACAGTGCGTTTTCGGAGGCATTCAGCGAGGAACCAAGAAGTGTTTTGTCATCGATGTGGCCGACAAAACGGAAGAAACATTGTTATATCACATTCGGCGACATATCCTTCCGGGCGTATTAATTATTACGTATGGATTTCCGTCATACCGTTACTTAGAGAGAGCTTATGGGGCATATATGCCCACGAGGTCGTCATCCATAAGGAAAACTTCGTGGATCTGGACAATCCGCAAATACACACACAAAATGTGGAAAGTTTGTGGTCGCGGATCAAGAAAAAAGTTAGATACCAATACGGCACGTCAGATGAACTTTTTCCTGTGTACTTAGATGAATTCCTGTGGAGGAATAATTTCCAGAAAAACGAATTGTTTCCGCAATTCATCGGCACCATATGCGAACACTACCAGTTCAATTAAGCATTGCATCAACTACCTCTCATGTAGTAACACCTTCATGACTTTCATCACCATACACTAAATCGGTTCCTTTTGGAGTCAAAGGCTCTTTAGAGCCCGGCTCTTTTCATAGCCAAAAATTAATCATAAAAGGCAATATAAAAGTCAGACTTACAACCAGTGGCTTGGCTAGTTTAACAACGGCCCCGGCGCAGCAGCAGTAAATACTAACAAAAAGTTTATGCATAAGAAGGAAGGAGTTTTAGGAAAATATTTATATGTTGACTTAAGTCATGAAATATAAAGTAATTATATCTAGAATCTTCAATAGTTCAAAAAATAACTCCTTGCTTTTTTTCTCCATAGTATTTTAGAAAGAAAGCTTGTCGCGATAGAATGAAGTTGCAGCCATTTTGACGTTAATAGCGATAATAAAGACAGTAAATTCGTCTTCAATGTGAATTAGTTGGTTAGGTTTTTGAAGCTTTATACAATGCAAGTAGGATATCTATCGCCTGTTATTTTTAGCCAACTTAAATATTTATTTTAATATTTTGCGATGAAGCTTCATGAACAAGAGGAAAAGCTCTAACCTGTCATTCGCGAGTACGTGGATTCAAAGCCCGCCGGATATCCAGTTTCAGTTTTCCATGGTATCCGTAAATCGCTCCAGGTGACTGAGAAAAAAAGTAATTCAAAAGTAATTGAAATTTCTGTTGTACATAGATTTCAGCAATATTAGCAAACATACTAAATTCTACTTCGTTTTTATTTCGGGTGGTATTCATACGCAAATTTCATCTATTTTGCAACTCACTCACTAACTGACTTATGATCATCAAAACTTTCTGTAGTCGTAGAAAGCTGAAATTCAGCACACAGATTAAATTTTACTCCGAAATTATAAGAACAGTCCGAAACGCTTAAATTTCCATATATCTATCCCTAAACTGAAATCGATTTCTATCCTAATAAGTTCTTATACCTTAGATTTTCATTGTAAACGGAGATTCGTAAGTTTAACTAATGTTTTAAATTTTATGTCCTTCCTTATGAATTTAGGGAAATTAAAAAAAAATCCAAAGAGCCCAACATCAAAATTTCACCGTACTTCCAGTAGCCATTTAAACAAATAACTTGGTACACACATAAATTATAAGTTTTTGGTATTTTCTCTGTTTTTATTTAATTACTATCAAAAACGTGAAAATATCTGGCCCATATTTGCAATTTAATTGCTTTGCTTTGGATGAATTTATATGATTGCAATTCATATAATGCATAGAGCTCAGTAAGATTAATGAAAGTAGTAATTTTGTTTTGTTCCTAAGCTTAGTTTGGAAGTTACGTGTTATTTACTTGTGGTGGTCGGCAATGAGCACTGCTCGGATAAGGTGCACGTCAACTGTTTGCGGAGAGTGGGGTATTGTTGGTAATGGACACAATATATACTGATATTGCAGATTTTACCTATATTTATTGAATGGAAACTCGAAACGTGAAACGGTCTGATTCATATTTACAGCTTGATTGCTACACTCTGAATTATGCTAAATGCTCAAATTCATTTAATGCATGGAGACCAGCAATCTAATGTACCAACTTAATTTTTTTGTTTCTGTGCTTACTTTGGAAGACACTTGTAATTTACTCATTGTGGCAATTAATTCTATGGCAATCGAGACTGGTCGAACCAAGATTCACGCCCATTGTTTGCAAGAGAGCGTGTACATTGAAGCTATATTTCAATTTCAAAGTTTTGTGTAAAATAACGCTGTACAATAATAGCTTATCGGAAAAGTTTTTTTGCGATTTTGCAATGCACATGGTGGCGTCAGTGAGCAACGGAAACATTTTAAGCAGAAAAAAAAAAATCATTCCTGGCCAATGTAGAAAGATAGGTGACAGAAATTGCAACAAAAAATTTGTAGCTCTTCTTAGTATTCTTACGTGGCATGTATAGATTATTCTATTGTATCTGGATCTGCTAAGTCGATTCAACGGCGGTACTACCTAATCTTTCCTTGAAGCGATTCGGGCCGCTTTTGTTCTCAATTCCTTGGTCGTATTGATGCTACAGGTCTCGAATTTCTGTTGTACATAGATATCAGTATTCTCAACAAAACAAACTAAATTCTATTTCATTACTTTTCTTAGTTCAGATGTTATTAATATGTTTTTTTTTTTTTTTTTTTTACTTATGGCTTTACGCCTCGTCGACATCGAGGTCATATAGGTGGGATGGGACTGAGGACAAAGAACGGGAAAGATTTCAGCCATGGCCTTTTTGAACGAAGCATCTCGGCATTCGCCTGGAGTTATTTGGGGAAACCATGGAAAACCCAAATCTGGATGCAAGGACGTGGATTCGAACCGGCGCTCTCCCGAAAGTTAACCGCTCAATCACCACGCTCAGTTTATTCATATGCAAATATCAGTGATTTTGTCAATCACTCGCTGATTGATGATCATCAAAACTCCAAAGTACTTCCTGTAGTCATAGAAGATGAAGATTGAAACACAGATAAAACTTTACTCCCATATTATAAGAAAAGTCTGAATCTCATAGATTTCCATATATCTAATGTGAAATTGCTTTCTATCCTAATAACTTTACATGGCTGAGATTTTCACTGTCTACAGAGCTTATCAAGTTTAGCTAATGTTTTAAATTTTAGTTTTTTTCTTTCCTTAATTTGGAAGTTAATGAGATTAATTTTTTTTTAAATCGACCACAACACTCTGACATTGAAATTACACTTCAAGTCCAGTAATCCTAGAAACAAGTAATTTGGTACAGATATTTGGTTTCATTCCTAAATTATAAGAAAAGTCTAATATTGATTTTTCCCTATGTTGTTTAATTACAATCCCAGACATAAAAAATGCTGGCACACATTTATAGTTCAATTGCTTTGCTTTGGATAAAATTATAAGTTTAAGATTTTTATAATGCATGGAGTTCATCAATTTAAATATCTGAAATTGTGCTTTGTTCCATGCTTAGTTTGGAAATTACTTGTTATTTTCTTATAGTTGTATTTAATCCAGCGGCAATCTGCTGTGCTCAGCTATAGCGCACTCCCATTGTTTTTCAGAGAGTGGGACATGTCGTATTCAATTCTGAACTGTTCTTATTCACCGATTTTAAAATGGAGTCATTATCTTTGAGCGATTATTCAGAATAGATTATCAACTTACAAAAAGAAATGAGATCCCACGAAAATAATCATTGTAAAAATATGACAAGACTCGCGCTTACATTATTACGTATTGACAAAATGTTATGAGATCTTGTCCTATACTTGGAAGTCTTTATTCACTTCACTTTTTGAAACTAAAAGTTTCTCTCTTGTGTTATAGATCATTTATTTAGAATTAAAATATCTTATGACTTGTCCATTATGAATGTCATAATTATTACTGAAATGTAAGGCATAGTAAAAATTATTTATTCTAAGACCAGCCAAACTCTAAAAAGTTAGAGGGAGATCGTGGTTTTAATATATTTCTATGTTTGGTAAAGCAACACATTTAACGTATTAAATAGATCTACTAAAAACATGGCATACATAATAGCCAAGAAAAAAAAAAAAATATTCTAAATAAACGATCTATAACCCAGAGAGAAACCATTCTGTTTTAAAATGCGAATAAATACAGCAAAGTATCGACTTGGCTCTGAACAAGGGCTCATAATTTTTTGTCGCCATAAAAGCACTGGACTTAACATATTTTTACAAGAATTGTTTTGGTAGGATCTCACTTGCATCAATCTCTTCAACAACAATACAAGCCAAAAGCTTCTTCAATACGATTAATATGGATACTTGTACACTCATCTTTAAACTGTGAAAGTGACTGGGGAAACTAGGTTGAAGAAATACTATTTTTAAGGTCTTCGTCATTGAAACAGTGCTTCTGAAGATTAAGTGAATTAATAAATAAAGAAATAAGTATACTGACCCAAAGAAACATGTAATATGGTCACCTATATGTCATTTCGTATGTTGAGTTGTTGGCGCAATGTGACTCTCCTCAGTACTAAAAAGCTAAACGTATTTTTTGAACACAGCTGTCCGAAATTGAAATCAACAAAAATTTAAGTCTTTATTATTATTATCATCACCAAAACTGTAATTGTTATTATGGTTGGTGTAAACAGCTTATTTTATCACAGATGCTCCTAAAGTCATAAATGGTACAAACTAGCTTGATCCAAACCTCGTGAATGTGTGCTACGTATATGTAAAATCCACAGCTGGGCACACAATCGTTAATCCGCTAATCGATAATTAACGAAGTTAACAAAATTGCAAAAACATTAACTTCTAAGTTAACCTAAAAAATCATTTTAAACTGAAATAACGATTACTTTAGTCCGTTACATTGGTAGATGACATCGTTTGGTTTGTTTGAATAGCGCGCCATGCCTCGCTTGTAATTTCGGCGAGGCGGATTGCGAACGAATAATAGGTAATACAAAGATCGAGTATGATGTGTAGGCTATACAATTGTTATGCTAGGCATGGCGTGGTGGGATGAGGAAAGCTATAGTTTTGGAGCGTTTTTATTTTACGTCTTCAAACCGCTGCTAAGTCCTCGTTTCTATTTCCATCGGTGATTGATTTTGGTATTTTTATAATCTATGTTTTCTACCGCCATGAAAATTTCACTTTTTAGTTGGTATAGGTTTGGTGATGGTTAGTGAAATAAGTTAATCTGACATTCGGTACATGATCACGTCATGCAAACTGAAGCTCTTCAATCCGTCAGTGAAAGCAGCTATGCTAATAATAGCAACCAGAAAGTTAAAAGTCCTTGGCCACATTTATGCAATTATGTTGCACTTAAATCAAGTCTGTGAGAACAGTTGAATTTATGAATGGCAACTGTGTTTGCCGAAACTTCCTACAATCAAGGCTCACCTGTTAGCCTTAATAATCTTAAAGAACATAATATGAAGAAGATTTCATATATAAATATATGAACAGTTTAAAGAAAAAGTAATAGCAGAGCCAATTCGTGGGAAAAATAAAACTAATTCAAAGCCTTCTTCGAGTGCTGTGGTTTCTTTGATGTGGATAGCAACAAAATTAATTTGTTTTCGTTGCCATCTGCTAACTAAAAGTTTATATCAGTAAAAAAATTTGGCGTCATAGATACCGGAATCCATCGTATTCCAAGCTGGGGTGGACTGATGTATTACAAAACTTTTTGTTGCTAACATGATTCCACTACATGTTGAAGAATCCGATACGTTTGAGAAAATGGTTAAAATGTTGAAGTAAAAACCCATTTTCCAGGACATTTGATGGGACGTATTATTGATTCACCTCAAGGTTCATAGCAATTTGGTACTGCTTGCAGCAATACTTATTGCAATACATAGACATCACTACAACTTTTGGATGGTTAACTTTAACTTGCATTAAATTTGAAAAAAAAATATAATGCTTTAATGATTATCGATGTTAAGTTTTTAAGTAGCGGATTAACGATTAATTAATTTAACTTTTCTATTAACTGTGCCCAGCTATGGTAAAATCCATCATTACCATGCTATTCAAAACTGCTGGTGGATAATAGACAAAAGAGATCGATATCAGCTCTCTGCTGAAACTCTAAACGTTGGAATGGTCTCTCATGGTTCCTTATACCCAGGGAGAAAAGGCAATAGGAATTAAGAAGTAAATAAACTATTACTAACAACAATGTATGCCCTGTCAAATTATAAATGACATTTATTTCAAACATAATGAGATAAAAGAATATTTGAAGCACAAAACTAACAATTAAAAATATACCTTTACTACAATTACGGCAATGTATGTAACCAGTTGAGTCAAGTTATTTAAACTATAAATGATATATATTTCTATGAGCATTATTCCTACTAAGTACAATTTATTCATAAATATATTTGAAAACAAACTGACACATTAACATATCTAAAGATTAAAATGTAAACACAAAATAGTGTGAATATAAATTTCTGTATAATACTAAAAAGCAAATAAACTTTATTTTTCCTTCTGCATAACAATAAAAAATAAAATTAAAGTAATAAAAAAGGATAAAAATCTACCTATCGAAAACCACTCTGGCATCCCCATAACTTTTCTCAGTAATTATTTCAATATTAAAGATTCAGCCAAATATCTAACACTCCCCATCCTACTCAGAACTGGCCACATGTTCTAACAATATATGAGTTAAACAACACATTAATTAAATAAACAATCTACAAATATTTCTCATACAATATTTTAAACAGTGTTAGCAAAATATTACAACAGATTTATTAAAACAACAGCTAAATTAATTTATTTAGGAAAACTGGAATAGTATCTATGGTGCTACTGTTCTATTCAGTATTTACATCAGCTGCATGAAACTGAAATTCACAAAAAAAAACTCTTTGAACGTTTTAGAAGATGTCTTACAGTAAACAATATGCTTTGAAATAGATTTACTACAAAATAAATCAATCTTTTAAGACAAACATCACTTAATAATTTAGATATTAAGTCAAATAACACAAAAATCAGCAGAAAAAAATAATTTAACACAACAAATTTTAAAAACAAATATCAATCATTATGAGACAAATTTCACTCCCTTTCGTTTACTTATGGCTTTACGCCTCGTCGACGTCATTAGAGGTGGGATGGGATTAGAAACGCGGAATGGGAAAGAATTTGGCTTTGGCCTTCTGAAGGAAGCATACCGTACATTCGCCTGGAATGATTTGGGGAAACCAAGGAAAACCCAAATCTGGATGCCTAGACTGGGGATTCGAGGCCAGAGCGTTAAGCACTCCCACCAAGATATTTGACTACACATTTTACCCCATAAACCTCGAGAAGCACTACATTAATAGGTAGCATTATCTGCTCCATTACAATTCTTCTAGCTGACATGATCTTTTTCACAATATTTATATGGAAAAACAGTTATTCAACAATAATAATTTGATAACAGATATTTTCCGATTTCAGTTGTATCTTTATGAACGCTTCAACATTGTTTTTACGCACATTTATCACTGGAATGATAATTTTTATCAATGTTTGTAGGTTACCATACCATTTAAAAGAATTTCCACTGATACTGAAAGAAAATTGATATTCATCCAGATAAATTCTCTGATGCTTTCAAGATTTCAGAAACCAAAATGAACGCTCTTATGCCGTTCAGGGATTCCAACTGCAATACGATGTTCAACAAAGTTCATTATAAAATCGCTGTTGTACTAGAGAATCGTCTTACCGCTTTTAGGATTTCTAGGTTATGTAAAATGTTTTCAACAAAATTAAAAGAAAATAGGCATTCATTTTAGGGAATCCTCCTGTGTCCAGGATTTCCATGCTCTATGAATCTAATTGAATCCTCAAGTGACTTTCAAGATCCCTAAACTATATGAAAGATTTTACACATACTTCACACGACAATAGTCGTTTTACTAAATGAATCCATTTGTGCTATTTAAGATATCCAGACATTTTAAAAGATTTCCCACTTACTTTACAATTAAACAGCCATCTGCCTAAATAAATCGTCTTGTCCCTTCTATCCAATATTCTATACAAGATTAAACTTAACACAAAAAATGGCCGTTAACCTAAATGAATCCGCTTGTGAGTTTTAAGATGCCCAGACTGTGTAAAAGATTTTCCACAAACTTCACAATGAAAGGGGCGTTCACCTAAATGAATCCTCTTGTGAGTTTTAAGATTCCCAGAATGAGTGAAAGATTTTCCACAAACTTCACAAAAAATGGACGTTCACCTAAATGAATGCGGTTGTGAATTTTAAGACTCCCAGATTTTGTAAATGATTTTCCACAATTTTCACAAGAAAATGGCCGTTCAACAGAATGATACCTCATGTGACTTTCAAAATCCTCAGACCATGTAAAAGATTTTCCACAAAGTTCACAAGAAAATTGATGTTCACCTACATGAATCTGGTTGTGACGTTTAAGACTACCAGCCACTGTAAAGGATTTTCCACAAATTTGACAAGGAAATGGTCGTTCACCTGAATGAATCCTCTTGTGTTTTTTAAGATTCCCAGAATGAGTGAAAGACTTTCCACAAACCTCACAAGAAAATGGACGTTCACCTAAATGAATACGGTTGTGAGTTTTAAGACTCCTAGATCTGGTAAATGATTTTCCACAAATTTCACACGAAAATGGCCGTTCAACAGAATGATTCTGCTTGTGACTTTTAAGATAGCCAGAGCTTGTGAACGAGTTTCCACAAACTTCGCAAGAAAATGGCCTTTCACCACAATGAATCCTTTTGTGAATTGTAAAACTCCCAGACTGTGTAAAAGATTTTCCACAAATTTCACAAAGATACGAGCATTTACATAAATGAGTCCTCTTTACAGATTTAATAAAGCAAGACTGGGTGAAAGATTTTCCAAAAAGTTCACAAGCAAATTGACTATTTTCAAAGTGAATCCTCTTGTAGCTTTTAAGGTGCCCAGACCAGGTATATCTTTTTCTACAAACTTCACCAAAATCTGGCTGTTCGCCTAAATGAATCCTTCTGTGCTCAGTTGTAGGAAGTTGCTTTTCATAAATGAGACTGTGACAGTGACAGTCATAATAATCTCTAGAAACAAAAATATATATTCATGTTGAAATGCAAAGACAACATATTACAGAAATGAAGTCAAACACAGCTTTAAGAAATAATAATATTGACGTTTTGTTAACTATTAATACAAATTCCTTTTACTTATACATATGGGTTATAAGAAGTAATATATTGTCACATAACAAAGACCATTGCTCACCAGAGGCAGTACTTATAGTATTATTTATATCTTCTTGCATTACTGTTCATTTTCTCTACTTTTATAGTATTTTCATTTGCCACCTAGCTCCAGTAACAGGTATATTTTTATGAATTGTTTATTTATATTGTAAAGTTTCGGTATATCATCTTGAACTTTTTACTCCTACTCCATATCATATTTCTCCATTTTTTAAACATGCCATACACATACCCTTTGTTTAACTGCAAAACTATTTTTCAGTATTGCTAGAAAGAAAAGTGGTAAAATACAGAATTCAAAGGAAGAACATTAGTATGAGCAAAATGATATCACCAAAGAAGTGGAGAATTCTTATTTGGAAGTGAATTAAGGACCATAGGGTTGGTGGAAACATTATGACAGGAGGCATTTGAGGTCTGGTGTTTCTTGCGAATGCTGAAGATTATGTCATGCATTTGTTGGAGGAACTAAGTTTCTGGAAGTATTTAAAGGAAATATGATAAGCTATGGTTGGTGACTCAGTTGTTTGGTTAAGGTGATTCTCGAAGGAAGAACCACAGAGGAAAAGCTGCTAAAGGTGCCTCTTGAAGAAAAGAAGAAGGAATAATCCACAGATAAAGCTTGAGCTTTATAAACCGATTATAAATAACATTAAATACAACAGCTATATTGAATTAAAAAGGAAGGCAGCAAATTAGCATGTACGAAGAATTACCATATATCAATCCTTGAACTGATAAAAAAAGAAGAACTGCTACTAATCGCAACGATTGGCCTATACCCTCCACCTTGTGTACACCGTTTTCCTTCTGCTGTGGACGGATTATATGAATAATTACTGTTTGTATTGTGAGTGTCTATTTGATGTATCAACACCATATTCATTGGTAAGTGGTGACTTACTCCCCTAAATTTTACACACGCCAAGATAAACTACTCTATTTATCATTCCCATAACTTCCACTAAATGATAAAATAATTCCATCATTAGTATGTGAGTTTTTTCTAAGCCAATTTCAATGGACAAATCTAGTTGCTCTCCATAGGATCTACCCAGTAAATTCAATGCCAATAATATCAGTCCCATATCGTACTGCCACACCTAAGTAGTGACTTTCCTCTCAGATATATTTTCCCCTACCACCTTCCATACATTCTATCAAAGCTTTCATTTACATCTACCTAAATTAGTCTTTGCTAATAACTTTTTAAATAATATGCCAAGATATTTACAGTTTATGACTTTCGCTATGATTCCCTGCCCACTAGAGACAAACAAAATACCTTTATTCTAAAATCTTATATCATATTAAACTGGTCATTTTTTGCAGTTATCTTAATTCCTACCAAGATGTCCGCTATAGATCCATTGTCAATTGAGAATTCGACTATAAATATTGTTAGTAAAACAATTACAAAATATTTTTAAGTGATATTTAAGGTTTTGTCATAAATCTAAAGTCTTTCATCCATAGTCAATTTAAAAATGGTGAATTAATAATAGTTAAACTGAGAGGAATTCAGTATAAGCTCTATCTCAAATCAGAAATTGCTTACATTACTTATGGTCATTTAACCAGATACTAGCTAAATGACACACAGAATGGCTACTATATGTAACCCTGAATTACTATAAAGATAGGTAAATCAATACAAAAAATCACAATAGCAACAAAAATCGATATGCATAAAAAGCAATTGGCGTGCAGAAGCGTGAAGGTAAGGGAAGGTTTTTCATTAAACAGCTGACAATTTACAGTAGTTTTTGATTACTAACACACAGAAATATGCAACTGAATTTAGCAATATTTCAATAATTAGTTTTTTATTACTCCTGTGATTAGTATACTTTATACTTGTACTATCTTGTGGCAAAGAGAAATATTTATATAAATCTTTTCATAATTTTGTTTTACATTTTCTTCAGTCTATTATATATCATATAATACAAATTATTAAATATTTATTTTTATAAGCAATTATTAATTAAAACTGAAATTTTGGTACTCCCTTTTTATAAGCTATAAATTGAGAAGTATAAGTTTATCTATGATCTATAAAATAATCATTGAGAATAGTTAGAGTTAAAATTACAGAACTGTTTAATATTCATTGTCAATTTTTAATTTTCACTATCATGAATTACTGCAGCTACAAGCATCTATGATGTGGTATTGTTATAAATGGTT
The DNA here is from genome assembly GCA_031002005.1 of Vandiemenella viatica. Lineage (NCBI taxonomy): Eukaryota > Metazoa > Arthropoda > Insecta > Orthoptera > Morabidae > Vandiemenella > Vandiemenella viatica. The sequence goes on from JARYHS010007075.1 coordinate 1,621,845, forward strand.
TTAAAAAGATAACTTAATGAGAAATTCCATTATAGGCGGCAAAAAAGTTTCCTAAAATTACACTTAGGACTTTCATAATACCATCTGGAACAAGCAAATATACACAATATGCAAGCATAAATTAATACCTGAAAACCAGAAATACCTACACAGAAACTAATAATTAAAATACTATTTTACATCTAAGACTAACATTTATATATAAGGTGTGTTAAAATAAAAATGCACTTTTCCCTCTCCTACTATCACAACCCTCATAATACTAAATCTAAAAGTACTATGGTAATAATAGCAGCAAAAAATCAAATAAAGAATCTGGGAGAAAATACATTATAAATGTCATTAAAGAAATATTTTCTGCACCTAAACAAAATATAGGGGAATACTGTCTTCCAGAATCACTGCTATGTTAGCAAAAAGTTCTCTATGCTTAGGGCCCATTTCCTTCAAATAAATATATGGATATTATACGCAATTGGTTGTCCAATTGATAACAAACCAAAACAGTTAAGATAATTCTGTTCCACAGTTTATTAATCATAATTATACAGTATTAGATTTTATAAAACACCTTGATTGTCTTAACAGAAAGATGTAAACTTTATGAATCATACTAAACTCCATTAATTTGTTGTCTGCCTATATGCATCATACTTGTACATATTATTGCAAACTTACATACATTGACATATGCAAATTAAATATTGATCATTTCTATCCACTATATTTCCTTGAAATTATTCATCAATTTTATAGCATACTGACAACAGTTAAATGGTTTTAGCTACAGGAATAGTCACTAATTTTAATAATTATTTATTTATAATCAGTAGTAAGATATAAAATAAAAACCTACAGATCATTAGCAAAAAAATAATAAAAGGGTTTGATCCTAATTATCCAGTTTGAGGCCTTCCAACAGGCAGTTTACTTTAGAAAATATTAAATCTTTTATATTTCTTGATTTTTTTCAAATTTAGTTCAACAGAAAAAAAATCAAAGGGTGGATACATTAATTTAAAAAGATTATTGAATACTAAGAGAGAAGTTATTGTTAATTGATTACAGAGTTGATTTTCAATCCCAATGTGGGCAAGCTGCTTTTGATAATCCATGGTATCTAGAAATCAGTATACTAATATGAATCACTCACACAGATAAAACATATCTACTTCTTTCTTACTAACAGTAATCCCCTACTGCCTTTTGTCCTGTAACTATATTTTTCACATTTTTCTTTTTTTCCCAGTTGGATAATCTCAGTAGTAAGCCTTTGTTTCCAAATGATGCCACATTAAAACTAGATACTGAGGAACCTGGCTATGTGTTATTCTCAGAATTATTTTAGATCTGCATAAATTTTGTTATATTTCACTTACAACTCCAATTCACTCAGACAACTATACAAATACTATACTATACTATAGGATAAACTACTAACATCTCAATTGATTAAACTGGTGGTAATTTTTGGTGCAAAGCATTCTGATTACAAGACATAAACCAAATCAAACTTCAAACTAAGTGCTATATCAATATAAAATATTAAGACCTTATCTTACCTTCTCTGTGAAGTTCTGCTGGTGGATTTATAAAAATACAGTTTTGACACATCATCAAATTCTTCAGAATAAAATGTGCATACAAATATAGGAGATTGAAATAGCTGAAATATGGGTGAACACATGTTTTGTCAGGGAACACCAAGATGAAAAAGTGTCACCACAGAGAGCACATGCAAGTTCAATTAGCGAAGACTGTGTAATTATAGTGTCCTTGCTCTCTTTAAAATGGTGGCAAAACAACTTTGATTGATTTGAGAAAATTTGACCACAATTTAGGCAAATATGTAATGGTGTATTTAGCAATAGACTGAAATGACTAAAAACATGCCTAATTAGTAAGTCCCTAGTGGTGAAATATTGCAGACACTTGGCGCATGAATACTGTGATAGCTTGTTCACTGACATGATGCTCTCATTAGCTGTACTGCAGTCAGATCGGTTTAAAGAAGTACTTCCAACATTTAACTTCTTAAACAGTCTAATATTTGTTTACAACACAGACACATTATTTTGTTGATAGCCAACTTGTGACCTGTAAAGAAATAGAGAAAACAGTTTTAATTCCTTTGCTGCAAAGTGCCACTAAGGAGGTATATACAGACATACCAACATAGCATGTACTGATAAAATTTTAATTTATGAAAGCATTAAATATCCTGAAATCAGAATAGAAATAAATACACATTTGCTTCATACCAACTTACCTAATACTCATGGAAGTCTAAAATACAATATATCACATGTATAAGAAACAACTACCAGTTACTATTCATTGTTATTTAGTGACCAGTGCATGTAGGAGTCACCTACACTGGCCACTGAACAGTAGGAGGAGGGTCAACAAACTAGCCTTAGATCGACTTTGCATAGACTGCAGTCATACTTTCATTTGGTCAGTTCATAAGAACTGGAGACTTGTGTCCATTGGAAGAAATACTTATCATTAAGAACACCTGCCAAGATAACAAATTAAATCGAGATTATGGAAGAAACTAATTGATCCAATATATAGTTCAGTAGAGTTGTAATGTGACAGTTGTATTACAATGAACAAAGTACAAGGTTAAAGAGTTAACAGTTAGAGCAGCTGGCTTGAATTTAGTTATTACAGAAAAATATTACTAGTTAATATGCTAAAGAATATAATACACAGGGAGGCAAAGAGTGAAATGTAACTGTATATAGGAAACTTGTATAAACTGACACAAGTCAAAACAGGATTCAGAAGGAAGCCCAGCTCTGTTGGTAGCTGAGCTGATACACTGACTGACTGAACAAATGGACAATACAGATGGACTCACTGCAACAGCTCACAAGGTATGCTCACACAAATAAATAATGCACACTGCAGGGGAACTTTGTACTCAGGACTAAAATGATCAGAAAATCCTAAAGACCACACTGTCTCCATTCCCATGGAAATAAATTCAGAGCTCTACCTCAGCTATACAGCAACACGCCCAATGCCCTCGAGAAGGGCAAATATGACCTTTTGTTAAATGGTAGTACACAGACATAACATTTCTTCCATTTTTGTTGAGAACATAAACCAGCAGATCAGCAGTTTCATGTGTTCATGTTATTTAGATAGGAACATAATGCAGTGTTTCAGAAAGATAGACACTTATTTTTTTTCGGACTGTAGAATACAATCATTGATTAGAATAATATATACAGCAATTGTGCTCATAAACTATATTGTGGTATTCCTATTTTTAGTTCCAACAGCATTTTATGCAGTATCTCTTTTACTATACCATATGTAATTCACATCCTAAAGCAAAATTATTATTTTTTTCACATTTCTTGATTTTACACTACTGTGATTCTGCTGACCAATATATATCTAATTAATATGTAAAAACATAAAATGTGGTTAGCTTTACCTAAAACAGGATGGAAAGATGCTAATAGAAAACAACTATCAGGCACTACTACAAATTGTTTGCTTCAGGAGCTCAGATCATTTGTAACAAACATACTACTACCGTACAACCAAAAATTAGAATAAATATAGACCAGACAACAGGATGGAAATAACGGTACAGCACTCATAAAGCAAATTGCATTCCAGTGATTCATTTCACTGGTTGTTACGATTAAAAACAAAGAAGTGGTGTGTTTCAGCCGGATAATAAATCTTGGTTTTCTGCATCGCAATGTAAAGAGTTCCACAGCGATGCATTATAGTAAAAAATTACTTTAAAGAACAATTAAATTCAACACATTAAAACTCTAACAAATAATAATAATAAGTTCTGCCTAGCAATTTGCTCATACATTTAATTGATGAAGTACAGCAAAATTAAACATACGGCCAACATCTTGTGATTCAAGTGATACTTACTGAACATAACATTAGAACTCAACTCACATTTGCTAATAAAGAAAATGTATTGTTTTAAAACAGTACAACATCATCCACACAACGAAAACATTGTGTGCTCAACAAACTTCATTCCTCGAGTTGTAATAAGCAATACGTGTGCTGCACTGCTCCACAAACACTGCACAGATAGAAACACACCTCCTGTTTAATGTGCGTCACATTTATTGCCTCCACATCATTGTCTTTCCTCGTATTTTCACCCTTATAAACAATACATCCAACACACAACTTTCACCACAAATCAGCTGACAATAACAAATCTAATACTGAGATACTGCACGCTGAAGAGTATACATTCCACTGTTAGTTTCTACAAAATGTTGCAGTCTGAAATGTACGTCATTCAATATTCAATAATAAGGACGTTAATTATATGCAACTTCAATTATCCAAATACCATTTTTATTTATTATTAATTATATTTTTAGTTTTTTGTGGAAAATCTTCACTGCTTTACATAAATATAAACATCGTTCACCGTTGAACCTGTTATGTTCTGAATTCCACAAACAAAGCACTAGGACAATGACTTCAGTTACTATGCTCGGGGTTTGTAACTGTATTATCGCCGCAGTGTCCTCGTGATGTTGAATATTTGTTGTTATGGCGACACGACAGCAGTTACGAGTGTAATGATTGTAATCAGTGTGCCGACAGTTCTGAGCTTCTTAGATTTCCAAAATCTGCCGTGTTCGTCCTCAGCCTTTTGTTATTGATTTGAAAGTTTTCAATATTAGTTATAATTTAACTGCTAATGTTACAACAAGAAATTTTCACATAACGTCTTCAATAAGTATTTTATTTTTAATTTAATTGCGATGGAACGCACGCTCCAGTGACAAATTTCCCTAAACATACATTATTTCTCCTCTCCTGCACACACTTACTTTCCCCCTCTACATATTTCAACTTTAAATTGTTTCAACGACTTTGGAAAATTATTCTTCAATTCTCCATTTAACTTATTCCTATCCCTGACCCCCTTACCTACAAAAGAATATCTTCCTACACCCTTGCGCCTGAAATCGAGTGCCAGCTTATGGTTATAGTAATCTCTTTCCTTCCAAGCATTACTTTCAATTCTTACACCAATATCTTTCCATTTCTCGTAACCAATATACGCATTGTACACTCCCATGACCTTCTTCATATTTCTCCTGCCTTCCAATTATTTTATCATATCTGTTGTTGATTGCAATCTACGGTATTTTTCAGAGCCCTTCTTTGTACTCGCTCCAACTCCTGTATTTGATACACAAATTGTGTGTTCAATACTATACCATAATATTCAATCAATGGTCGGACAAAACTATTATAACCCAATTCCCTTACCACTCTAGCACAGATTCTCATATAATCTCCAGTAAATAAAGGATTTTGTAGGGTTTTTTATACCACTTGCCCAATGTTCTCTGCCCATTTGAGCTTATTCTCAATCTTTGTACCAAGATATTTATAATTCAAGATAAATGATGAATAATTTACCAAAAAATTGAAACAATTTAAAAATTTGTAGAGGGCAAATGTTGTTGGGTGCAGGAAAGGGTGAAGATGGGTTTGTTGGGAAATTGCCACCGGAGCGTAGGCCCCATTGCAATTTTAATTAATTATTATTATTATTACCAAACCACCCTATAATTATAAACAGCGTCTAGGTTTTTAATCTGTGTACCTAATAAGCTGACTCTAATTGGTATTTACCTTTTCTCCATGCTGACCTGCCCATTTAGATATTCTTTCGAGTTCACAATACAGCTGTTCAATATTTTCTCTCATTTTGATCCTATTATATACCATTATGTCACCTGCAGACAACCTAACTTCTGTTATCAGAGCCATGAGTATCAATGGTACCAATACAAAGCCCTGTGGTACTCCCATTTTCACTTCCACTTCTTTTATTACTACATTTTCTACCCTAACTTTTTGCTTTCTACTTTTTAAGAATTCTTCTACCCAGCTAATCACTTTCACAACTCCAACAGATTTTACCTTTATTTATCACCATTTGATCGTTCACTCTGTCAACCGCCTTTTAAAGATCTATTGCTACACTCTCAATTTAACCTCATTATCAATTTCATCCGAAATATCTTGCATATATCCTAATAACTGAGTCTGCATGAATATCATTGTCTAAAGCCATAATGCCGACATTAAAATCATTTAAGTTCCTCACATATATTTCTGATATGGCTTGCACATCAATTTCTCCATTAATTTACCTACGACTAATGTCAAACATGAGTGGCCAGTAAATTTTGACTCTATCTATTCCTCCTTTACGTACCAGCACTACTATCGAATATTTCCATTCCTCTGGTAAGCAGCAAGTTACCAAACTCAATCTAAATAATAATTTAATATAAGGTACAATGTTAAATCTTGCTTTCTTTTTCATCTACACTAGCACCTTTATATTTTTTCAGGTTTGTTAGTTCCTTCATGATATTCTCAGGATGAATTTCAATTTTTTTACGCTGCTCATCTCTAAATAAGTGATTAAGCTCTATTTCTGATTTATACCCTCCCATTTCTGATTCAACGTCCCCAATGATCTTACTAAACCAGATATTTAAAAAGAATACCTTTTTCAAATCCTCAGTAACATCTTCTCCATCCTTAACTATAATTGTCTCAACTTTCTCCCTTTACCTCAGTTTTCTAACGTAACCATAGAAATTTCTAGATGCATCAGTAAGTGGTCCCCCTACACCAATAATACTCTTGATAAATCCATTTTAGCAACATTATTTTCTGTTATTGATCCCTTGTTTAGTTGTTTGATATATTCCATATCACCCTGCTGTCTTTTAACTCAATTCTCTTCTTACCAACCTCTTTAACCACCTCATCTCCCTATTATATACTAAGTATGTTCTGTACTTCTCCTTGTTTTCTGTTTTGGAATAAATATTTCTTCACCCTTTGGTTTGAGAGAGACAGGCATCTTCTTTCGCGATGCTATGGCTTTTATTCCAAAACCAAAGGCAGAGTGACATGTCAAACAGCGATATTTTCATAACAGAATGCATTGATTCAAAGGGGAAAAAAACTGACTTTACATCGCTCATCATAATTATATATATTCCTTAAGCTGCGACTACATGCTGAATCGCAAACTAATGTGTCGCAAGGCATCAAATTTACTGAATTGCGTAAATATCTAATTTCAGTCGAAATTATTGTACCCATACTAGACGGGCAACGCAGAGGTGTCAGGCATTTCAGTTGAACAGGAATTGAGATATCGATTATGCAGCGCATACAATTTAACCATGTTAGTACATTGGCTTACATTCTGAAATCCAAACACTCGTAACTCTTGGCTGTTTCAAATCGTAGGAAGTGACGGAAGTTGTCCCCGGAAGATGAGTTCATCACAATTACTCACCTTTCATTAACCAAGAATCATTTCGATTTTATTCACAAAAGAGAAAAATTTAATGCTTTGCCGCTATTTCTGACAGAATATTAATGTTCTCAGTTCTTTTTAGCCGTGTTTCCATTATTTTATGGTGCAATGTTACTCACCATTTTCTTTCAACGATGTTATTACCAGGGATGTAATCAAGCTCCGCATCCGCAAGTTCAAAACTTTCGCGTGAAATCCTACCTCCGCATCCGCAGTTTTTAATGTAGATGTATAGCGAATATTTTGTTCGTATTGCAATATATTTTTTCTTTATACAAGTTGCGGTCCATCTTCTCTAAACTAACAATAACGAGGTTGTTTTGCTCTTACGATCTTGCAATAAAAGCAGCTCTGAACTGAACCGTGTTATATAACTAGAGCGACGGATTTACAAGATTAAACTAACATGTAAAGTAAAGAGGCCTATTCACGACCTAACTTACAGAACATTACTGTAGAACTACCTAGGATGTGCTCAACCATTCACGCTATTAGAAGGAATCTAACAAAGTGTTCCGAGCAATCCTTTCCACTCGTACTTTCTCGCCACACGCCAGTGTTAATGCACACTCGCAGTATGTTTCCTCCAATCATGATCCAAGGTATGGACCTATGTTGCTTGTCTGGGAGGCTTACAGCATCCAACACGTCTTACGTGTAGTCCTGTAACCCTTTTCACGGCCCATCAAGAGCCCTTTATCAGAAAAACAGATCATAGAAGGCCCTACTGGTTGGACTGTGAGTGGGCCGCTAGAGTGGTGAAAAGGCGGGTGGCGGGCACAGAGATGTGCGGTGGCGTGGCCATGTACTTGACGCTTGCAATTAGTTGAAACGCAAACTCCCAAATGATCATATAACCGAAGATTGTCTTTCTAGATGCGTTCGTAATTATGTAAATAATTTAATTCACTTGTAAAATACTCCCATGTGTTTATGTTAAAGGACGAGACAAAAAAATAAATCAATGCGACAGTATTAAATGGAAATATTAAGAAAATGTAGAATTTGGCATAAAAGTATACTTATTTTTGATAAAGTATCAAAATATAAATAAATATAAATTCATTTTTCCACCACACCATCCGTTTCCATAAAGCATCCGCATCCACGGATTGTCAAGCACTGAACATCCGGATCCGTAAAAATGACATCTGTTACAACGCTAGTTAGTACCACCATTTGTCAGATGTAAGCCTCAAACTTGAAGTACGTTTCTGAATAAACTGTACCTCAAGGCAGCTACCAGATAAGCCTCTCTTCAATGTTAATTAACCTGTATTATTGACCAGACCTTAGGATAAAAGGTCCAAAACCAATAATTTTGCTGTGGCTCATTGAATTTGGTGATAATACAAACCAATTCTGCACTCAAGATCCATCCAGAAAACACACGCGAAGACAGCATCTGCTAGACACAGGTAGAAATCAGCAGAATGTTAATGTAACAGCAATATTATTGCTTGGGCTTTTCGCATCGTCGAAGGCGAGGTCACTAGAGGCGGTTGGGATTGGGGCAAGGAACGGGAAGGAATTCGGCCATGGCCTTTTTGATGGAAGCAACCCGGCATTCACCTGGAGTGATTTGGGGAATCAATTGAAAACCCAAATCTGGATGCCCCGACGGGGATTCGAATCCGCGCCCTATCGAATTTCGAGGCCACAGCGTTAACCACTCACATACCACTGGAGAAAGCTTCGTTATCTTGCACACTACAAGAACCTACCAACAGCCGAAATTCATCTAACTGGACATACCGGAGTATATTTTATAGTAGAGTAGGAAAAAAGGAAAAAATAATATAAAAAAGAGAGATTATTTGTTTTGTTGAAGTGCGTGTTATATAACGAAACATAATAGTAATCGATACTGTGGTTAAAGACTTCTTTCTCCTTAACATTTCGCTGTATTTAAGTCTTAGTCAGCTTATGGTATGCGGCGGATAGCCTGACAAAGCATTACCACATCAGCAGGAAGGTATAATGCCTACTAAGCGGCGCGGGCATTGACTGGCATGTGTTGCATGCCATGATGAAGAGGAAAAAGGAGACTATTATTATTCTTTATTATTGTTTATTTTTCTCACTTGAGAAAATTAAAATGATGTGGCAGCAAAATGTAAAGGAGACAGCTATTAAATTATGTTCCTTTCGTAAGATATAAAAGCAATTATATATTAGGAAATAAACTGTGACTTGATAGAACAAAGGAGATTAATACACCTCCTCAGCACCGTATTGACCCAAATAGGATTTGGAATTCACAGCCACCGGAAGACGGTGGCGACTCCTCTGAAGACCCTGGACGATGTTGGTCATTCCAGAAATCGCATAATCGCATCAGATGGGCCAGACCTGAAAGAATTCCGGAGGACGTGGATCCGGCTGAAGATCTATCCTAAAAAAAAACTTACTTTTATACTGTAGTTAGCAGTAGCGTAGTAAAATTTGTAATAAAATAGTGGTGTTGGGTTAATTAAGGGGTTATGTTACTAATATTAGTTTTTCTTTTATTAAAATTTAACCTGCATGTTGTCAAGCACTTAAATTTTTGTAATAAAATGCCTATACTTACAACAACTGTAAACAGCAACTCACTTGATTTCGCTAGGTAGCGGAAATCTATGTAGCAACGTAATCATATTGTTATTGCAAATATGGCCCAATTTAGGTACTAGATGTTAGGCTGTAAATAAGTTGTAACAAAAAATAATAATAATAAAATACCGGACATACTGTTTCAATACACCCGCCAAGAATTTGTAGCTCATGTTTTATGTATTTTAATCTCCACGCCAAAATTCTTATACGAAACCTGCAAAGACTGTTGAAACTGTTGAAAGTAGCAAGAAAATTTCTAAACCTGACGATGTTTTTAGAACAAATTAAATTATTCATCAATTTTTTCGTATATCAGTATTGTCTGACGTGATACAATGTGCCTACCCCGGCTCGAAATTAATGAAGGTAAAACCATAATTCAAAAATGAAAATATTCATATTTGCTTCCCTACAATCTTAATGAAAAATGTGTGTCAGTGTAAGAATTTCATAAAATTTTCTGTCTGAAAACTCTTGTTTTTTAAGTGCTTATCACCAAAAATACCTGAAACTTCTTATGAAAGATAAATTTGTATTCGGTTTCTTGGTGCATAAACGGAAGAAAATACCACAAATTAGTATAGAGTAGAATAAACAAAATAAGAATGAAATCTATTCGTGGGTATCGAACCCATGACTTTTCATTTATCAAAATGCCACTTTAAAGGATTAAGTCGTTTTGCAGTCTACCTTTGATTTGAACCACTAAGATGAACGCCCTTATGAGACGAGTTATCCAGCCAGTTCTTTATCCGAAACTAAACTTCTAACTTCTTAACTCGAAAGCTCTCCTGTTTAGCTGCAATTCTTTGCTAATTTTGTAATGAATACCGATGCTTCAAAGGAAGCTAAAATTAAAACCAGTTGTACAAATACAACATCAGTACCTTCATGTGGTATTTAGTGCTCTCTGAAGTTTGTCCCTAAGGAACGTCCATAAATTACGTATGTCCATTTTGGCCCTCTATGAACCCCCTCCCCCCACGTAGCCCTTACTTGGCTTTTGCCTAAACACCCCACTCCCTTTTCCACACATAGCACATAGCTTTTTCACTTTTGATTCCATAAAACTTTTTGTACTGTTTTCTCTTGTCAGAGTTTCGTAAATTCGATATGGAAGATAATTAAATGACGGAAATAAACATTTACGTCGTGTTGTGTGTTCTGTGACAGTGATCTGGTGGCTCAGTGGTTAAGGCGTCTGACTGGAGATCGAAAAGTCACCGGTAAGGAAACCCTGTCTCGGCGGGATTTTCATGCGCACTAAACCTGGCCTTCACCTCTGGCATTGCTTGCTATTTAATGTGAAGTGCGCCAGAACATTTCAGTGCTTCGGATTCTACGTTAAATTGTAGGTCCCCTGGACCCGGCAGGATTGACGGGCTAGGTTAGGGGTGGAATGCGCAGCCTGTAGAAACCCTGTCACTAGGTCCATTACGACCACACGAAATTATTATTATTACTGTGACAAATAATATGAATGGAAAGCTACGTGGTCTGGCTTGGAACTACGCCCCCCTCCTCCCTCCACGTAGCCCAGCCAACCCCTCCCCCTAGTCCGAGACACGTAGTTTAGGAACCCTCCCCAACTTTGAACTTGGTAATGGTGTGAACGGCCTATTCACCTGCCACCGAATGCCGCCGAGACTCGGCGGAATGCGACCCAACACGGATCAGCAGAATACAAACCAGTCTCCTAATAAACAAATCTTCATTCCTTCATCTTTTATGCTGATCATATATTCAAACAACGTCATAAATAATAAACATTATTTATCATGCATACTTAACATCACCTAGGAGTTCCTTTTTATCGGACGGATCCAATACCAACATTGTTTTCGCTGCATTCTATGACTGGCGGGTACAAATAAATGTCGATTTTTAAACACAACAACAGCTTCACATAGATTTAACACTTCGCATCTACCACTCAAAATGGATCCAAACCGCATGACGCCCACAATACAGCTTTCAAATTCTTCCATGTGGGATGCCAGAGCAAACTGTGTTTACAGAACTTAGGTTAATGATATGTTACGGAATCTGAGTTGTCTGAAGGAGTGTAGTTAGTGATCTATGCGAGCATAATTTGCTGAGATTCCAAGCATTCTTTTTTAATGACCTTACGCCTCGTCGACGTCGAGGAAATTAGAGGTGGGAAAGATCAGGAACCCATGGCCTTCTGAATGAAGCATTCGGCTGATTTGGAGAAACTATGAAAAACCTAAACCTGGATGGCTGGACAGGGATTCGAACTCGCGTCCTTCCGAAAGCGAGGCCAGAACAATAGTGCTCTACCACCATGCTCGCTGATTCCAGTCGACACGGCCCCACATCACTCTGACAGGATTTCAAGCAATCCTTTGCCACCTGGAACAGGACAAATTTCAATGTAACAGACGCCCAAAAAATTATTTTCGGTTATTTTGAAATTTACTTTTTCTATCGACATTATAGTTGTTCACCTAACTAATTTGGTAAACACATTATTAAACACACACTTCGTGTTTATTAGTGAACAAATCGATTCCATTCTGTTAGAAACAGTTTACAACACCGCATCTGCTCAAGTATTTGGACTCACTTTCGTCTCAAACGAACCAATTTTCTGGATCAAAATTTGTGGTGTATTAACTTGAATTATAAAGTCACAATACCAATTAGTTTGGTAGTACATAATTCGTAACAAAGTTTCAGATCGTTTTGTAATTGCAGGCCTCAAAAAATAACTAAAACTATAAAGACGTCATCAGCGTTTGTCATTGCGCTTACAACAGCGTGCGATTGAGTTAGGAACAGTTGGTAGCCCTGATGAGGCTATTACGCACCATGGAGGAAGGAAATATATGGAGACGACGCAAGAGACCTCCACCACGCATTGAAGTGAAGCAGGGTGGAGGAGGAGTGGGGGGGGCATGGCCGGAGTGGAGGGGGCATGGACGCTTCCATACAGACACGGGGAATATGTACAAAAACCTCAAGGGGACTCTAGGATAAAGGTGACGCCGCAATCTGGTGATGGATTATTATGTAACTCGATATGACAAATAAAAAATGAAGAATAAAATTATTTGATATCCTTCTTAGTTTTCGAGATATTCCGTCCCAAATGTGAAATGGTTTTGGTTGAAATTCAGAAGAAAAAATTGGTCAAAGTCAAATTTTATGATGGATTCTTATTTAAAAAGACGAGGCAAATGAAAAATAAAGAATAAAATTTTTCGATATCTCACCTAGTTCTAGAGATATACTGTATCAAAAGTGAGGTTCAATTGGAGAAGAAAAATTTCGCAAAAGTCAAATTTATTGATCGATTCTTATGTAACACGACGAGACAAAACGAAAATAAAGAATAAAATTTTTCGATATCTTGCTTAGTTTTCGGGATATACTGGGAACATCGCAATTGTTTGGAAGCGCAATATCGCCCTGCCGCCACTGCGCATGCGTCGAGCCTGCTTCACCAATTTAACGTCACTTCTCCTCCATATATTTCCTTCCTCCATGTTACGCACATGATACACGTATCGTCTCTCGCATGGAGGGGAAGTGACGTTAAATCGGTGAAGCAAGCACTAAACTCTCCCGCATGGTGGCAGCACCGGCAGCGACCATATGGCACTTCCCAACAATTAAGGTGTTCACATTGTGGTAGATGCAGTGATTATTTCATTTAGTATTGTGTATAAGTGTTTAAAAATGCCAGCTTGTGTTGTGTACGGTTGCACAAATAGGCCAGACAGGAAAGAACCTGGAATATCATTTCATAAGTAAGTTGAATTGTAATTATCGTTGTTGAAGTGAGCGGTAGACACCGCAAACTTTGCAGCACGTCTATAAATATTTAGTCATAGCTCTCAATGGGATGACTTTGTTATCAAATTTTTCTTGGTGTAGTGTAGAAAAAATCAGCAAACTTGCTATTTTGCACATAATAGACTAGCATTATTTTTTAACGAGTGTTTTAAAATGAGATTTAAAGGGGCTTGTTTTACTTCGCGATTCAGTGAATTTACTATTACGATTTCTTTCGTCACGTTGCTGATTATATTGACAATGGATGATGAAATTAACTGTTATGTGAGAAGCTGTGAGTTTTATTAATTTTTTAAATAGCTATTTCAGGCCATTGACTTAGGTAATTTTTAAAGCTTCATATAAGACTTGTTTCTGTTTGTAAATACGTCTATACCTATTTTTACCGATTTTGAAATCTTTCTCATCTATTTATGTACAAACTGGTTCATGCAGAAATAAAAATGGGCTTCATAAATAAAGAAGTTATTGGCCTTTGAACAAAATCAATTTGGGGAATGTGTTTCTAATTTAGTCTCTTTTTTTTGTACAACATTCTCCCCCCCCCCCCCCCCCCCCCCCCCGTATCTAAATCTAACATTTTATTTCTGGTACCAGCCTACAAAATGTCTGGGTTTCTCATCCCTAGAGTGGGTCCTCTTACTTTTTTTCTGGTCTAGGACACATTTCAGACTAACCACAAGTGGTAGTAATAAAACTGAAATATCCATTCTGCATGTCAACCATGTAATCATTGTGGCTTTGACAGAATTAATTTTTGGTCCAGCCTGCATCCAAACCTAAACCCCTCAATTTGGTTGTTGTATATCCCCCAAACTAAGCAAGATATCGAAAACATTTATTCCTTATTATCGAGTTTTTTTCGTCGTGTTACATAAGAATCCATCATTAAATTTGACTTTTGCGAAATTTTTCTTCTGCATTTCAACTCAAGACACCTCACTTTTGAGACAGTATATCTCGAGAACTAGGTGAATTATCGAAAAATTTTACTGTTTATTTTTTATTTGTCTCGTCTTTTTAAATAAAAATTCATCATAAAATTTGACTTTGAATAATTTTTTTCTTCTGAATTTCAACCAAAACCATTTCACATTTGAGACAGAATATCTCGAAAACTAAGCAGGATATCAAAAAATTTTATTCTTCATTTTTTATTTGTCTCATCGAGTTACATAATAATCCATCACCAGATTGCGGCGTCACGTTTATCCTAGAGTCCCCTTGAGGTGTTTGTACATATTCCCCGTGTTTGTTGGGAAGCGGTCAAGCCCCCACCACTCCTGCCATGCCCCCCCACTCCTCCGCCGGCCTGCTTCACTCCCATGCGTGGTAAAGGTCTCTTGCGTCGTCTCCATATTATTCCTTCCTCCATGGTCTCTCGTTCCCCCTCCCCACCCTCCTGCAGCTTTAATCTGTTTGCGTATATTTCGTACATTAATTTGAAAGTTAAAATGAATATATAATCACTATCTTTACAGTAATGTCCTAATTTTAGTACCTACACCCTTTACTCTAAAGCATTTCTGAGTATTAGAAACCGCGTCCCGGCTGTGAGACTGCGGCTGTTCTATTCTGCGTGCTCACCCCCGCCTCTAGCCGTGGCTTAGCCTGGTTTCAAATGAGAAGAAAGTAATGACGCATTCAATTAACTATTTAAATACCAACGAATTGCAATTTTTTTCAACATGAAAAACGATTCTTAAACTCCAAATGGCACGTTTTGATGGCGATGCCGATATGGTGTAATGTATGCCGAAAAATAAACAGCTTTCATACAGAATAATTTCACCTTAATAATTTAAAAAAAATCATCAAAATTGCAATAAATGCAAAATTAATTTTTTTTTAATGATAATATTTCGAGGCGAAAAATAAGAAGAAGTTACATTCGAGTAATATGTGTAAATTTATGTTTAACTGAATCACTAATCTGGTATGTATTATTTTATGAACACCATTCATTTGCCTCATAGTGGAACATACATCGTATCCCCGCCCAATGCACTTTCCTAGCTCAAGATCTCTGAATTCTACAAAAAGTTCAGATGAGAGAGCAGTCAATTCGACAGAATCATTATCTTCTAATTGTCAGAAAAACTGACATCATTGGTGCTTTTAATCACTATTGTCCAACAAAATGTGATATTCACGTGCATTATTTACGTCAGTACTCATATCTTTTCTAATGAAATTTCTACATGAGCCGAAAATTTCATTTTGAATAATCAAGTGTTTAAGATCACCTTCAAGTAGTTCCTTTCCCTCAAATATAAGTTATATATAGTGAATGAATTATTCATCCCACTACCATGATTGTTATCTTCTCTTAAAGGGTAGCTCCGTTCCTGTTTTCTTAGAGCTTTACATTATTCAGTAACAACCTTTCAAAAATTTCTGTATGTTAGCGAGCGAAATCGTTACTTAGCACCGAATATGTTGGTGTAACGGCTAGCGTTCTGGTCTCGCATTCGGGAGGACGGCGGTTCGAATCCCCGTCCGGGCATCCAGATTTGGGTTTTCCATGGTTTCCCAAATCACTTTAGGCAAATGCCGGGATGCTTCCTTCAAAAGGTCATGGCCGAATTCCTTCTCATTCCTTGCCCCCCATCCTTTCCCGTCTCTAAAGACCTCGCTGTTAGAGAGACGTTAAGCAGTTAAAAAAATCGTTACTGTACTTTGGTCTCGATCAGGGGCGGAACCAGGGTTTCGGTTTGGGAGGGGCTTGAGTGGATTTTGATTGGGGGGGGGGTCTTGAGTTAACCTGGTTTGGTGGAGGGGCTTTAGTCGGACAAGGGTAGGCTTAATAAATAGTTTCCTCAGATTGCTGCACCCTTAAAACCCTTAAAAGATCAGGAGAGCTAAAAACAAAAAAGTAGGGTCTCAAAAATTACGATGTCTGGGTGGACCCAGATACTTTATTTGGGGGGGAGGGGGCTTGAATACCCTAGCTCTCCCCCCACCTTCTGGATCCACCCATGTTTGATTGATGCTGCGTTACCAACATTAGACCGAGCGGGGCGGTGTAACGGTTAGCGTTCTCGCCTCGCATTCGGGAGGACGGCGGTTCGAAGCCCCGTCCGGGCATCCAGATTTGGGTTTTCCATGGTTTCCCCAAATCACTCCAGGCAAATGCCGGGAAGCTTCCTTCAAAAAGGCCATGGCCGAATTCCTTCCCATTCCTTGCCCCCATCCTTTCCCCTCTCTAAAGACCTCGATGTTAAAAAGAGATGTAAAGCAGTTAATAACAAAACAAACTAAAAAAAAAAAAAAACATTAGCACTTTCATGTGTGCGTGGAGACTTTCCCGGCGTACTGAAGCAATGTAGTCTTCACGGGTGTGCAGCGTGGACGCGGTGACTGCCAGCTTTCGTCAGCCTGTAGACACCGGACACCTGATGAAGACAGCCGAGCTGTTTGTCGAAACGTTGTGTTTCCAAAACACCATCCGGCAGCACACCCGTGAAGACTACATTGCATTAGCACTTTCAGTGTAATGATTCATTCCTACTTTTTTCAACCAGAGAACCAATTAAAATGACAAAAATAACTCTGCCCACTACCAATATACCACTGCCTAATATTTTTTACTTATGTGTATATTAATGACTTAATATACGAATTGTTATCGGCATATACCGAAGTCCCTTAGCACCTACACCTACAATAATATCGCCATTTTCAAATCTTCAACATCTAAATAGTTACTAATAACTTGTACGAGCAAAAATATACAATTAAAAAAAAATTAACTTCAGCACTTGCTCCTAGTGTCGTCATCCTGAATGCCACAGGCTCCAGTAGTATGTACCATGTCCTAAAATACCATCAGGTTTAGAAAAGAACCTGAACAACAGAGATCGAGAGGTAAACTAACTTACGCGAGTGTAAGTGACTCCAGACTCAGATGCGGGTCCCATGAGTGCCACAAGTCCCGAGTCACTAGGGTATAGGGTATTACACCATTTTTTTGAAATGTGGCTTAGTTTGTTCCTTTGGTAATAATAAATCCCTTGAACTTTTATTTAATTTATATGAAATCAATAAATTGTCCTAAAAGGGCATTTAAAGTTAAATTTTTAATTTCCGCGCGAAAACACAAGCCGCCATGCTGCTTCGGTTTGTGACGTCACTATATAGTTAAGAAATAGCTGTTAAGAGTAAGGTGATACGAGAGCGATCGTGAAAAAGAACCAATCATAGTATTCTGTATTTTAAAATGAGTTACGGTATTTATCACTGGTGTGTTGTTCCTGAGTGTAAAAATACGAGCGAAAAATACCTGGAAACCAAGAGCCGATGTAAACACGAGAAAGACATGGCTAAAACTTGCGAGAAGAGATCTTAAACCACTGTCGGAAAAAACTACACTGTACTTTTGTGAAAATCACTTTGATGTAAGTACATATCCCTAACAACAATTAATTAGTTGTCATATAGATAACAGAACGAGCTTAGTAACTTATAAAGTAATTTATGTTTCATGCTTCAGTTGGAAAACGATATGGAAAACTATACGCAATATAAAATCATGGGTTCAGTAAAAAGAATTAGAATGAAACCATCCAAATTCGATTGCCAAGTTGACAGGAAACGGGAGTCCACGCCAAGCGAACCTCGCATGGCTTTTGTCATTTTTTTTTTTGTAACTGCTTTACATCTCTTTTTAACATCGAGGTCTTTAGAGACAGGAAAGGATGGGGGGCAAGGATGGGGGCAAGGAATGGGAAGGAATTCGGCCATGACCTTTTTGAAGGAAGCATCCCGGCATTTGCCTGGAGTGATTTGGGGGAAACCATGGAAAACCAAATCTGGATGCCAGACGGGGATTCGAACCGCCGTCCTCCCGAATGCGAGGCGAGAACGCTAACCGTTACACCGCCCCGCTCAGTTGGCTTTTGTCAAAAGGCAAAGAATGTCTGTCATTCAATCACTTGAAGAGAACATACAAGACGAAGATGATATAATAGCATCGGCATTGTCTGATCAAGGTACTTTTATACCATTAATATTATCACTGAAACATACTTGCCAATAATGTAGGTAGTAGGCATAAAACTATAGATTAATAATGATGTAGGTCACTAATTTAATTTAACTGCTGGAATTACTGGAAGTCCCGACTCTGCAAGGAATTAGTATCACAATACCACAGTGGTCAAATGCAAGACACCACTAGAAATATTTCCAGAAGTACATGTAATGATGTCTTGCTGGTCCAGTGGGTATTGAAACAATTAATGCTCGAGTACATTAATGGTATCATGCTGATACATGGTGTGTTACAACCTAATGTCTGCTTTTTAATGGTCCAGGCTGTATAACAATGGAAGTACTGCTTGAAAATAAAATGCCTTGCCGTTGACTATGACACTAGTATCACATCATTAGTGAACAAGTTAAAATGTTCCGTGACGAGGCATATGTGATAAAATGAGAGGCCATTGTAATACTATTGAGCTTTTTTAATGAGTTGTTTGCTAGAAGTTATTGGTTTTATCTACATAGTATCCTAACAGCTAATTTCTGATCTATGAGAAACTCAATTACTCTCTCAAGAGTTTCACAAAAACGGTAGGCCATTCCATATAACTGAATAAGAGTTTTGTTAATTCTAGACCCATTGTTAGAGAAAAATTTCTTATTGCAAAGATGGAACTACCTTAATATCATCATGGAGGAAGGAATATTTCCTTCCTCCATGAATATGATCAATAGTGTGATATTTTATTGCTAGTTGACTTTCTAATCTACTTCAATCTCAAGAAGTTTTATACTCTTTGTTTACAAGATTTTGTTACTTTTACAGTTTACATTTAAGTCCAAACAGACCTAATTTTTGTTTAAAAACTAATATGATGTCTTTTCTTAAAATTTATTTTGATAAGTTTGCTATTTTGTTGGTAATTATTCCAGTTCCTGACACCTTAGCTAAGAAAGAAAATCTTCCCACACCCTTATGCCTGAAATCGAGTGCCAGCTTGTGGTCACGGTCAACTTTTCGCTTTTATGCAGCTCCCCTAATTCTTCCACTAATTTCTTTCCAGTCATCGCTAATATGTGCCTTATACACTTCCATGACATTCGTCACCCTCCTCCTGTCTTCCAATGAATCGCATTTCAGATCCTTTATCATATCAATTATTAACTGATGTCTGAAATAATTTCCAGAGATAAATCCAGCAGCACTTATTTACACATCCTACAAATCCTGTATTTGATTCTAAAATTGTGGGATGTGTTCTACAACACCATATTCAAACAGTGGTCTCAGCAAAGTTTCTAACGTAGTGCACTTATTTCTGTCTTACATCTCTTCATCACTCTCTCTAAGGAGTGATGGATTTTTAAGCCCTTTCCTACTACCTGTCCAATGTGACCTGATCAGTGAGTTTGTTTTCACATAGGTATTATGTTTCAAGTGTTCAACAAGCAGTTTTTCCCTCACCTTATAATCATGATCAGTCTTTAGTTTTATTTCGTTATACCTAATAAGCTGACTCTACTTCGCATTTATCATCATCTCATGTTGACCTACCAACATGGGATGGAGATAAATGAAAAGAAGAAAAAGTGTAAAATCAGAAATAGGCTTATTGCAGTGAAGCTCATTTATAAAAACATATTGGTTTTTTAACCCAAATTATTATGAAATTATCTAGGTACAATTATTGTTTACAGACTGACTGAAGTAGGTATTTGTAACCTTGAAAATATGCATGACAAAGCTGTGCAAGTATCTACAATCCAATAACATAAGGCAGTTCAAGTTCGATTGATGGAAAAATTTAGAAGTAAACAAGTGCAGACTACTGTGCTACACACACCTTTCAAGGCAAAAGTGTGTACTTCTCCAGTATCTGAGGAAAGTGAAAGGTTGCCATCTTCATCTACTCATTGTTTTGCAGATGATAGATTTGATAGTTATATATCAAAAACACCATCTATAATAGGGTCAGCAATTGATCATGGCTCCCCCCCATACAAGCAAACAAGTCAATCCAACACTACTTCAGATGCTAGCTCACCAGAGGAAAAAAAAGGTTGAAAAGTTAAACCTACAAAGCATGTTAGCTAAAATAAAAAAACAAACCAAAATTATATATTGGCCTTCCAAAGGGACTTTATTTTCTTATAAATTTATTACAGACTTACACCAACATAACTGAACAACACATTTTATTATTCTTGATGAAAATAAAATTAAATAGAACATTTTCGCAACTAGCTGATGATTTTGACATGTCTGTTACTCAAGTTAGCAACATTTTTTTCAATAAATTGCCTCAGATTGTAAATGTACTTTCACCATTTATAAAACAATTTTCAACTACATCAATAAGAAAGAATATACCTATATCTTTTAGACATAAATACAATCAAGTGACATGTATTATTATTGACTCCAGGAACTAGAAATCCAAAAACCTTCTAAGGCTACCCACCAAGTATTAACTTGGTCAGATTATAAAAAAGCAAATACCATAAAGTATCTGATTGCATATACACCTGATGGTCTCGTTAGCTTTGTGTCTAATGGATATGCTGGTACGATTAGGGATATAAACTTGCTAGAGCATAGCAAGTTTCTAGAATGCTTACAACCTGGTTCATGTATTTTATCTGATAGGGAATTTAATCATATTGAGTATTTTTATCACAGAAAGGGTTCACTTTCTTGAGATCCTCCAAGTGTTGCAGCTGGATTCAAACTTTCAAAGCCTGAAGTGAAACAGACAAAGCAAATAGTCAGTCTAAGGATTCATGTTGAGAGAGTGATTAGAAGACTCAGAGAATTTGACATGTTAAAGCTGCATTCTGTTATAAATTCTAATTTTATTGGTATGTTAGATTTATGTATAAAGACTGCCTGTGCATTAATAAATTTGGATAATTCACTCATTAAATAAAATTATCTTTTAATAAAGAAATGTAATCAATTTGAATGTATTGTTTTATTTCTTTTTAACATAAAGTTTGACGATAAAATGTATCAACTGTTTTAAAGCAGTGTAGTGATAACTGGTACTTGTATCCTCCACCATGAACCATGGGTGGATGTACTGGATATGGTGAAACTGCTAGAACAACTTTCTGTGTACACCTTGGACCAGCATAACACAGCTAGAACTACTTTCTAAACAGCTCTAGTGATGAGATTCTGCTTTGAAGAGCAGTTAAAGCACTGTCCTACTAGTTCAAGATGTATTATAACATAATTACCTACCTCTTAAAAATTACATGCTTGCAAATTACTACTATAGTAACATAATGTCATTACTTCACATGGTGGAATGTTGTTACAGTGGTATCACAATCTCCAGTCACTCCCCCTTCCCTATTGGCTGAGAGTTCAAATCCTACACCTTCCTTTATACTTTAGATATCTACGTTTTAGGAAACCAACGTTTTTTATAGTATGAAGATACAATACATTCAATAAATTAAGAGAGTACCAGGTGAAATAAATTATTGTACCATCGTCAGACCTACATAGGTGTAGTAAGCAATATGTATTAGAATAAAAAAACCATATTATTAAGCAAGTTTAATAATTATGCACTTCTATATAAAATTGGGAAAATATTATTTTTTCCAAAAAGAAATAACACATTCCAATAATCTTGTTACATATTGATGATTATTATAAACATTTATTATAGTCACCTGATTATTTTTTCGAAATCACCACTGGCAACACAATAATAACTTTGCTTTACACAAGCACAAATACATTTCTATTTGTACAAAATATCTATCTGTCATCACACCATCTTTGTCGATGTAGTTTTCAACAGTTTTTTCACTGAATGGACACCTGATCTCAAAAGTAGTTCTGCCATCAATCCCATCAGGTGAAGCAGCAATCATTGGATATTCTGGTGAAATGTATAAACCACATCTTTTAATTTTTACTCCTAATCATTTTTCCACCACTTCCCTTACATTTTCTTCTAATTTTTTCCCCCTGGTTATTGCTGGTGTAGCCGGAGTTCTTGCACCAAGAATAGAAGCGACTAGAGTATCATCAACCGTTTTGCAACGGCTGGCTTCATAGCATTTGGAAGCTGTTATTTTTCCATATCTGAGTTCATGATATAAACCACTTTTGTCTTGATCCTGAGTTTTCTTCTCTGCATTTTGTATGTTACTCTTATGAAACACCTGTGAGATTTTCATTAAAAACCTGTCAAAGTTTTCATCTATAAATTTAAACATCAGAGTAAGCAGTGAAAGAATCGCATTATTATCTTCAAAATCAGGCTTATGTTTAATTAACTGGCATGTATTAATTTTTCTTTTTTTTGCATTCCATTATGAATTCATTAATAAGTCCACTGTCTGGTACTAATTCCTTCGGTTTCCTTTTGCTGTTAATATTTTAATGGATGCTCAAACCTTTGCTAGATTGGATTTTCTCCAATAACACCCTAGCGATGTGCATGATGGCTCTTCACTGCGGCGGTGTAACCACATCAAAAATGCAACCCCATGTTTACAACCACCTTCAGATGCTGGACAATCGTGACACTGAACACTTGTAAATACTTTTTCTTTTTCATTCACAATAAGTGTTGTTGCATCTGGCTTGAATCTCACTTTGTGCTCTGGAAAAATAGTACATTTAACAACACAAATATTTTGACTTCTCTTGAGCTGTAAGTAACCGATTGCGTCGTCACCATACGATTCCCTTCCAGATTTGAAATAATCAGTAAATACGTTTAATCAGCATAAAATATGTAAATATTTAGTTTTTAAAACAATTATACAAAGTTGACAAAAAGCAATACTTACATCGAGGATTTAACATTCCTTAGCTCGGCAGAACAGAAATCTGGATTTGATGCGAAAAACTTTGCAACCATCAAAGAACTTGGCAGATTCGTGCTTTCTGCTTTCATAAATCCGTCTTCCATTGCACAAACAAGAAACACACTACAGCCGGTTTATACCATGGAGGAAGGAATTATATGGAGGAGAAGTGACGTTAAATCGGTGAAGCAAGCACTAAACTCTCCCGCATGGTGGCAGCACCGGCAGCGACCATTTGGCGCTTCCCAACAATTAAGGTGTTCACATTGTGGTAGATGCAGTGATTATTTCATTTAGTATTGTGTATAAGTGTTTAAAAATGCCAGCTTGTGTTGCGTACGGTTGCACAAATAGGCCAGACAGGAAAGAACCTGGAATATCATTTCATTAGGAAGTTGAATTGTAATTATCGTTGTTGAAGTGAGCGGTAGACACCGCAAACTTTGTAGCACGTCTATAAATATTTAGTCATAGCTCTCAATGGGATGACTTTGTTCTCAAATTTTTTTTGATGTAGTGTAGAAAATCAGCAAACTTGCTATTTTGCACATAATAGACTAGCATTATTTTTTAACGAGTGTTTAAAATGAGATTTAAAGGGGCGTGTTTACTTCGCGATTCAGTGAATTTACTATTTCTTTTCGTCACGTTGCTGATTATACTGACAATGGATGATGAATTTAACTGTTATGTGAGAAGCTGTGGGTTTTATTAATTTTTTAAATAGCTATTTCAGGCCATTGACTTTGGTTATTTTTAAAGCTTAATATAAGACATGTTTCTGTTTGTAAATACGTCTATACCTATTTTTACCGATTTTGAAATCTTTCTCATCTATTTATGTCGAAACAGGTTCATGCAGAAATAAAAATGGGCTTCATAAATAAAGAAGTTATTGGCCTTTGAACAAAATCAATTTGGGGAATGTGTTTCTAATTTAGTCTTTTTTTTTTGTACAACATTCTCTCCCCCCCCCCCCCCCCCCGTATCTAAATCTAACTGAGAGATAATTTTTTTTACAATTGTCCTAATAAGTAGGGCTGTGAAATTAGACAACACATCTTGATCAAGAGAATGTTCATTAAGGTGACTGAATAAACATTTTATTTCTGGTACCAGCCTACAAAATGTCTGGGTTTCTCATCCCTAGAGTGGGTCCTCTTACTTTTTTTCTGGTCTAGGACACATTTCAGACTAACCACAAGTGGTAGTAATAAAACTGAAATATCCATTCTGCATGTCAACCATGTAATCATTGTGGCTTTGACAGAATTAATTTTTGGTCCAGCCTGCATCCAAACCTAAACCCCTCAATTTGGTTGTTGTATATCCCCCAAACTAAGCAAGATATCGAAAACATTTATTCCTTATTATCGAGTTTTTTCGTCGTGTTACATAAGAATCCATCATTAAATTTGACTTTTGCGAAATTTTTCTTCTGCATTTCAACTCAAGACACCTCACTTTTGAGACAGTATATCTCGAGAACTAGGTGAATTATCGAAAAATTTTACTGTTTATTTTTTATTTGTCTCGTCTTTTTTAAATAAAAATTCATCATAAAATTTGACTTTGAATAATTTTTTCTTCTGAATTTCAACCAAAACCATTTCACATTTGAGAAAGAATATCTCGAAAACTAAGCAGGATATCAAAAAATTTTATTCTTCATTTTTTATTTGTCTCATCGAGTTACATAATAATCAATCACCAGATTGCGGCGTCACGTTTATCCTAGAGTCCCCTTGAGGTGTTTGTACATATTCCCCGTGTATGTTGGGAAGCGGTCAAGCCCCCACCACTCCGGCCATGCCCCCCCACTCCTCCGCTGGCCTGCTTCTCTCCCATGCGTGGTAAAGGTCTCTTGCGTCGTCTCCATATTATTCCTTCCTCCATGGTATATACCATGGAGGAAGGATATTTCCTTCCTCCATGGTTTATACACACTGGATGGTATCTAATGACGTCACGTAGAAATACATTATGGCGGATACAGTTTCGTGTATGTGTAGAGCAGACGAAAAATGTTGAATCTTTTAAATGAAGTATAACAATAATTTTCTATTTATACGAATGAAAATTAACGTATTTAGATTTCTTATGACCAAAAGTATCTTATTTATGCATTTTTAGATATTTTCGCACATATGGTAAAATACTCTATTCAGATTAGCCCAAGGGCTTTCTTTGTGTAGTATCTTTGCTTTTGAATTGTTCCATGGTGGAATGCGTGTTTGCTTAGGTATTATACATTGCAATATAAAGGCGAGTAACTGCAGTGATATGAGGCAATAAATGTTACATAGATTAACCAGAAGGTATGTTTTTATCTTTCTAGTGGTTCCAGTGCATGTATTCCTTTTTACAATTCGGGAATTAAATGTTCGTTGATGTTCCCTGTGATTAATGAAAAACTGAGTTTTGGTTGTGTGATAGTATGGTACAATCTTAAATCAGCTCATTTTCCTGCTTGACAATTGTAACTTTAGAAATAATTATGTTTGCTGTAGGCTTAAATCTGTCTTGTTTCATAACTGAAACTTGGGATCAATATATCTGTACAGTATCTGTGAACGTGATATTGAATTTTTCTATGATAAATTAGATTTTTTTTTTTAAAAAAAGTAGTTTTCCAGTATAATAATATTGATATCGAAATGTTTGCTTTATGATTGATGAAACGAAGTATTTATTCTAGCTACCACGCAAATCATTATATTTTTTTGTAGCCGGTGTTGTAGGGAGTGAAATTTATCGCTGTGATGCCAGTTGTTTAGTATGTGCTATTCCGTGATTTCTTTTTTGCTGTCTTGTCTGTATTTATTTATGGTTATCTGATAGCAGTTTGTAGCAAAACTACAGAAGCCCACAATCTATAATTGTGTGCAATTATTTTCTTGAATGACTTGGGATCCTCATTTACTTAAAGAACATGTGAAGTTTTGCAAATCTATATGAAGTTATATGTTGGTCAACAGAATGGCACAGACTTACTTGCGTAAAATCAAGAAAAGTGAAAAACTAACCTAGGTTAACTTCATTAGGTGTCACAGTCTCTGTTAACAAATCAGTTAGGATCTTTTCTTACAGCGCAAAACTCCTGCTTTTTAATTTATGTTCTTACAGATAGTGAAAAACCATATTACTATTTAAGTAGGCTACTCCTATTTATCGTGTAATGGTGGCATTTGACATTGTCCTAGCTGTTGAGTGTCATATTAAACAGCAGAGGTAGAACCATATATTATTTACCTCCATCATGTTGGGAGCAGAATGGCAATGATGTTTTTTTTTATTTACTTATCTCTTTTCATTCCTTGAGGAGACTTGTTTATGCTAATAGCAGTGTGAGCATGCCTTGTGAGCAATTCTGCAGAATCAGCAGTATTCTCCATCTTTATTTTAAATTTTTTGTCTCCTTTTGTACCAGTTGGGCTAAGGCATAATTAATAGGTGTCTTTACATTATCATCAACCAATAAAAGTAGTGTTGCCAACAGTTAAACTAGCTCTCCATCAGATTCAACTTCTAAAACCACCACAAAACCACTAACAAAAACGAGAGCTACTCTCATAATCCCTAAATTTTCCACTAAGCAAATGTTTGGATATTACGGAAGGAAATAACATATTAAATCGGCTATGTCAGATAAATCATTTTAGTCTGTACCATCAACATTTGTTGAAGCATTTTCCTATCAACCTCAAACTGCAGCATACTCTTAACAATGCAGTTAACCCTTTAACTGCTACGGTTCGCCCGGCCGAGCCCTCGCCGAGTGCGGCTTTGTTTACGGCTAAGCTGTTTACCTGCGCTGGCCTGCCGCATTAGACCGGACCGCTGTGTGCTGAATACGTCTGGAGCGTCGTGTGTGGCGTTCTTCTGCTGTCGCTCTGCGGTTTGAAACCGCAGATACAAAATAAATACAGTTAATATAACATTTAAAGGTTTTCAGTTTAAAACTCCTCTAAAAGTGAGTGTCTGCGTAATCAATCATGCCGGTACTTCATATACTAAATAGATATTACAGCAACTGAAATGTTTTTAGTTTGTGAGCGTAGTAAATGTAATATAATTATAACTCTGCAGTTAACCATCGTTAGTAATTCTTTTTGTGTGATAAGCCTTGAAAAATGGTGCAACACACAGTGATACATTACATGTTCTGCATTGGTTTCTCGACGCACTTTCTGTATCGAACATACAGCGCATTTACGCATTGGCGTGCTCTTCTTTGAATTTGCAATATGAATGAAATTTGTAAAAAAGGTCTCAAAAAGTTGCGAGGGCGATTTCTAGGGGGGGGGGGGGTGGCGTCTCACGGACCTGATCTTACAAGACGGGGAGGGGGGGGGTGTCAGGAAATCCTGAAAAATACCTCACGAAATTTAAATTTATGGATGCAACAGACGAAACTCTGCAACTGGCATTTTTCGTCCGGTTACTACGCGGTGAAGAGCGTGAGCATTTAAAATGCAGTGTTCGAGAATGTGGAAAAAGAACTTTTTAAACCACTTCATAGTGAAAATATAGTGTGAATTGATTCTCGCGTGTCTGTTGGTCTCATCAGCAATAGATATCATATGATATTCCGTTAGAAATATCAGGAAAAATGACAAACTGCTGGAATGTTAACGTAATCCACACTTGTGTCCTGCAGCTTAATCGACAAGCACATACTGTCAAACGCGTCACTAAAGCATTCTCTTTTTCAACACATTTCGCTCGCACAATCTGTAGCTTCAAACTCTGAAAAATGGTCATTTTCCACTAGCTGATGTACACAGCATAGGAAAATTACATCGAGATCCTGTCGAAGGGTTATCACTGTCATCCATATCAAAGTGATCATATTCACTGTCGCTTCTAGTAAGAATCTCCATGATTTCTTCCGCGGTACAAACACGACGGCGTATTCGGGAGGACGATGCTTCGAATCCCCGTCCATGCATCCAGATTTGGGTTTTCCATGGTTTCCCCAAATCACTCCAGGTGAATGCCGGAATGTTTCCTTCAAAAGGCCATAGCCGAATTCCTTCCCATTCCTTGCCCCCCAATCTTTACCATCTCTAAAGTCCTCGCTGTTAAGAGACGTTAAGCAGTTAAAAAAAATAATGACTGTATGCCATTTTCTCAGCGAAAACTAAAAGGAAAAGAGCAACACAAATTAGATCGCTGCTGCCAATCCTCAAGGGCCGAATGAGGAAAACAACTAACCACCCTGGGTGGAAATATGGCTTCATAGCCAGGCCGCTAAGAGGCTAGCGTGTTAACACGTCTGGAGTACAGACAGGGCGGCGAGGCGGAGCGTGTATACACGTCTGGAGCAGAGACAGAGCGGCAAGGCGGCGCGTGTATACACGTCTGGAGCCCCTGGGCGCAGTAGTAGCCACGCGCGTTAACGCGTCTACAGCAGTCAAAGGGTTAAAAGATTCAAGTTCATTCTCTTCCTTTGCTTTTTTTATTACATTTATACTACTACAGTACTAGAAATAGAGATAACATAAGTTTAAGCAGGTTTGGATATGGTTGCATTCAAAAAACTTTCTACTATGTATTGATCAAGCTATTTAATGCCATACCAGTGAGAATAAGGTTACTTCCAAATAAAATGTTCAGGAATTTAATTAAAAAAATAATTATTGATAACTGTTTATTTAATATGGACGATTTTTATGAAATAGCATCTAATAAGATGTAAATTTGGATCATTCATAAGTCACTGATGTATTAACTTTTTAGGTACTTACGTATTAACGCCACCGCAGCTACAGATTTGGCTGTATTTATCCACTCGCGCTTCAGCACTCACAATAACATTCAGTACCATATTACCGGCTTTTTATTTAAAATCAAAAACACTTTCAAAATTAAAAAACAATTAAAAAAAAGTAGTCAATTGGATTTCGTTGGAAAATGGGCCGATATAGAGTTTAACATAGATTCAAAATAGTATCTATTTTCTTTCACCTGATGTTGTCGCCATATGAACTCTGATAAATAAGATTCCAAATAATGTCTCTCTATCCCCCTATGTTCCTGTTCTTCCATTTAGCACTGTCCCACATTCTCTCAACTGTTTGTGTGTGAACTCCTGTATCAGGATTAATAAAATTGTATTTATGAATAACTTTAGCATGTAAGAATCCTTCTATTTCTATTCTATTTGTTTGGTAACCTTTCCAACTGTCAGAAAAAATTGTACTACTTTCTGCAATATTTCAAAAAATTATGTTTACCAAAATAAAGTTTTGTGTCATGGGAATTGGTACATTTTCGTTTTTTGGTAAAATACTTGGCTCCTGAAATAATAAAATTGCATCTTGTTCTGTTTTTGGCAAATCCTAAATACGCATTTTCGTAGCACTAAAAAATAGCGTAAAAAATCAGCAAATAAGAAGGTAACAAGGAATCCAAAAGATAACTGCATGCGCGTGGGAACAACAATGTTCTTCATTGTCGCAATAGAGCAACTTCTGCTGCGGTGGCGTTAATACGTAAGTACCATATGTTCTCTATAGTTTATACAATAAATCCAATACAATATAGACTTCAAAACCGGCATTGGAATGTGGCAGTTTAAAAAAATTCTAAAGTCCCTAACTCCAGAAATCTTGGTTCTCTTGGAAATCTTTGAAAAGCAATACTTCATACTTTTTTTTTTTTGTTTTGTTTTTGTATATTCTTTATCTTTATTATTTTTCTTCTTTATTTTCTTTCTTTATTCTTTATTATTTTTCTGTAATAGCTAAATTCAAGCTAGCTACTCTCACTGTTAACTCTTTAGCCTTGTAATTTGTTCGTTGTAATACAGCTTTCACGTTACACCTCTACTGAACAATAAATTGGATTAGTTCATTTCTTCCATTATATGAACTTCATTTGTAATATTAGCAGGTGTACTTAATGATCAGTATTTCTTCTAATGGTCAAAAGTCTCTAATTCTTCTAATTCTCATGAACTGACCATAACAAAGGCTGGTTGGAGTCTGACTGTGGCCTACACAAAGTTCATCTAAGACTAGTTCTTTGAAACCCCCCCCACCCTACTGTTCAGTGGCCAGTCATAGGTGACTCCTACATGCACTAGTCACTAAATAACAATGAGTAGTAACTAGTAGTCGTTACTCATACACGTGATACATTATTATATTGCACTTAAGACTGCCATGAGTATCAGATGGGATGGTGTGAAGAAAATGTATATTTATTTCTCTGCTGATTACCGAATATTTAATGCTTTCATAGCTTTTTATGTCAACACATGGTATATGTATATATAACTACTTAGCGATGTTTTGCAGTAGAGTAATTAAAATTGTTTTCTTTATTTATTTACAGGTCAAAAGTTAGATGTCAACAAAAAAAAATATGTCTGTATTGTAGACAACTGATATTAGCCTGTTGAAGAAGCTAAGTGTTTGAAGTACTTTTGTAAAACTGATCGGACTGGAGCTATATGATTACAGCTAAGGACAGCATCATGTCAGTAAACAAGCCATCACAATATACATGTGCCAAGTGTCTTCAGTGTTTTACCTCTAGGGACTTGCTAATTAGGCATGTTTTTATTCATTTTGGTCTATTGCTAAATACACCATTACATATTTGCCTAAACTGTGGTCAAATTTTCTCAAATCAATCAAACTTATTTTGGCATCCATTGTGAAGAGAGAAAGGAAACTGTATTTACACAGACTTCATTAATTGAACTTGCTTGTGCATTCTGTAGAGACACTTTTTCATCTTGGTGTTCCATAACAAAACATGTGTTCACCCATATCTCGGCTATTTCAGCTCCTATATGCACGTATTATTCTGAAGATTTTGAGGATATGACAAAACTGTATTTTCATAAATCCATCAGCAGAACTTCACAAAGAAGGTAAGCTAAGGACTTACTATTTTATATTGATATAGGAGTTAATTTCAAGTTTTGATTCTGTTAATGCCTTGTTATCAGAAGTTTTGCACTAGAATTGGAGTTATGGCTTCTTGATTACGATTTTAATTAAATGAGATGTTAGTGGTTGATCCAGAAGGTAATCTTTGTATAGTTGTCTGAGTGATTCAGAGTTGTAAGTAGCTTAAAATAATATTTTAGGTATATCTAAACTAATTCTAAGAATAACACAAAGCCAGCTTCTTCAGTGTCTAGTTTCAGTGTGGCTGGAAAGGCTCACTACTGAGACTATCCAACTGGAAAAAAGTTGAATGTGAAAAATTTCATCACAAGTCAAAAGGCAGTAGGGGATTACATTTTGTAAGAAAGAAGTAGATATGTTTTATCTGTATGAGTGATTCATGTTAGTATATTGATTTTAAGATACCATAGATTACCAAAAGTAGCTTGCCCATATTAGTATTAAAACTCGGCTCTTCTTTTAGTTACATCTTAAGAAATTATTATTGGAAGGTACTACGATTTTGAGTAAGGTCTACGCGAATATCTTATTGTTAACAAACACATCAACAACTTTTTAATCAATTAAGTAATCTGAGCATAAAAATGGCATGTACCCTTAGAGTTTTTTTTTACCATGGAACTAAATTTGAAAAATCCAGAAATAAATTTAAATAACTACAGATTTAATATTTTTCAAAAGGCCCCAAATTGGATATTATGTAGAAACCTTCTTGTTATTTTTATATTAATTATTTGTAGCTTTTCATGGTTTATTACTGATTATAAATAAATAATTATTCAAATTCATGTTCTATGGTCAGTAGGCTATAACATTAATGAGTAGTTTTAAAGACATACAGTGAGTTCAATAATCAGTATTTATATTGAATATATCAGAGTATATAATTTTGCAAATATTAGTATAAGTATGACGCATTAGGCAAACAAAAAAAAAATGGTTTGATTCATATAGGATATTACTATAGTAAAGAAAGATTTATCTTTCTGTTGAGATAGTCAAGGGAGCTTTATAAAATTTAATACTGTGTAATTATGATTATTAAAATGTTGTGCAGAATTCTCTTAACCATTTTAGTTTGTTGTCCTTTGGATAACCAGTTACTTATAATCACCACATACTCATGTGAAGGAGAACTTTTGCCAATGTAGCACAGTGATTCTGAAAGACTACAGATTGTAGGAGCTGAGTTTTATTAAGACTTGGGTCATTCAATTACTCAGTATTTCAGTGTGAGATAATCAATTGATCCTAAACATTCAATAAATAAAGTTTAATAACTGTAATATTTATAAAGTCTTATATTTTGGGAGTGTTTTTATATTAGTAACTATATAAGTTAATGACAGAATACCATTATATTTTGTTTATGTGCGCAGATTTTTTTTGTTGCAATTTATAACATATTTTCTTCAAGATGCTTTATTTGATTTTGTACTGGATATTATTTCCATAACATATTTGGATTTAGTATTATCTGGATTGAGGTAGTAGGAGAGGGATAAATGCATTTATTTTAGCAAACATTAGATAGAAATGTTATTCTTCGATCTAATGTATATTGATAATTAGTTTCTATATAACTGTTTCTGGTTTACATGTATTAATTTATGCTTGCTTGTATGTGTGTTTTTGGGTGTTCCAGATAGTATTATAAAAGTCGTATGTTTTATTTTAGGAAACTTTTTTAACAGATTATAATGAAATTTCTAGTTAAGCTATCATTTTAAAACTATTTGTAAATATACTACATCCTACCCTTGTAGGTGCTTGTATCTGCAGTAATTCACAGCAATAAAAATTAGAAAATGGTGTTATGTAAAAATTGACAATGGATATTAAACAGTTATGTTATTTAACAAGGACTAGTCTCAAGGTTTTTTTTTTTTTTTAAAATAGATGTAATGTGAGCTGAGAAACAGATAGTTATATTTCTCAATACATAGTTTATAGAAAGGAAGTATCAAACTTTTGAGTTTATTAATAATTTCTTATAAAAAAATGTATAATTATTAATGTAGTATTTAATAGATTGAAGAGAAAGTAAAACAAAAAGTTATGAAAATATTTAGATAAATCTTTATCTTTGCTGCAAGATAGTACAAACATAAAATACACCCATCACAGTTCTAATAAAAAAAATCTTTTGAATTATTGCAAAATTGAGTTGTATTTTCTGTGGGTTAGTTAGCAACAAGAGGTGTAAATTGTCAGCTCTGTAATGAAAAACCTTCTCTTACCTTCTCGTTTCTGCGCACCAGCTGTTTTTTACTATTTTTAAGCAAATCAATTTTCCTTGCTTGTGTGATAGCTGTGTATTGATTTAGGTTGCATACAGTGCACCTTCTGTGTCATTATTTCATTTCTGGTTAAATGACCATTTATAATGTAAGCAATTCATGGTTTAAGATAGTGTATAGCCTGAATGGCTCTCAATTTAACTATTAGTAACTCTCCATTTTTCAAGTGACTGCAGATGTACAACTTCATATTTATGCTATGAACACTATGAACTTAAACATATTTTGTAATTGTTTTACTGACAATATTAATAGTCAGATTCTCATTTGAAGGGATCTACAGCTGATATTTAGGTGGATAAGTGAGCATAGAATTAAGATAATTTCAAACAAGGACCAGTTTAATGTATTATAAGATTTTAGAATAAAGGTATTTTGTTTGTCTCTAGTGGGTAGGGAATGATAGTGAAAGGCATAAACTGTAAATATCTTGGCATTATTAAAAGTCAATTAGCAAAGACTTGCTGAGGAGATGTGAATGAAAGTTTTGATAGAATGTATGAAAGATGGTAGGGGAAAATATACTTGGGAAGGATAGTCATTACTTAGGTGTGGCCTTATAATTTGGGACTTATATTATTGGCATTGAGTTAATTGGAAAGAGTCTAAAGAGAGCATCTAGATTTGTCTGTTAAATTGGCCTAGAAAGAACTCAGTAACTGTTACAACAATGGAGTTATCTTATTATTTAATGAAAGCTATAGGGAAGATAAATATAGTAGTTTTTAATGGTGTATTTAAAAATTAGGGGAATAAGTCATCACTTCCCATCTATGATTGTGTTGATAGATCAAATAGATGCGAACAATACAAACAGTAATGATTGAGCATCTAATCCTTCAATGAATTCTTCACAGGTGTCCAGCCGGATGGACACCTGTGAAGAATTCATTGAATCAGTACGCTGGGAAAGTCTCCATTTACATCTAATCCTTTCTCATAAGAAGAAAATGGCGGACACAAGATAATAGCTATGTGTGCATTGTTGCGATTTGTAGCAGTTCTTCTTTTGTTATCAATATTTAGACTATTTTGTGGTAATTCTTCATAAATGAAATTTTTTATCCGATATAGCAGTTGTATTTCATGTCATTTATAATTCAGTTTTTAAAGCAGCATTTCCCTCTGAATTCCTTCAAGAATTACCTTAAGCAAACCACTGAGTCATCAACCTTAGGTCATCATCTTTTCTCTTCTTTTCTTTAATTCCTTTTAGAAACTTAGTTCCTTCAAAAAAAATCTTAATTCACTATCATTCATGACATAATCTTTAGCATTCGCCTGTAACACCAAACCTCAAATGCCACATGGCATTATCTATCCCCTAACCCTAAGGTCCTTGATTCACTTCCAAATTGGAATGTTTCCCTCGTTTTGGTGATATCTTCGTGTTTATACAAATATTCTCTCTTCAAATTCTGTATTCCAACACTTTCCTTTCAAACAACACTGAAAAATATTTTTACAGCTAAATAAAGGGTATGTTTAGGGTATGATTAAAAATGGAGAAAAAAGACAGGGAGTGAGAGTAAAAAGTTGGAGACTATATACCCAAACCTTACATTAATAGTAAACAATCCATAAAAACATACCATTTACTGAAACTAGTTGCTAATGAAAATATCATTAAAAGCAAAGAAAATGAATAGTAATTCATGAAAATATAAAACTAATCAAGGCCCCAGTGACTGATGGTTCATATTAGGTGACAATTTATTACATCTTATAACCCCTAAATATATGTGAAAAGAATTTGTACTACTAGTTTACAAACACCAATGTTATTATTTATTTAAGCTGTATTTGCCTATATTTCTACAAAATATTGTTTTTGCATATCAATACAAATATTTATTTTTTTCCAGAGATTATTCTGACTGTCAGTGTAAGAGTCCCTTTTATAAGGAGCAACTGCCCACAACTGAGCACAAAGGCATTTATTCAGGTGAAAGGCCATTTTCTTGTGAAGTTTGTGGAAAATGTTTTACATGGTCTGGGCATCTTAAAAATCACAAGAGGTTTCATTCTTGTAAAATTTGTGGAAAGTCATTTACCAGTTCCAGGAGTCTTAAAAGTCACAAGAAGATTCATTTGGGTGAGCGTTCATTTTCTTGTAAAGTTTGTGGAAAGTCATTTATGGTGTCTGAACGTCTTAAAACCCACAATAGGATTCATACTGGTGAAAGGCCATTTTTATGTGAAGTTTGTGGAAAATCTTTCACACAATATGGGAGTCTTAAAATTCACAACTGGATTCATTTAGGTGAACGTCCATTTTTTTGTGAAGTTTGTGGAAAGTCCTTCACTAATTCTGGGAATCTTAAAACTCACAAGAGGATTCATTCAGGCGAACGTCCGTTTCCTTGCCAACTTTGTGGAAAATCTTTTACAGAGGCTGGTAGTCTTAAAAGACACAACAAGATTCATTTAGGTGAACGTCCATTCTCTTGTAAAGTTTGTGGAAAATCTTTTACAGAGGCTGGTAGTGTTAAAAGACACAACCTGATTCATTTAGGTGAACGTCCATTTTCTTGTGGAATTTGTGGAAGATCTTTCACTCTTTCTGGGAATCTTAAGACACACAGCCGGATTCATTTAGGTGAACGTCCTTTTTCTTGTGAAGTTTGTGGCAAGTCTTTCACTAATTCTGGGAATCTTAAAATTCACAACCGGATTCATTTAGGTGAACGTCCATTTTCATGTGAAGTTTGTGGAAAATTCTTCACTTATTCTTCAAATCTTAAAACTCATAAGAGGATTCATTTACGTAAACGCCCATTTCCTTGCCAAATTTGTGGAAAATCTTTTACAGATGCAAGTACTCTTGAAGGACACAACCAGACACATTTAGGTGTATGACCACTCTCTTGAGAAGTTTCTGGACAATCATTTACATAGGGTGGTATTATTAATATACACAACTGGGCTCATTTACATGAACATCCAATTTCTTGGGAAGTCTATCACTCAATCTCGGAATCTTAAAACTCACATGTGGATTCATTTTAAGTTATTGGCCTTTTTGTATTTAATATTTCATAGTTTGTTGGATACTTAAAAGGCACAAGATGCTTAATTTAGGTGAACTGCTGTCTAATTGCGAAGTATGTGCAAAATATTTTACAATGTCTAAGATTCACAAATGGAATGAGAGGTTATTTAGGAGAGCGGCCACTATCTGGTGAAGTTTGTGTAAAATCTTTTATACAGTTTGGGGATCTTAAAAGACACAAAGTAATTCATTTTGGTGAAAGGCCATTTTTATGTGAAGTTTGTAAAAATTATTTTACAGAGTATGGAATTTTTGAAGTGCATAGGAGGATTCATTAATATGAATATCCATTTTACTTTCATTTTCGTGAAATACATTTTGCATAAACTGTAAATCTTGAAAAGGGTAGGACAATTCACTAGTAGATCCGCCGCTTTTTACCAAACTTTGTTAAAAATCGTGTATGCAATTGGGCACTCTTGAAGGGCATTAGAGAGAGTTCATATTGGTTTCTGGGAATCATAAAATGCATCAGAGAATTCAGTATGAAGACTGTCTATTTTCTTTCAGTAACTGTGGAAATTCTTTTAAATGGTATAATACCTAAAACAATTCATCAATATTCTTATTCTACTGATAAATGTGCACAAAAATTCTTTTAAATGGTTTGGTAACAAAAATATCTTTCTATTGATAAGGTGCGTTTATAAAGGTACAACTGACATCGGAAAAATATCTGTTATCAAGCAAGTATTATGAAATAACTTCTTCCATATAAAGATGTGGAAAAATCAATGCATCTATTGGAATTGAAATGGAGCAGATAATGGTTTCTATTAATGTAGTTCTTTTCTGAGGATTATGAGGTAAAATGTATAGTCATATAAATTGTTCTGAATAAAATTTGTTTCAAAATGATTTATATTTTGTTTCTAAATTTCTTGTGTCAAATTATTTATTTCTACTGATGGTAGCGCTATTCGACATAATATCGAAATTATGAAAGTGATGTTTATCATATAATGATTAGTTTATTTTCCAGTAACTCTATTGAAAAGAATTTTGATAAAGTGTAATACATCCACTAGAACTACCAAACTGATTTTTAGTTAAATGCAATTTTATACAACTAATGTAAATACTGAATAGAACAATAGTGCTATACAACTTTGCCAGTTTTCCTAAATAAATTATTTGAGCTATTGTTTAAATAAATCTTTGTGATATTTTGGAAACATTATTTAAAATATGACTTGAGCACTATAAGTAATACATTTAGATTGTTTATTTAGTTAATGTATCATCAAATGCCTGTTACTTCATACATGTTAGAACATGACTTAGTAACTCGTTCTGAGTTGAATGTTTACTAAAAGATGTTAAGCTGAATCTTTAATGTTTAAATAAATAGTCAAAATTGTTAAGTAATGTCAGAGTGCTTTTTGAAAGGTATTAGATTATTCATCTGTATTTTTGCCACAAATAGAGAAATGTTGTTCTGTTAACTTTTTAATATACCAAAGATATTTAAGGTAATATTGTTTTGAGTTTTCATTTTAATGTATAGAAAAATTAGTGTGTTGGTTTATTTTCAAATATATTTAAGAATAAACTCTACTCAGTAGTAATAATGAATTACCCTTATTGGGTTTAAAGATATATTTTAGTTTTGTGCTTCAGATACAATTTTATCATATTATATTTAAAATAAAAGTCATTCATTAGTAGACAGTGCATTCATTGTTGTAGTAATGATTTATTTATTTCTTTATTCCAATTACCTTATCTCCTCCACTGCTAATAAGGAACCATGAGAGACCATTGCAATGTTTACAGTTTCAGTAGAGACAAAATATCAATCTCTTTTGTTTGTTACCTACTCAGAATATTTGATTTAGTGAGATAATGTTGGCTTTTACTTATAAATAATACACACTAATATTGTTGAGGTCAATCTACTTTGTACCATTCTCAACGTAGGAGCATTTATAATAAAATACCAATAATAAGAACATTTACAGTATCTGTAATAATAATAATGAAGACATAAATTCTAGTTGTTTTACATTAAATACAGCTGTGTTCTCAGAATACATTTAGCTTTTTAGTGCTGAGAAGAGTCGTATTGTGCCATAACCTCAACTGAAAAAAATGGCAGGTAAATGGCCATATTATTTGTTTCTTTGGATCAAAATACTACTTTCTTTTTTTGTTAATTCACTTAATATCCAGAATCACTGTCTGAAAGATGAATAACTTGAGGAAGAATTTTACTTCAACATAGTTTCTCCAGTCAGTTTCACAGTTTACAGATAAGTATACAAGGCACCTTATTAATCATATTGAAGGAGCTTTTGGCTTGTTTTGTTGTAGTGATTTATATAAGTGAGATCCTACCAAAGCAATTCTTGTAAAATACGCCAAGCCTCATGCTTATAAAGCAACAAAAAATTATGAGATGTTATTCAAGAGCAAGGTCTATACTTTGCAGTGTTTATTCCCTTAACTATCTAAAACAGAATAGTTTTTCTTTGGGCAATAGATCGTTTATTTAGAATAAAAATTTTTTAATGACGGGTATTATGTATATAATGTTTTAGGAAATCTATATAAATACCTTAAATGTGTTGCCTTACCAAACTTAGAAATGCATAACAGCCACGATATCCCTCGCACTTTTTCAAGTTTGACAGGTCTTAGAATAAATTATTTATAATGTGCCTTCCATTTCAGTGAAAATTATGACATTCATAATGACCAAATAATAAGATTTTGTTTAAATTCTAAATAAAGGGTCTATAATTCATAGGGAAACCATTTTTTATTTCTTCAGAAATTGAAGTGAATAAACACTGCAAAGTATAAACTTGGCTCAGAATTGTATCTGAACTTTTTTTTCACTACATAAACGCGAGATCTGGCATATTTTTACAAGAATTGTTTTTGTGGGATCTCATTTCGTTTTATAATTACATAATGATTCTATTTGAAAATCAGTTAACAACATTTCAGAATTAACGACGGCTCGCTCCACTCTCTGAAAACTATGAGAGTACACTTTAGCCAAGCAGTGCAGATTGCCGCTGGTTTATATGCCACTATAAGTAAATTATTAGTAATTCACAAACTAAGCATAGGAACAAAGTACAATGTAAGATGTTAGTTAAAATTGCTGATCTCTATGCAGTATAGAAATCTTAGGCATGTGCATCATCCAGAGCACTGCAAGTATATGCCAGAATTTTTCAGTTTTGGTATTGTAATTAAACAAATATTGGAAAAAATATCAAAACTAAACTTTTCTTATGATTTAGGGATGAAACCATATGGTATATGTTTCTAGGATTACTGTATGAACAATGGAATTTTAATGACAGTGAGTTGTGGTAGTTTTTTTTTTTTTTAATTTCACTAACTTCCAAAGTAAGGAAAGAAATTAAGTAAAATTGTAACAGATTAATTAAACTTAGTAATCTCCATCTACAATTAAAATCTGAGGTATGTAGAATTATTAGGGTAAAAAGCGATTTCACGTTACGGATATGTAAGGGGTAGATATATGGAAATTTATGGGTTTCAAACTTTTCTTATAATGTGGGGGTAAACTATCTGCTGTGTTCCAAATGTCAGCTTTCTACGACAGCGAGAAGTACTTTAGTGTTTTGATGATCATCAGTCAGTGAGTGAGTGACAAAATCGCTGAAATTTGCATATGAATAACATCTGAACTAAGAATAACAAAATAGAATTTAGTATGTTTGCTAATATTGCCGATATCTATGTAGATCATAAAGTCGATAGCTGTAGCGTCAATACGACCGAAAGAATTGAGATACAAAGCGACCCAAATCGCTTCAAGAAAAAGATAGGCAGTGCCTCCATTTACTCGACTAGGCTGAAACAGATAAATTACAGCAAACTACACATGCCGCGTAAAAATACTAAGAAGAACTACTTTTTCTGCAGTTTCTGTCATCTATCTTTCTAGATAGGCAGGGAAGGTATTTTCTTTTTTTGCTTAAAATATTTCCTCAGCTCATTGACGTCACTTTGTGCATCGAAAATTAGATAGAAAAACGTTTCCGATTAGCTGCTTTAAGTTTATTGTAGAGCGTTATTTCACACCAAACTTTGAACTTGAAATATCGCTCTCATGGGGCACGCAATTTTATTTAGTGACATTAGTGTACATGTACATGAAAGCGGATGGTGGCCCAGGTGTATCAGAGAAGCGCTGGAAATTAAAAAGAGACCTGATAATATGAACTGCGGACGGCGGGCTACAACTTGACCAAATATCGTCATGCTTGCTTAGGAAAACGCGGGACAGCAAGCCCCCATTGGACAGGCCACGCTGGCGGTGTTAGCTTGAGTGACGTCACTCCAAACGTTTAGCGCGCTTTCCAGGAACTATATATAGGCGATAGCGATCGCAGCCTTGACAGTACTCTGAAGAAGGCCGCGAAATGATGGGCGAAACGTCAGGTTTTCATCTATTGACGTGGTTCAAACTGACAACCAAGATAACAAGTAAGGTCTATGTTCAGTGACGTATTTAACAAATTAGTATGTATAGCTACTGTAAAGATAATAGAAAAGTAAATTGTAAAGTAATCCAATATACAGTTGGTTTTTGGGACGACTTTTACATTGAAGTTTCTCCCAGACAAGACGACGCGGGAATATGTGGAACTCTCTCAGAGAGCTGCGACGCTGAGTTGCCAACTGTAGCTAACTGAATCTCAGCACGTTTTACGCACCTAGATTACAAACCGCGCATAGTTACCAGGTCACAAGTTTTTTCAAACCTAGTGCAACATTAGGACAGGTAATATAGCATATAGGTTCACTTTGTAGGAGTTTCACTAAGGACGATAGAGTAGTGATAGTGGCAGGTGTGGGAAATAGTGTCGATAGAAACGCGAGTTATAGTATAGAGAATGACCTGAGGAAGGTGGTGAAGGAGGCACAGCATACCAGGGTGAAGCTCATGCAAGTCTTAAGTCACCATGACTGGCCACAACTGAACTATGCTTGAGGAGGGTCAATGTGGAAATAGAAGTGCTACTTGGAAAGGCATTAATTCCGTCTTGGAGGTTGTTCCTGTGAACACTATTGATAGGTGGGGTTTCACTAGGCATGGCCTACAGCCAAAATATTAGGGGCAAGGGGGTTCTTTCTGAGTTGTTAGCTAAAGCAGTAAGGGAGCCCATTTCCAGTAATAATGGGGTCCGGACTGTGCCTTTTTTAGGTTAGGTGCTGCTGGTGAAGTGACGGAAATAGTTGATCAATGTGATACTGATTGCAGATCCACAATGGGCAAAAACACAGATGTTAAAGATAAGTTGATGAAACAATAACTGATTCAGGTAAAACTGGGATAGAGGAGTTAAATACAAAAAATATATAGGGTGTTAATGGTGAACTGTAGAAGTACAATGAACAAAGTAATCGAATTTGCAAACTTAATAGAGATACACGAACCACAAGTAATGATTGGGTAGAGAGTTTGATTAAAAGAAGAAATACTAGACAGTGAGATATTTCCTGAAGGTTACAGAGTGTACAACAGAGATAGAGGAGCAATTGGTGGAGGAGTTTTCATACTAGTTAACAAAAGCTACCACAGTTCACTGATGTTCATAGATCAAGACCATGAGTTACTTGGGGTAGATTTCTGTGGTAATAAAAAAGAAATAAAAATAGAGTGTTCGCTGCTTACCGCAGTGGAAGATGAGGCTCTTGGGGAGAAATTAAATTCATACTCAGATTTCAGAGGTGAGAATAGAATGGTCATTATTGGTGGTGATTTAAATTTACCAGGTGTAAGCTGGGTAGGAAATAAGATTTATAACTCAAGGGAACATGAGATAGGCAAATACCTTTATAAGAGAAGTAGGATTTACACAAGTGGTAGAGCAAAACACTAGGGAACAAAATATTTTGGATATGTTACTAATAAAGCCCGATGATAACCTTGTGGGGTGGCAAGTAGCGGAATGAATAAGTGATCATGACGCTGTTCTGATGGATGTTAGAGGATTCAGTGAACCAGCAGCAAAAATGGAAGGGGAAATAGGTAAAATTATAAAAAGGCACAGATTCAAATTTGAAGAGATATTTCAGAGAATCGTTTCAGCAAATGAAAGAAAGGCACAAATAGAGCTGAGGTGGGAAGAGTACAAGGAGATAATATGAAAGAGGGAAGAAAACTTTATTCCAAAGCAGAAAATGAAGAGAAGTAGAGAACCTGTGTACTATAATAGGGAAGTGAGGAGGTTAAAGAGGTTGGTAAGAAGAGAACATAACAGAGTTAAGAGACAGCAGGGTAGTAGGCAATATTTAAAACACCTAAAGAAGGACTTAATAATAGCAAAGAAAGTGGCTAAAGATGGGTTTATGAAGATTATTGTCAGTGCAGGGGGACCTGACTGATGCATCTAGAAATTTCTATGGCTATGTTAGAAAACTGAGGGGAAGGGAGGGTATTGAGACACTTATAGATATGGATGGAGTGGAAGTTACTGAGGATTTGAAAAGGGCAAAGATTTTAAGTAACTCGTTTAGTGAGAGCATTGGGAACAATGAATCAGAAATGGGAGGGTCTAATTCGGAGAACGATATTAACAACTCAATTAGATAAGAAGATACCAAAAAATTTGAAATACATCCTGAGGAAATCATGAAGGAAATAAGAAAGCTGAAAAACATAAAAGGGCTGGTGTAGATAATATTACTACAGATATCCGAAAGATAGCTAGATGTGACATTGTATCTTATTTTGAAATATTATTTAAATTGAGCCTAGATACTTGGTACTTACCAGAGGACTGAAAAAGTGCGACAGTAGTGCCTGTACATAAAGGAGGGGTGAGAAATAGAGTAGAAAATTACAGGCCAATTCAGTTTGACATCAGTGGTAGGTAAATTAATTGAATGATTGATATGCAAACACATCAGAAATATATGTGAGGAACGTAAGTTGTATTCAAGTAGGCAACATGGCTTTAAGCAAGGGATATATGCATAGATATTTCAGATGAAATGGACAAGGTAGGTAAAATTGATAGTGTAGCACTAGATCTGTCAAAAGCTTTTGACAGAGTGAGCCATTAAATGGTAGTAATATGGGTAAAAACTATTGGAGTGGATGAGAAAGTGATTTTCTGGGAAGAAGAATTTTTAAAAGTTTGAAAACAGAAAGTTAGGGTAGGAAATGCAGTATCAAAATAAGTGGAACTAAAAATGAGAGTGCCGCTGGGTAGCGTATTGGGACCATTGCTATTCATTATTCTAATGAATAATTGTATTGATTGTTTACTATCAGAAATTAGATTGTTTACAGATAACATAATGCTATATAAAAGGATCAAAATAGTAGAGGACTTTAAACAGTTGCTGGTTGATCAGACAGGATATCTAGTTCTGTTGGTAAACATGGGAGGAATATAAATGCAAAGAAGAATCAGGTTATTAGATATACAAATAAAAAAACAAAAGGTTGATTACGTTTATAAGGTGGGGAATTAATTTCATGTTGAAGATTTGAAATGTAAATATCTTGGCATTACATTTGATAACAAGCTTAACTGAGCAGGACAGTGGTAGAGTAAGGTTTCAAAATTCTGCACTTGGTGGAGAGTGTGATGAGGGGAAGTATGAGGGAAGGAAAGGAATTGGGTTACAATACTCTGTCTGGTCAGACCATTGCTC
This sequence comes from Vandiemenella viatica, assembly GCA_031002005.1. Lineage (NCBI taxonomy): Eukaryota > Metazoa > Arthropoda > Insecta > Orthoptera > Morabidae > Vandiemenella > Vandiemenella viatica. The sequence continues at coordinate 1,666,377 of JARYHS010007075.1, forward strand.
GAATATGATAGTGTAGTATGGGACCTAAATTTTGATTTCAAATACAATAGTTGGAGAGGGTGCAAAAAAGTGCTGCTAGATTTGTTTCTGGAAATTATCTCAGCATTCAATCAATAATGTATATGAAAAAAGAGCTGGAATTGGATTCATTGCAAGACAAGAGGTGAGTGAAGAGGATCATTGGGAGTGTACAAGGCGTATACTGGTGATGAGGCATGGAAAGATATTGATGTAGGTATGAAAAGTAGTGAATGGATGGGAAAAGATTACCTTGACCACAAGCTGGCATTGGTTTTCAGGCACAAGGGTATGGGAAGATTCCATTTTTTAGGTAAGAGTGTCAGTGATTGGAATAAATAGCTCAGCTGGATAGAGCAACAGCCTTCTAAGCTGTGGGTCGTAGGTTGCAATCCTACCGGGCACACCACACATGTAGCACCTTTGTTTTTACTTTGTCATATAACTTCCAAGCATTTCTCCTAAAAATTCCTTACCATAAATCACAACTGTACAAACATTGCAATTAGCAGGTAATTTGCGTAACAGATGGTGTCATCCCAGTGTAGGAGCACTGGGATGAAACTGGCACATAATTTACAACAAATGTTGAAAGAATTTAAAGTTAAAATTTGTTGAGGGCAAATGTAGGTGGATGCAGAAAAAGGGGAAGATGGGTGTTGAGGGAAATTGCCACCGCATCGTGCGCTCCATTGAAATTAAATTAAATAAAATTAAATTCATTCAACTTATTTCCCATACAGACATACAATGATGCCAGAGACATATCGAGCATTGCGGGATTTCGTTTCTTCTAAATGACGCTGACTGCAGATGTAGGTTTCAGACATCAACATTACATGACAGACGTAATGTAACTATAACTCTACTCTTCTGTATTCTGCTCTTACTATCATCCACCCCAGAAGAATTTGAAAGGTATTTTGTGTTCCTTCTGTGGTTAGTTGCCGTTTTGTCGGGAAGATGTCCAGGGTTAAATCTCGCCAAACGACAGGTTCTTAAGTGATTTGTCTCTGTAAACGTCGCTATATGCGACCGAACTCAAAATGTCCGGTTTATTAAGAAATTTACATTTTTAAGAGTTAATGGATTTTTCTGTTAGCAGTCCATGCATTGGTTTCTCTGATGTGTGGACCAGCTAATCGCCACGTCTCGCTCCTATTCCCCACGCACTGAACGGAATTCGTCCATTTCGCGCTGTATTTAGAAGTTGACAGCCTGTGTCTGGTTACCGTTAACCTATTTGTTCGTCGTTTGTTACCCGCCATCCGTCGACGACGCAATGTCGAAACTTTTTTACTCGTGGATAGTTAAAGACTAAATAGTGTCACTAGTAGGCTGTAATTTTTTTCGTTTAGTTAGTGGGTGCAAAGGAATGGAAATGTATTCCTAGTATCTCGCTGTGACTGGTAGAGAGCATTCTGACCGCTGCGTGACACTCGTAATTCGTATTGTGAGCGGTGACGCTCTGACCTCGCTTTCGGGAGGACGCGGTGATAAGAATCAGGGTTGCTTGAAATAATAACTCCGGCCGAAGCAGTTTTACTTACGGTTATTATTCCTTGTTGCTCTACAACAACATTACACGTCAAGGCATCTTCTAGATCTAAATATACTAAACGTCGACTCACAAATGCTCCAGTGATTAAACTATCGACTGACAACTCGTATTTCAGCTAACTAACTCGTCTCAGCAGCTCGTTTTATATAGACTCTACAGAAAATTCCAAAATAGTTTACATTTACAAAATTTTCAACAACAAACCATTCCTATCCATCATAGATTGTCTTCAAAACAGGATGTAAAGCTTGTTCGCCTCCTCGTGGTACACCCTGGGTAATGAACTAGCACATACTGGCAGTCAGACAATCCTGGAGGATCTCCTGACTAAGCCACTAACTCATCAACTGTCACTTGCGATATGGACTAGATACCAGACAAAGCAAACGGTCCTTCTAAGGACCATTTGACCTCGGGCCTTTGGTTCGAATCTGCAATATAAATATAGAAAATATTAGTCATAGTAAATGTCATGTCCTAAAAGCATCGTTGCTCACATTAGTATTTACGATTACCAACTTTTAATAAATGTTTCATTCATAATACTGTGCTTGAACATATTACATGGCATTTATATAGTTTCTTTCCATAAAACAATGTTCATTTATTCATATTCAAAATTAATTACGGTACATAAAAATATGCAAAACCATAGTTAATAAACGCCCATCTTCCTATAAATAATTCTTAAAATAACTTATCATTAAAGGTCTGAGGGCCGTTATAATGGATTCAAACCCCCGTCGATCCATCCAGATTTGGGTATTCCATGTTTCCCCAAACCACTCCTGGCGAATGTCGGGATGCTTCCTTCTGCAGGAAATGGGCCGAATTCATTCCACTTCCTTGCTCCAGTCCCTTGCCGCCTCTAATGACCTCCACATCGACGAGGCGCAAAGCTATACGCAAAAACAGCCTGGTGATAGGGTGGAAATTTCTTTTGCAGCTGCTTTGCTCTGGTTACAGTAACTGCGGGATTCAGTAGCGAGCAAACTCTTTTTCCAATGCCATGCGTAATGAGGTGAAATGTGCACAAATCAAAGAATAAGTTTATCTAATGAATTAAACTAATAAAAAAATATATGAAAAGGACAACAGTAACGATCTTGTGGGAGATAAAATAAACAGAAAATTGAAGCAACCTCCAAAGAAAGCGTGGCGAAAATGTCCCTCTAAGTTTTTCATAGTTTTCAGAGGAATTCTAAGCTTCATGTTGCATATTTTGTTATCATGGCAGTTTTGTTAGAGAATGAAGAAAACACTGATAGTGGACAGGAGCAGAAGATGGAGTGTGTGTACAGCATGGGAGTTCCACGATACATGCGGGAATTTAAAAACTACAAGGATGAGTACTTGATTCCACAAAATTACAAAGTTTTTTTTTAATATTTCAGAATGAGCAGTTCAACCTTTGAATCACTTCTAAACAAAATCAGACCGCTAATGGGCAACAATCCAGCACAGGTACAGTATTTTTACGAGGAATGTAGAAGAAAAATGTCAAATTCTCATCTCTCTAATTGCCAAAATGTTTGTAAATACAGTGCTCTTTACTGAACATTGCTCCCTCATTAATTTAATTTAATTGCGACGGAGTTCACGCTTATTCAGCAATATCTTTACACGCCCAACTTTTTTCCCACCTACTTTTTCCCAATAAAATTTCAATTTGAAACCCTTTCAACGCTTTCTGGTAAATTATAATCAGTTCCCTTGGTAATTTATTCGAATTTCTGACTTCCTTATCTAACAAAAAAAAATTAAAAATCTTACTCCGTTATGGTTTAAAACGAACGCCAGTTTGTGGTAAAGGTCACCTTTTCCCTTCCGAGCAACTCTCTTCATTCTTCCACCTATATCACTCCATGTCTCATCACCTATATACGTTTTACACACTCCCATGTCTCTCTTCACCCTCCTGTCTTCCAATTAATCTCATTCCAGCTCTATTATATCAGTTAGTGAGAATGTTCTGCTGTAGTTTCCAGAGACAAATCTAGCAGCCCTTCTTTGTACCCCCTCCAACTCCTGTATTTGATACACAAAATGTGTGTTCCACACCACAGTACCATATTCAAGCAGTGATCTGACCACAGCTATGTAACACAGTTCCTTCACTCCTCTGGTATGGCTATTCATCGCTGTCTTTTGGAGATTTTGAATACTTTTCCTAAGCCCTTCCAATGTGTCCTGGCCATTTGAGTTTATTACTAAGTATATGCCAAGATATTTATACTTCAAGTAACGAGAAGTTCATTCCCTACCCTAAAATATAATAAAACTTTAATTTTTTATATGTATATTTAATAAGGTGATTCTTTTATTGCGGTTTATCTTCATCCAAAGTTGACATTACTCAGTCTAGTTGATCCTAGCATCTGTTCACAGCCTTATCGTGTTTTGAACCTCTTGTATAACATTATGTCTGGTACAAATGATGTAGATTCTGACAGTAAATCATTAGCACAATCATTCATCAGAATAAAGGATGGCAATAGTCCAAATACATTATAGCGCTCCCATTTTTACTTTACATTAATTTTTTTTTTTTTTTGGCACTGCATTTCCTATCCTAATCCTATGCTTTCTATCTTTCTAAGAAGTTTCTCTATGTAGCTGATGACTTGGTCGTCCACTCCGAAAGTTTTACGTTATTTACCACCATTTTATAACTCACTCTGTCATGTGCCTTCGAAAGAGCTTGTGTTAAACTGTTAATTTGGCCTCCCTTGTGAATTTCGTACTAAATATCTTGTATATAGCCCACTAACTGAAATTTGTGAGAATATCCTTGCATAAAGGCTCAGTCAATCACATAGCGGACGAGGCGGAAAGTCTGGCTCAGTGCGTCCCGTTACACGACACTCGCCATACTGAGTGCAAGAACGTAACAATGTCCTGCGCATAATCAAAATATATTCACATGAGTATCCTGGCGCAGTCAATCAGGAAGCGGACTTTGTGGTAGCCAGGACTGTGTGGAGCCTAGTGCACGACGTACAGAGGCGGACGACGTGGGAATTCTCAGTGCGCGATGGAGTACGTGCATTTACACAACTCTCGGCATACAGAGAGCAAGAGCGTTACATTAATCTGCCCCATTATCAAAATCTTATTTTCTGTTTCTCTGAGTACTGTCCCCTTAAATTTATCTACACATCTACTTTCGCATTTTCAGAAACAAATCTAGCTGCCCTCCTTTGCATCCTCTTAAATTCCCATATTCAGTACCCAATATAAAGTTCCCACCAGGGGCGATCCAGGATTTTGCTTTGGAAGGGGCTTGAGCGGACTTTTGGTTTGGGGGGGGGGGCGGCTTGGCTTGAGTGGATTTTGATTGAGGGGCTTGCCTTCAATGGATTTTGGCTTTGGGGGGCTCGATTCGCGCAAAAGGTACTATTTATAGTCCTCCTCGGGCGTCGAATGCGTAGAGCTAAAAAAAAGGTCTCCAAAATTACAATGTCGGAGGTGGACATAGATACTTTGCGGGGGGGGCCTTGAGCTCCCTAGCCCCCCCCCCCCTGGTTCCACCCCTGGTTCCCACGCCACAGACACCGTATTCAAGCAGTTGTCCGACCAAAATTGTGTATGCCAGTTCCGTCATTCTTTGCGGTACATCCGTCGCCACTCTCCAAAAATGAAGCATCTTGAAACATCTTATTATATGGCAGCGCATATTCGTATTAATATTATTGAGTTTTAAAGTTTGCCATTCAGGTCCACTGACATTGTGTGTGACTGACCAGTTAGATAGTCATGTGGGGCCTTGACGTCAGGTACACAGAGCCACATCGCTATGCTAGGACTTCTTTCTTCTTTCATACAGACCGTGGTGGTTGTGCGCTAACACCTGAATTCGCATTCGGGCGGACGCGGGTTCGAATCCCCATTCGAGCATGCTGATTTGGCATTTCCAAGATTTTCCCTAATCACTCCAGGGGAATGCCGGGATGATTCCTTTAAAAGGCTATGGACGAATTCCTGCCTGTTCCTTATCCTCCATCCTTTTCCCTCTCTAATGACCACCACGTCAACGAACCATAAGCAAAAAAAAAAAAAAAAAAAAAAAAAAAAAAAAAAAAAAAAAATAAAAAAAAGGCCTTTTTCTTATCATTGAAGAGGCCGACAAGGACCTGTCAAATGCAAATAATTCAATCTTAAAATATTAGGCTATTGAACTTTTGATGTAGACCTAATTAGTCAGTGGTCAAACAAAATAAATTAAAGTTGGTAGGGGTCATCATCGTAGAGCTTCTACTGCAATCAATTCGGATGCTAAAACCGTAGTTAATCTTTGATCTAAGCATGGCTGGTATCGGTCACGTTGTTTTTTTTTTTTTTTTTTTGAATTTTTTAATTTTTTTTTTTTTGTATAACAGAATAAAGATTGAATGTACATTTGTAAGTATTTATTTTATTCAGTGAAATAAATCACGGATAACTATCCGCTTACAAAGGATTACCAACGAAAACAAGCGGCAATAAAGTAATAAAGAAAATCAAGAGAATATTGAAGAGAGTATGTCACACTCTCCCTACTAGTTGAGCTAATTATGAAATGTTAAGCCGAGGTAATTGCACTGACAATCTTGATCAAGCAATTCTTCCTCCATCGAATATTATTCAAAAGTACCGGTACATAACTGGTGACTATGAGGAACACTGATGTGCGTATGTGCTATGCTACCAGTGTCAAGAGTTCTAATTTCTACTACAGGGCGCGCAAGTTCTTCGACACGACAAGCTGTGAATATCTCATCCGCATGAGCTGCTTGATAACTGAATGAATATGAACAAAATCAATTACACCGAGATCATCCTTTTGCTGAATTGGTCAATTATTGTAGTTATGTTACACAGGTTTAGTAAATGAGATACATGCACCATACAGTTTCAAGCACAATCTATATGGAAACATGGAAATTTTAAGGCTTTAGATAACAGTGTCTTTATTCCATATCAAATAATACCTTAAGTTCTGCATTAGTTTATAACTTTTGTATCTGTAAAACGAGGCGACAAGCAGGGATTAGTGACAATTTGTCCAGTGACCGACATTCAGATAGTAAACTAAGAGTGGAAGTTATCCTCTTCAGTGTGCAGTGTCTTTGCAGTTGTTTTTTTTTTTTCCGTATCAGCTGATTCATGGTAGAACTTTGTGTGTTTGCTGCAGTTTTACACATTGCGGTGTAAAGACGAGTAATCGAAGTGATGTGGAATCAATAAATGTGACATCCATTAACTAAGAGGAATGTTTCTATTTTTATAGTCTTTATGGAGGCTTGAGTATGTGTATTACTTTTACAGTTGAGGGATTAAAAGTTTATTGATGTTCCTCAGTTACTACTTAAAAAGTGTTGTGGGATTGCGATCATACAATCTGAAAATAGTTCATTTTCATTTTTAACAAGTGTAAGTTCAATTATAATTTTGATCGTCGTAAGTATAAATATGTCTAGTTTCATCAACTGAAACGTATATCTATACAGTATCTACTAACATTATTTTGATGATTTAAGAATGTCCACTTAGTTCAAATATATATATATATTCATAAATGTGGGAATTGTGACATTCAGAAACCAAGGCTTTCTAGTAATTACCGGGAGAAGATTATTTTTTGTTGTGGTCGGTGTTGCAGGGATGTTATTTGCTTTGTGAGTGCCGTGTCTTGTATCTTCTTGTTTTGTCTGTATTTATTTATGATTCTCCGATACAAGTGTGTTGGAAAACTACTGAAGCCCGTAAATGTCTGCAGTTATTTTCTTGAATATCTTGGTGTCCTCATTTACTTGAAGTAGATTTGAAGTTTTGCTAATGTATATCAAGTTATATGTTGGTCTAGCAGAATGGAAGAGACAGATTATGAATACTTTTATAAAATCAGAACAGTGAAAAATAAACCTTCTTTAACTTCTTTAAAGGTCACAGTCAGTGTATACACACGAGTTAGTATATTCTTTCTTCTTACAGCAAGTACAAGCACAAAACTCCTGCTTCGTTGAATCATGTTTTTACTGATAATGGAAACACACATTACTATTCTGTGTACTCCAATTTAATGTGTCATGGTGTCTTCTAACTATGTCCTAGTGTCAGGTTATATATCAGAGGTATTTACTTCCATGATGTTCTTTTGATTTCTTTTTATTTCTTGAGGAGACTTCGCTGTACAGTTTGTACTGATAGCAGTGTGAACATGTCTTGTGAGCCATTCCAGTAAGTCTGCAGTATTTTCCATTGTATTCTAAATGTTTCGTCTCCTGCCCTACCAGTTGAGCACAGTGCATCATCCGATACAAGTGCCTGCAATATGATCACATTTCACTGTCTACTCCCTTTGTTTATGATCCCATACTGGTAATCATATTTATTTCCAAGTTTTCACTGCAATCACTAAAGCTAGCTACTACCTTTAAATACTCACTTGTTGCATCATTTATTAATTATAATGAATCACACTATTAATCTCCACTGAACTACTCTTTTCATTAAAAAAAAAAAAAAAAATCGCTGTGTTTTATAATGGTTTAGGGGGTCTGATCGTGGTGAACTAAACAAGTTGAAGGCTAGTTGGATACTGAGTGTAACTCACTGGAAACTGAATGCGAGCATGGACTAGTTCCTCATCAACACCTGCCTCCCCACTGTTCAGGGCCAATCACAGTTGGCTCTTGTATGCACTAGTCACTCACTAACAATGAGTAATAACCTCACATATCAGTAACATATTATTACTCTTAAGAATTGCATAGTTATTACCATATGATAAATTTTAAATAAAATAATTTCATTAAATTCTATATTCATATAACAATTTTAATACTTTTATCATTTACTCTATAACATTCATGCTGTGTTGTTGCATCTCCATGCAGTTTTCTTTGTGTGGTTTATAGTAAAAGAACTATTTTTTTTCTTTTTCTTTACAGACAAAAGCTGCAGGAAAACAAACATTTCGCTAGTGCCATCTTATTATTAGTTTTGAGGATATGGTATGAGTTATCAGTCCCCTTTTGGTGGTATCTGATGTGAGTAATATCAGTGTAACTAGTGAGAGCATCATGTCAGTGACCAGGCCATCACAGTACATATGTGTCACATGTCTACAGTATTTCTCCACAAGGAACTTGCTAATAAGCCATGTCTTTAATCATGACCTATGTGTAAATTCGCCATTACATATCTGTCAATACTGTGGGCTGGTTTACTCAAATATATCGAAGTTGTGTGTTCACAATTTTCGAGAGAGCAATAACATTATAATTAATGAACCATCATTAATTGAACTTGCTTGTGCATTCTGTGCAGACACTTTTACATCTTGGTGCTCCCTAACAAAACATGTGTTCACACACACCTCAGCTGTTTCAGGTCCCTTATATGTTTGTGTATACTGCTCCAAAGTATTCAAAGATTGGACAAAACTCCAGTTTCATGAAAATTCAGCAGGATTGCACGAAGAAGGTAGGCTACTAACATATTATCTTTTACTGCTGCTACATTTATTTTCGTATTTCATTTTACTTATTTCCTGTTCTCCAAATTTTTTCACTAATACTGGAGTTATGTCTGCTTGATTATCATCAGTTTAACACTAGAGTGCATGCGCGGGCTACATATGTAGCCCAACGTGTAATATTGTCGTATATATTTTAAACTTGGCGCACTACATATTAATCGTCCAGTGTATTCCTCAAGTACTAGCCCCCGAACCCGCCAGTAGTGTGCCATCTCTCGTGGCACACGGACTTCTGCATAAATTACCCTCGAAGTTGATGGGCTACACCTGTAGCCCGCGCGAGCGTTGGAGGAATTTAATTTATTAATATACAAGTGACAAAATTGAGGTAAATTTTTTATATTTTCTGTAGTAATATTATAAAAAGTAATATCTACAACTGCTTTTTGTGTGTGTTGTTTGTTTTTATGGATTTATTCGTGTAACTTTATAATGTTTTGGTCATTTTTAGTTGGCGGGTAATGTGAACGATTCCCAAATATTAAAATGGTTTCTGGGGGATGACAAAACGAAATAAGGTATTTCTGATTTTGTCTACCCTCCACAATCATGCCAAAATTGATGATTCAACAGGTGATGCTCGATAACCAGATATCATAACATTTTATAGCAACACAAAAAATGACGTCGATGTTTTTGATAAAATGTGTAAACAATACGACGTTACCCGGAACAGTCGTTGATGACGTCTCATGCTGTTTTACAATTTTGTAAATATGGCGGGTATAAACAGTCTTGTAATTTATCAGATGATCAACCCTGATATGAAAGTCATCCGTTGTCAATATCTTCAAGAAGTCGGATTCGGTCTTGCAAGACCTTTTACAGAGCATCGTATATCCCAGCAAAATATACTAAAAGGTATAAAACTGAAAGGCAGACTACTTCTAGGACTGGCAGATCAACCCCCGCAACATAATATGCCTATTCGGGGAGGAGTTGGTCGATGTTCTTTTAGCAGCAGGGCTCGGGCTTACAGGACGCGCAAGCAATGCAGCAAATATATGAGGCGCATTTGTAGCGAACATCAGGCAGTCGTCTGTCCTGAATGTATGCCAACAGAATAATTTATTATCAATGACTTTGATAATGGTTCAATTACTTAACTGGAAACCCATTTTATAATAAATATTACGTTTCTAAATAAAAGTAAGACTAAAAGATCTCAAACCTTCCAAAAATAGCTGATTTTTAAGAAGTTTTTGTTTATGTTGCAAATTATAATTAAGAAACAAAATTTTGTCAATTGTATAAGTTATTATGATAAAAATAAAGATGTTTAGTAATTATTTACTCTGTTTTATATTTTTTTTGTCCGATTCCGAAAATTAACTAACCCATAAATGGGCTACGCCTGTAGCCCGCGCCTGCGCTCAAGGAGTATTTAAGGGCGCGTGCACTCTAGTGTTAATCAGTTCAAACATTCATGTTTATCCATAAGCTAACATTTGTACAGTTGTCTGAGCAGTTTGGTGTTGTAATAATTAAATGGGCTATAATAATATAAAGCTAGCTTCTTTGGTGTCTAGTTTCAAGAAAGCTTAATATTGATAACTGAGAATTAAGTGGAAGCAAATGAGTTTTTTTGGTAGGGTAGATCTTTCAAAATTTATTACAAAATATGCACATTTTATGACTACCTCTTTATAGGACATTAAATTTTTAGTTTTAAAAATTGATCTGTTATTTCTATTTTTGTTTTTCAATGAATGTATGTCTGGCAATTCATGGAAATTAATTAATTTCTCGTCCAGGTTTCTACAAGTGAATAGTGACATAATAAGACAGCCACATTATTGACATTATTGGTATTTAGTTAAGAGGTGGCAGAGTGCTGGGAGGCAGATAGGTTGCTGCTAAAGAGATTGGTGTATTTGATGAAGCAATATGATATCATTAATGACCTTTTGGATAATGGATGAAGAATGAGTGATATTGTATGAAAATGAATGTAGAACTATTGCCTTATATTTGGTTTCAGGCATAAGTTGGTGGCAGAGTTTTTGTTTTGTAGTTGAGATAGTTATATATTTGAATAACTTTAGCAGGAAGTGGAGAAGAATTTATATAGAGGTGATCTTTATAAATTATGCCTTTTTACTAAAGAAATAATTGTCTTTCACTGCCAATTCCCATCGAGACAATTTGTGGTTGAAATGAGTGCATAAATCATTGAAAGTGTGAGCATAATTCCTTGCTGTCCTGCGTGTTTTGAGGATCATGACTTGTTCACTCGTTACAAGATCTTTCCATCAGGATTTTTAATATTCTACAGGAAAGCCTTCACCCAAAACTGATTGAGATATCAGTGTCCAGGTTTCAATTCCTGCAGTACTGCCGACAGCACATAACTTACCACAATTCTCTAACGAGTGCCAGCTGTTAAGGCTTTTTTAATTGTTGCCTTATATAAATTATCATTACTTCTTTGTATGACCTCAATTTCGATCAACCAGCATCCAAAATATTTGAGTTGTTCACTATTTTATTTCTGTTATCATCAAGCTGATTACCACATTGTTTTTCAAGATTGATTTCAAGTTACTATTTTTTGCTGTATTACTTCACTGTGCAAGATCCTGAGGAGCTGAGATGATGTTGAAGATCACAGTATTAGCTGCATAGTTCATATTGTTTATCCATTTGCCACTTATCTTATTTTGTTCATCAACTTCTTCCTAGGTATTCTGAAAAGTGTCTTCTGGGTTCAAGTTGAAGAGTGTAGAAAACAGTATACATCTCTGTAACACCTCTCAGTATATTGATTTGTTGAAGCAGTCTACATCTTAATGTGTGATTCTGGTACAACTCTTTCTGTGTCAAGAGCTATACATTTCAGTCATTCTGAGGTATATACATTCCCTTACATTATATAATGCCTTTGCATATCCAATAAAGTATTTGAAGAAATTTGATGATCAAGTCATTTCTGAAATAAGAGCTAGACACAAAATGAGGGAGCTTCATTGTTAGTGTTATTTCTTTATTCTTCTCTTCTAAGTACTCCTATCAAATATCTAATTTGAAGCGACTTTCAGTGAAAATCAGTTACTGATCATTTAATATTAAGAGAATCTCCTCTATTTAATCACACACATTTCCTTATAGCTGCAATGTGTTTCTTGAGCAGTTAGGTTATTAACTTATTGATTTCAGGTTTCCATAGGGAGAAAAAAATATTTGGTTTGTAATATTAATTTTACATATATTGCTAATGTTATATAAATATGCAGTATTTTAATTTGTCAGATTCTTAAGTTTACAAGTTTATAATTTAATCATCGATGAAACAATATTTTAGTTTGTAATTTAGAAATAGTTGATGTGTTTTTCGTCATTTTTCATGTAACACAACTCTTCTGTTTTTACTAAAAAAAATTAAATAATAATATGCAATTTATTTTAAAGAGTAGCATAGCTCATTACTTCCAAAACTGGCTTTCTACAGCTTATAGTTATACTACTACATATAGCAATTTAGTACATATTCCAAGAATTTACCTTACTACTAGAAAAACTGGGACTATATCTAAAAATTGTGATAATCATGACATGTTGTTACCACATAATAATATGCAACTTTTATTGTTTCTAGGGATTTTTGTGACTGCAGAAAAAACAATTATGCTTACGAGCCGCAACTTCCTGCTGCTGAATTTCAAACCAACAGAATAGAGGGGGAAATAGTACCTGGAAATATCGATAGTAATAGCTTTAAAAACAAACAACGCTATAAGAGACATGAATCAGACGAACTAACAGCTGTATGCAAATTGCATGAGACATCATGCACGTGGTCCTCCAGTGTTAACACTAATGAGAAAGTCTGTGCCACATTCTCTAGTGAAAAGAATAAAATTTCATTTACAATTTCTGGGGACCTTAAAAATCATCACAGGTCACATTTGGGTCAACAACCATATTCTTGTGAAGTCTGTGGAAAATCATTTCCATGGTCTTCTCGTCTTAAAAGGCACCAGCAAATTCATTTAGGTGAACGCCCATTTTCTTGTGATAATTGTGAGAAATCATTTACACAGTCTGGACATCTCAAAACCCATCAGCGGATTCATACAGGTGAACGCCAATTTTCTTGTGCCATATGTGGAAAATCATTTACAAGGTCTGAGAGTCTTAAACGACATCAGCGGATTCATTTAGGCGAACGCCCCTTTTGTTGTAATATTTGTGGGAAAGCATTTACAGAGTCTGTGAATCTTAAAATCCATCAGCGGCTTCATTTTGGTGAACGCCCCTTTAATTGTGATGTTTGTGGGAAATTATTTACAACGTCTGGTCATCTCAAAAGTCATCAGCGGACTCATACAGGAGAACACCCATTTTCTTGTGACATTTGTGGGAAAGCATTTACAGAATCTGGGAATCTTAAAATTCATCAGCGGATTCATTTAGGTTTCCGCCCCTTTTCTTGTGATGTTTGTGGGAAATCATTTACAATGTCTGGGCATCTCAGAGTTCATCAGCGGAATCATACAGGTGAACGCCCATTTTCTTGTGACGTTTGTGGGAAATCATTTACACGGTCTGCGAGTCTTAAAATTCATCAGCGGATTCATTTAGGCGAATTCCCCTTTTCTTGTGACATTTGTGGGAAAGCATTTACAGAGTCTGGGAGTCTTAAAACTCATCAGAGGATTCATATAAGTAAACACTAGTTTTCTTCTGATATTGCTAGAACATGATTTAAACAGTCTAGTGATGTTAAAAGTCATCAATGTATTAATTCAGTTCCACGTTAGTTTTCTTGTGATATATGTGGTAAATCATTTAAACTTTCTGTGAGTCTTAAATATCACCAACGGATTCATTAGTATGAATTCTCATTTATGTATCAAAATTTCCTTTAATTTATTTAAGTGGAATGATTATTTTATTGTTAATTTGTAGAATATCTTTTACAAAGTCTTGAAATCCTTAACGAGATGTAGATAAATTTCTCATAGTGCCTAATTTAGTGTAAAATCTCTTACATGTCTTTCTGATAAACATTCATTTTCTTGTGATTTGTTGGTAAAATTACGTAGAGGTTTAAGGAATCTTAAAAATATTGCTTCTGTAGGGGCTGTTAAAATTTTCTAGTGGAGTTTGCCTCAAACCTGTTATGTGTAGGCATCTTTAATAGCAAATGGGATTCCACTTAGGTACATGTCTTCTTTTTAAGATTTTGGAAAATCTTTTACTTTTTATATATTTAAATGCATTTGAGGAGATTCAGATAAACAATTTCCTTCAAAATTGTGTTCACACTTTTGATACAGTTATAAATATATGCTACTTATTCATATTTAACTGTGAAATTCATATATAATATATTTTTAAGTGTAATAAAATAATTTTGTCAATAATAGATATGTTTACCAGAGATGTTGGCAAAATTATTTTCGTGTCTAAAAGAATTTTAGAATTTTTTATGTATCACTTACATCCTATTCCTGATTTAAAGCTAAAAATGGATTCAAATATCAGTATAGGAAATATAGATATTGTTTATTTTTTTAATTTTCATTGAGTTTATTATTTCCCATTAGGCTATGTATAAATGGATTTAATCTTTGAGTTAAGTGTCCAAATATGCTTATCATGTTTATAGAATCATACTTTTGTAACTGATTTATTTTGTGGTAATTTCTAGTTTTATCTATTGTTGTAAGTGATATTATTGGAAGTAAACCTGTCCATTATGAGTTTAAGAGGTATTTTTGTTTTAGTTGTAAATTCTTTTGGTCCAGATAAATTTCGAAATAGAAAAACTGTGTCAGTTATATCTGTTTGAATGTTTATTACCATATCAGTTTTTTCTCGATTTGCATAAGTTATGTATGAGCTATGTATGTGACTCGTTTCTTCTGACCAGTTCATAGACTCTATATGAAAGTCTGTTTATCTTTGAAACCGTGATTAAACTTTTATGAAATAGTCAGTACATATCTCATTTTAAATTTAAAAAAAAAATCAATTTTGTTTTGTCATTTCTATTTTATTACATATATTTCTATTTTGTATTGTGATTATTCCTGGCACATTTTGATTGTGGTAATTTTTATACACTAATTGAATCTTGAATAGAAGTTTCTTCAATGTTAATAATGGGTTTTAAGAAATTCGAAATAAATATTACCTGTAGGCTGTCAGAAAAAAAACATTTATCTTTTATTTCTTGTACTGTTAGTCACCTGCGCTATCTACTTAACTTACTCAACGTTCTGATAGAACATTATGGTATTTTTCATTGATAGAGAGAACAATTTAATATAACAGAACTTTGTCATATCATTGGACACTTACAAAATAAAATTTTATTAAAAGAATCTATATTTATCATTTTTAATTTAATCTGTCCATCATAAGAACGTTATACAAAGCCCTCTTCAGAGTATTGAATTCGGACTTCTTTTGAACGTTGCAAGTGGTTTTCTCATTTTTGTAAACTCTCCTGGAATTCTGCTGGTTGTAAGTGTTTAGCAGCTACAGCAATTCCACTAGAATCACATCAACAGTGTTGATCTATCATCTACCAGTGCAACACAACTTTGTAACAACAGCGAGTTCTTCCTCCTATATCAGCTCTCCTGCAACTTATCAACAACTCGAAAGTTTCAGTCTGTCCTGGAATGAAAAGTAATGTGGTTCGTAACTGTAATGTTAATTTTAATTGCGGTGAAGACTACACACCTGTTGCAATTTCTCTCACACACATATTTTACCCTTTCATGAAGCTACCTGATTTTGCCTTAATGCATGATAATTTAATTTTATTCATCTTTTTATAAGTTATTCATTATTTACCTTGCAAATATATTCCATTCACTGATCTCATCAATAAAAGAAATTTTCTCCACACATTTATGCCTGAAATCGAGTCTCAGCTCAGGGACATATTTAAATTTTGCGGCCAGGGAACATATGGTAATTGGCCACCCCTGTAACTTAACCGACAGCAAAAGTAAAAGATGCAATGAGCTGATAAATGAAAAACTTTGTTTCTATGATTATTTATTACTAATGCAATCAAATATTACAAACTACTAATGTGAATAAATATATATGTTCAATTATGTAATATATATATATATTGGCCATAGCATCTTCACAGATGATAGTTGTAGCGACTCAGCTATCGCTGGGGTTGAGTGCATCACATCTTTTGTGGCTGAATAGTCCGATTGCATCGCGACAAATTTTACCACGTCTATCACACACGAAACAGGGTTCTGGTGAATGTACTTCCCTTTTACAAAGCTTTTTCAGCTTTATTTTGACCAACCATGCTCTGTCATATTTGGACATGCCAGTGGTGATAGTGATGACGCCATAAGGGTCTCGTGCTGGCGCAAGTTTCCCAGTCAGAAGTGCGCATGCTGAAGCTCTGCAAATCACGTTTGCAGGAGTCCTTAAACCTTAGCATCGGGCCCCCTACAGGTCTCTTGATATTAGAAATCTGACTAAGCATGACTTTCCGTGGTAAGCTTGCAGGGTCCATTCTATGGACGTGGCCAAGCCAGCGGAGTCGTCTTTGTTTTAGGATGGCAGTAATACTGTGACACTTTGTGGTAGACAGAACAATCTCATTGCTCAATTTGTCCTGCCACGTGACTCCAAGTATTATCCGCAGGCAGCGCATATGGAAAGCGTTCAGCTGTCGCTCCTGCCGGGCGTAAGTGGACCACGTCTCAGATGCTACAGTAGATGCTCAGACACGTCTGGTATACTAGAATTTTGGTGGAGAGAGTTAGCTTGGTAGTTTCTCCAGACACGTGTGGACAGATTGCCAAAGGTCGTCGCGGCTTTGCCGATTCGTGTGTCAGTCTCCTTATGAATTGACTGGTTGGATGTAGTGATGGAGCCGAGTTAATGGAACTGTTCTACTACTTGAAGAGGGATGCCTTCAGATGTTATTTTTGGAAGATGGTCTGTGCCATGAACTGTAACAACCGTCTTCTTGGTATTGACACTCATCGAGAACAGATGACATGCACAACCAAATCTGGTGAGCACCTCTCGAAGCTCATCTTCGATATTAGCGACAAAAGCCGCATCGTCAGCATATAGAAGTTCACGAACAATTAGTTCAATACGCTTTTTAGTAGATCTCAATAGATTTATATTAAAAAGTCTACCGTCACTCCTTGTATGCAGATGTACTCCAACGTCACAGATTTTAAATAGCTGCTAAGAGCAGAACAGAGAAGAAAATTCCAAAGAATTTTGGGCGCTAAGACGCAACCCTGTCGTACACCGCTGGTTTACTTTGAAGGGTGCAGAAGCTTCGCCATCAATATATCACAGAGCCTTGCTATGTTATCGTGAAAGGCCTTGATTAAGACAACAGCGTAGGTGGGCAGCCGATTTTGTGCAGGATGTCGTAAAGTCCGGTGCAGGCTGACAGTATCAAAGGCTTTATTTAGATCGACAAAAGCCATGTATAAAGGCACACGATGTTCACGGCATTTTTCTTGAAGTTGGTGGACAGTGAAGATCATGTCACTCGTGGAACGGCCGGCACGAAATCCGCACTGAGATTCGGGGTAGACACTGTGAGGCGAGGGTTTCCAGTCTTTCCAAAACGGCTTCGAGCGATAGCTTTTTCCAGCAATGCTGAGGAGGGATATACCTCTATAAGTGTTGCAATTCGCCTCTGTCACCTTTGCCCTTATATGGGGTGAATATATCCTGCATCACGCATGTCCTGCGATATTGTACCCTCAAACCAGCACCGCCTTAGGAGTTCATATATGTACCAGGAAAAACACAATCTAGTGTAATTATTTCGGCCGGTAGGTTGTCACGACCTGTACTTTTTCCCAGTTTGAGTTCTCCCTCTCGAAAAATGA
>JARYHS010007075.1:1685329-1710741 GCA_031002005.1 Vandiemenella viatica
AGAGGGTGAAAAAAAGTGCTGCTAGATTTGTTTCTGGAAATTATCTCAGCATTCAATCAATAATGTATATGAAAAAAGAGCTGGAATTGGATTATTGCAGACAAGAGGTGAGTGAAGAGGATCATGGGAGTGTTCAAGGCGTATACTGGTGATGAGGCATGGAAAGATATTGATGTAGGTATAAAAGTAGTGAATGGATGGGAAAAGATTACCTTGACCACAAGCTGGCATTGGTTTTCAGGCACAAGGGATGGGAAGATTCCCTATTTTTTTAGGTAAGAGTGTCAGAGATTGGAAAAACTAGCTCAGCTGGGATAGAGCAACAGCTTTCTAAGCTGTGGGTCGTAGGTTAGAATCCTACCGGGCACACCACATATGTAGCACCTGGGTTTTTACTTTGTCATATAACTTCCAAGCATTTCTTCTAAATATTCCTTACCATAAATCACAACTGTACAAACATTGCAATTAGCAGGTAATTTGCGTAACAGATGGTGTCATCCCCGTGTAGGAGCACTGGGATGACACTGGTACATAATTTACAACAAACGTTGAAAGAATTTAAAGTTAAAATTTGTGAGGGCAAATGTAGATGGGTGCAGAAAAAGGGGAAGATGGGTGTTTAGGGAAATTGCCCACCGCATCGTGCGCTCCATTGAAATTAAAACAAATAAAATTAAATTCATTAAACTTATTTTCCCATACAGACATACAATGATGCCAGAGACATATCGAGCATTGCGAGATTTCGTTTCTTCTAAATGACGCTGACTGCAGATGTAGGTTTCAGACATCAACATGACAGACGTCATGTAACAATAACTCTACTCTTCTGCAGTCTGCACTTACTATCATCCACCCAGAAGAATTTGAAAGGTATTTGGTGTTCCTTCTGTGGTTTGTTGCCGTTTTGGTCGGGAAGATGTTCAGGGTTCAATCTCCCCCAACGACAGGTTCTTAAGTGATTTGTCTCTGTAAGCGTCGCTATATGCGACCGAACTCAAAATGTCCGGTTTATTAAGAAATTTACCATTTTTAAAAGTTAATGGATTTTTCTGTTAGCAGTCCATGCATTGGTTTCTCTGATGTGTGGACCAGCTAATCGCCACGTCTCGCTCCTTATTCCCCACGCACTGAACGGAATTCGTCTATTTGGCGCTGTATTTAGAAGTTGACAGCCTGTGTCTGGTTACCGTTAACCTATTTGTTCGCCGTTTGTTACCCGCCATCCGTCGACGACGCAATGTCAAACTTTTTTACTCGTGGATAGTTAAAGACTAAATATTATCACTAGTAGGCTGTAATTTTTTTCGTTTAGTTAGTGGGTGCAAAAGGAATGGAAATGTATTCCTAGTATCTCGCTGTGACTGGTAGAGAGCATTCTGACCGCTGCGTGACACTCGTAATCCGTATTGTGAGCGGTGACGCTCTGACCTCGCTTCCGGGAGGACGCGGTGATAAGAATCAGGGTTGCTTGAAATAATAACTCCGACGAAGCAGTTTTACTTACAGTTATTATTCCTTGTTGCTCTACAGTCTACAACAACATTACACGACAAACGCATCTTCTAGATCTAAACATACTAAACGTCGACTCACAAACGCTCCAGTGATTAAACTATCGACTGACAACTCGTATTTCAGCTAACTAACTCGTCTCAGCAGCTCGTATTATATAGACTCTACAGAAAATTCCAAAATGGTTTACATTTACAAAATTTTCAACAACAAACCATTCCTATCCGTCATAGATTGTCTTCAAAACGGGATGTAAAGCTTGTGCGTCTCCTCGTGGTGCACCCTGGGTAATGCTAAATAAACTAACACATACTGGCAGTTAGACAATACTGGAGGATCTCCTAACTATGACACTAACTCTTCAACTGTCACTTGCGATATGGACTAGATACCAGACAAAGCAAACGGTCCTTCTAAGGAGCATTTGACAAGAGACCTCGGGCCTTTGGTTCGAATCTGCAATATAAATATAGAAAATATATGTCATAGTAAATGTCATGTCCTAAAAGCATCGTTGCTCACATTAGTATTTACGATTACCAACTTTTAATAAATGTTTCATTCATAATACTGTGCTTGAACATATTACATGGCATTTATATAGATTCTATCCATAAAACAATGTTCATTTATTCATATTCAAAATTATTTACATCAAAAATATGCAAAACCATAGTTAATAAAAACCCATCTTCCTATAAATAATTCTTAAAATAACTTATCATTAAAGGTCTGAGGGCCGTTGTAATGGATTCAAGCCCCCGTCGATCGATCCAGATTTGGGTATTCCATGTTTCCCCCAAACCACTCCTGGCGAATGTCGGGATGCTTCCTTCTGCAGGAAATGGGCGAATTTATTCCACTTCCTTGCTCCAGTCCCTTGCCGCGTTTAATGACCTCCACATCGACGAGGCGCAAAGCTATACGCAAAAACAGCCTGGTGATAAGGTGGAAATTTCTTTTGCAGCTTGTAACAGCCCTCAGACCTGAACTGTAAATAGAATTGTATTTTATGAAGTATCTGTAGTGAGCTCAAGTTTGCTTGAATATGATCTGGTATGTTTGTTTTGTAAATCAGTGTATATAGACTTTGTTTTATGAGAAGAAATTATTTAAATGCCATTTAATATGTTTAAGACCGAATTGTAAAAGAGAATTGATTAAATGTATGTAATTCCAAGTATTAACGCAAGTTAAGATGTCTACAGGACAATTTTCTATAGTTTGAATTGATTTCTGTAAATAATTCTGTGTTTAACTATCTTTAATTTCCATTTCTGACTATTTTGTAATGATGTTAAGTGATTACGTATTAATTCCGATTGTTTTTAATATGTTTAATTGTTTGAGTAATTGTTTAATGTTCGAAAAATATCGGGCGGAAGCTTTTAAAGAATTCCAGAAATTTCGATAGAGCCTATATAAACAAATCGGCAGAAGGACAGTTTTACTTTTACAACTGAGTTTACAGTCACTTTTATAAAGATTCACTTTGCATCTGCCAAAGACTGCGCTAGTATCTCT
Source organism: Vandiemenella viatica (assembly GCA_031002005.1). Classification (NCBI taxonomy): domain Eukaryota; kingdom Metazoa; phylum Arthropoda; class Insecta; order Orthoptera; family Morabidae; genus Vandiemenella; species Vandiemenella viatica. Next base: position 1,688,372 of record JARYHS010007075.1, read on the forward strand.
GGATTGTATCTTTGCTTGTGACAAATTTCGCTGACTTGTTTTTTTGAAAAATAATCAAACTTCTTCAACATAACCTTCTGGTGGATTATTTTAATTAATCAATATATTAATTAAACCACCGAAGACCCTAATAAGCTGCTTTGCTCTGGTTACAGTAACTGCGGGATTCAGTAGCGAGCAAACCCTTATTCCAATGCGATGCATAATGCGGTGGAATGGGCACAAATCAAAGAATAAATTTATCTAATGAATTAAACGAATAAAAAAATATATGAAATGACAACAGAAACGATTCTGTGGGAATAAAATAAACAGAAAATTGATCCAAACTCCAAAGAAAGCGTGGCGAAAATGTACCTCTAAGTTTTTCATAGTTTTCAAAGGAATTCGGAATTCTAAGCTTCATGTTGCATATTTTCTTATCATGGTCAGTTTATTTTTATTTTTAGAGAGAGAATGAAGAAAACACTGATAGTGGACAGGAGCAGAAGATGGAATGTGTGTACAGCGTGGGAGTCCCACGATACATGCGGGGAATTTAAAAACTACAAGGATGAGTACTTGATTCCACAAAATTACAAAGTTTTTTTTTTTAATATTTCAGAATGAGCAGTTCAACCTCTGAATCACTTCTAAACAAAATCAGACCGCTAATGGGCTACAACCCAGCACAGGTACAGTATTTTTACGAGGATTGTAGAAGACAAATGTCAAATTCTCATCTCTCTAATTGCCAAAATGTTTGTAAATACAGTGTTCTTTACTGAACATTGCTCCCTCACAAATTTAATTTAATTGCGACGGAGTTCACGCTTATTCAGCAATATCTTTACACGGCCAACTTTTTTCCCACCTACTTTTTCCCAATACAAATTTCAATTTGAAACCCTTTCAACGCTTTTGGTAAATTATAATCAGTTCCCTTGGTAATTTATTCGAATTTCTGACTTCCTGATCTAACAAAAAAAAATCTTACTCCGTTATAGTTTAAAACGAACGCCAGTTTGTGGTAAAAGTCACCTTTTCCCTTCCGAGCAACTCTCTTCATTCTTCCACCTTCTTCCACCTATATCACTCCATGTCTCATCACCTATATACGTTTTACACACTCCCATGTCTCTCTTCACCCTCCTGTCTTCTAATTAATCTCAATCCAGCTCTATTGTATCAGTTATTGAGAATGTTCTGCTATTGTTTCCAGAGACAATCTAGCAGCCCTTCTTTGTACCCCCTTAAACTCCTGTATTTGATAAACAAAATGTGTGTTCTGCACCGCAGTACCATATTCAAGCAGTGATCTGAGCACAGCTATGTAACACAGTTACTTCACTCCTCTGGTATGGCTATTCATCGCTGTCTTTTGGAGATTTTGAATACTTTTCCTAAGCCCTTCCAATGTGTCCTGGCCAGTTGAGTTTATTCCTAAGTGTAATGCCAAGATATTTTTACTTCAAGTAACGAGAAGTTCATTCCCAACCTAAGATATAATCTAACTTTAATTTTTTATCTGTATATTTAATAAGGTGATTCTTTTATTGCGGTTTATCTTCAATCAAAGTTGGTTACTCAGTCTAGTTGATCCTAGCAGCTGTTCACAGCCTTATCGTGTTTTGACTCTCTTATATAACATTATGTCTGGTACAAATGATGTAGATTCTGACAGTAAATCATTAGCGCAATCATTCATCAGAATAAAAGATGGCAATAGTCCAAATACAATAGCACTCCCATTTTTTTTTTTTTTTTTTTTTTTTTTTTTGGCATTGCATTTCCTATCCTAATCCTATGAATTCTATCTTTCAAAAGTTTCTCTATGTAGTTGATCATTTGGTCGTCCACTCCGACAGTTTTACGTTACCTACCACCATTTTATAAGTCACTCTGTCATGTGCCTTAGAAAGAGCTTGTGTTACACTGCTAATTTGGCCTCCCCTGTGAATTTCGTACTAATTATCTTGTATATAGCCCACTAACTGAAATATGTGAGAATATCCTTGCATAAAGGCTCAGTCAAGTCTGGCTCAGTCAAAGTCTGGCTCAGTGCGTCCGTTACACGACACTCGCCATACTGAGTGCAAGCACTAACAATGTCCTGCGCATAATCAAAATATATTCACATGAGTATCCTGGCGCAGTCAATCAGGAAACGGACTTTGTGGTAGCGAGGACTGTGTGGAGCCTAGTGCACGACGTACAGAGGCGGACGACGTGGGAATTCTCAGTGCGCGATGGAGTACGTGCATTTACACAACTCTCGGCATACAGAGAGCAAGAGCGTTACATTAATCTGCCCCATTATGAAAATTTATTTTTTGTTTCTCTGAGTACTGTCCCCTTAAATTTATCTACACATCTACTTTCGCATTTTCAGAAACAAATCTAGCTGCCCTCCTTTGCATCCTCTTAAATTCCCATATTCAGTACCCAATATAAAGTTCTCACCAGGGGCGGATCCAGGATTTTGCTTTGGGAGGGGCTTGAGAGGACTTTTGGTTTAAGGGGGGGGGGGGTATCTTGGCTTGAGTGGATTTTGATTGAGGGGCTTGCCTTCAACGGATTTTGGCTTTGGGTGGGGGGCTCGATTCGCGCATAAAGATACTATTTATAGTCTCCTCGGGCGTCGAATCCGTGGAGCTAAAAAAAAGGTCTCCAAAAGTACAATGTCGGAGGTGGACTTAGATACTTTGGGGGGGGGGGCCATGAGCTCCCTAGCCCCCCCCCCCCCTGGATCCCCCCTGGTTCCCACGCCACAGACACCGTATTCAAGCAGTTGTCCGACCAAAATTGTGTATTACAGTTCCGTCATTTCTGTGGTACATCCGTCGCCACTCTCCAAAAATGAAGCATCTTGAAACATCTTATTATATGGCAGCGCATATTCGTATTAATATTATTGAGTTTTAAAGTTTGCCATTCAGGTCCACTGACATTGTGTGTGACTGACCAGTTAGATAGTCATGTGGGGCCTTGACGTCGGGTACACAGAGCCACATCGCTATGCTAGGACTTCTTTCTTCTTTCATACAGACCGTGGTGGTTGTGTGCTACCAGATGAATTCGCATTCAGGCGGACGCGGGTTTGAATCCCCGTTCGAGCATCCTGATTTGGCATTTCCATGATTTTCCCTAATCAGGGGAATGTCAGGATGATTATTTTAAAAGGCTGTGGACGAATTCCTGCCTGTTCCTTATCCTCCATCCTTTTCCCCCTCTAATGACCACCACGCCAACGAGCCATAAGCAAAAAAAAGAGCCTTTTTCATCATTGAAGTTCGCCGACAAGGACCTGTCAAATGCAAATAATTCAATCTTAAAATATTAGGATATTGAACTTTTGATGTATACCTAATTAGTCAGTGGTCAAACCAAATAAATTAAAGTTGGTAGGGGTCATAATCGTAGAGCTTCTAGTGAAATCAATTCGGAGGCTAAAACCGTAGTTAATCATTTATCTAAGCATGGCCGGTATCGGTCACGTTGTTTTTTTTTTTTTTTTTTTTTTTTTAACATAATAAATATTGAATATACATTTGTAAGTATTTATTTTATTCAGTGAAATAAATCACGGATAACTATCCGCTTACAAAGGATTACCAACGAAAACAAGTGGCAATAAAGTAATAAAGAAAATCAAGAGAATATTGAAGAGAGTATGTCACACTCTCCCTACTAGTTAAGCTAATTATGAAATGTTAAACCGAGGTACTTGCACTGACAATCTTGATCAAGAAATTCTTCCTCCATCGAATATTATTCAAAAGTACCGGTACATAATTGGTGACTACAAGGAACACTGATGTGCGTATGTGCTATGCAACCAGTGTCAAGAGTCCTAATTTCTACTACAGGGCCCGCAAGTTCTTCGTCAAGCATAATTTTTATTCACTTTTATGTTTTAAGCTGTGAATATCTCATCCGGATGAGCTGCTTGATAACTGAATGAATATGAACAAAATCAATTACACGTAGATCATCCTTTTGCTGAAATGGTCAATTATTGTAGTTACGTTAAACACGTTTAGTAAATGAGATACATGTACCGTACAGTTTCAATCACAATATATATGGAAACATGGAAATTTTAAGGCTTTAGATAACAGTGTCTTTATTCCATATCAAATAATACCTTAAGTTCTGCATTAGTTTATAACTTTTGTATCTGTAAAACGAGGCGACAAACAGGGATTAGTGACAATTTGACTAATGACCGACAATTAAGAGTGGAAGTTATCATGGAGGAAGGAATTATATGGAGGAGAAGTGAGCTTAAATCGGTGAAGCAAGCACTAAACTCTCCCGCATGGTGGCAGCACCGGCAGCGACCATATGGCGCTTCCCAACAATTAAGGTGTTCACATTGTGGTAGAGGCAGTGATTATTTCATTTAGTATTGTGTATAAGTGTTTAAAAATGCCAGCTTGTGTTGCGTACGGTTGCACAAATAGGCCAGACAGGAATGAACCTGGAATATCATTTCATAAGTAAGTTGAATTGTAATTATCGTTGTTGAAGTGAGCGGTAGACACCGCAAACTTTGCAGCACGTCTATAAATATTTAGTCATAGCTCTCAATGGGATGACTTTGTTCTCAAATTTTTCTTGGTGTAGTGTAGAAAATCAGCAAACCTTGCTATTTTGCACATAATAGACTAGCATTATTTTTTAACGAGTGTTTAAAATGAGATTTAAAGGGGCGTGTTTTACTTCGTGATTCAGTGAATTTACTATTACGATTTCTTTCGTCACATTCGTGGTCGGACTTGGGAGGAAACTGTAATTCTTTTTCCTCTTCAATAATTCGATGATGTCTTGATGTAAAATTTATAATATGTTCTGGAGCATGATTAACAATTTTTCCAGGAGTATACAATTACCAGTGTTTGCATATTTCACTTCACATTTCAAGAGTAGTTTTTTTTTATATAAGCTGCTTTAAAGTGTATGGGCAGTGGGATTGTTTGAATTCCTCCCCCCCCTCCACCCCCCAAAGATCTGATACATTGTAAAAATATTTCAAAGTGATCCTGACTAAATTTATATGCTAATATATATTTTAAGATTTTTTGATCAATAACTAAGGAATTAAAGAAATACTTCAAACATGAATCAGAAAACCTAAGAATCCAGTGCTCCTACTGCTGTCAAGTATTATCTTGCCATATGGTGACACTTTCAAATTACATATATAACTTTCTGTTTCAATCAATCTTGTATCACTGTTTCCTAATTACACTTGGATATTATGGAGCGTGTGCTCCATTGAAATTAAATAAAATAATAATACCCTTAGTCTTTTTTGTGGCTGTAGATGTTTTGGCAAATAAAATTCTATTAAAATAATTTTTAACAGACTTTTTTTCCTTAATTTCTAATGTTTATAGATAGCATCAATTGAGATACATACATAAGAGAGCGTGCATTAACCACATAGCTCCAATTTGGCCTCCTGTGATTGGCGTAGCTAGGTCAACAAGGGCCCCGGTGCAAATTTATTTCGGGCCCTCAGGCCAGACGGGCAACCTTTTTTTTGCTTTGTGTGCTGGTAGGGGCCCCCTGAACTGAGGATGAGGGCCCTTGAATTATTCTTTAGGGGCCCCTGAGCAGTGGTTGGGGCCCCCCTGAGCACAGCGAGGGCCCTTGGTGAGGGGCTCTTGTGCTCTGAGGGGCCCCTTAGACGACGGTAGAGCTAAAAAAAAAAAAAAAAAAAAAAAAGGTCGCCAGTTTGCCGTGAAGGCTCGTGGGGCCCTCTAAATTGCGCTTGAGGGCCCCTAAAGGTGCGCTTTGGGGCCCGTTGAGGTATGCTTGGGGGCCCCCTGAGCGTGAGGGCCCCGGTGCACTGCACCGCCTAGCCCCATAGTAGCTACGCCCCTGCCCTGTGAACCACTATCCCTCCCCATGTAGACCAACTTGGCTTTTGCCTCCACCCCCCTTCCCCCCCCCCTCACCTAGCAAGTAGGTTTTTTTTCCCCTTTTGATTCCAGAAGACATTTTGCACTGTTTTCTCTTGTCAGACTATTATAAATTACATAAGGAGATAATTAGCTGAGGGAAATAAATAGGTTTAATTCTAGATCATGATACTGCTACAACTACTTTAGGCCTACTGCCAGTACAGGGATCTAGCTTTTTTAAAATTATTCCTAGCAGTTGAGGTTAGGTTGAAATACAGCCTGGACCAGAAGAAAAATGTCATAAAAGTGGTACGGATAATTCTTTGATAGCTGCGTGCGGCAGAAAGGTGCTATAGCGGTATCGCCATCTAGAATTAAACCAATAAATATTCACATGCTGTTGTGAATTCCATTCGTCATTTTAACTGTGACAAATTTTATGAAAGGATAGCTACGTGGCCTGGCTTGGAATCCCCCCCCCTTCTCCCTACATAGCTCAACGTAGCCTTCCAGCACCCCCCCCCCCCCGGACCAGGCCGTGTAGTTTGTGCACGGTCCCTACCTTTAATCACATGTTAATTCATTATTAATAATGTGAAGTAAAGGAAAATAATGAATCAAATTCTGTGTCATAAAGTTACTTGTACATTCCTGTAATAGCAACAATTGTGAAACGGCTCTTTTATTTTTAAAGGTAATAATAAAGCCTCTGCCCTTTTAAACAGAAGTTGAAGTAGAGTTCTTCTAGCGTGATAAGTTATTTTGTTGAAAAAAGTATAGGCTTGTTCAGACAGTGACTCATCATCGCATTTATGATTGGAGCACACTTGCTTGAAGTTACTTAAAAGAACACCGCATGATGCCAATCATACATTATAGTAAAGTATCACTCTTTACTTTTTGTTGATACACTTTATACTAACTATAAATTATGCGGAAACATTTTATTTCTGGTACCAGCCTACAAAATGTCTGGGTTGCTCATCCCTAGAGTGGGTCCTCTTACTTTTTTCTGGTCCAGGACACATTTCAGACTAACCACAAGTGGTAGTAATAAAATTGAAATATCCATTCTGCATGTCAACCATGTAATCATTGTGGCTTTGACAGAATTAATTTTTGGTCCAGCCTGCATCCAAACCTAAACCCCTCAATTTGGTTGTTGTATATCCCCCAAACTAAGCAAGATATCGAAAACATTTATTCCTTATTATCGAGTTTTTTCGTCGTGTTACATAAGAATCCATCATTAAATTTGACTTTTGCGAAATTTTTCTTCTGCATTTCAACTCAAGACACCTCACTTTTGAGACAGTATATCTCGAGAACTAGGTGAAATATCGAAAAATTTTACTCTTTATTTTTTATTTGTCTCGTCTTTTTAAATAAAAATTCATCATAAAATTTGACTTTGAATAATTTTTTCTTCTGAATTTCAACCAAAACCATTTCACATTTGAGACAGAATATCTCGAAAACTAAGCAGGATATCAAAAAATTTTATTCTTCATTTTTTATTTGTCTCATCGAGTTACATAATAATCCATCACCAGATTGCGGCGTCACGTTTATCCTAGAGTCCCCTTGAGGTGTTTAACCATACTCCCCGTGTTTGTTGGGAAGCGGTCAAGTCCCCACCACTCCGGCCATGCCCCCCCACTCCACCGCCGGCCTGCTTCACTTCCATGCGTGGCAAAGGTCTCTTGCGTCGTCTCCATTTTATTCCTTCCTCCATGGAAGTTATCCTCTTCAGTGTGCAGTGTCTTTGCAGGTGTTTTTTTTTTTTTCGTATCAGCCGATTCATGGTAGAACTTTGTGTGTTTGCTCCAGTATTACACATTGCGGTGTAAAGACGAGTAATCGAAGTGATGTGGAATCAATAAATGTGACATCCATTAACTAAGAGGAATGTTTCTATTTTTATAGTCTTTATGGAGGCTTGAGTATGTGTATTACTTTTACAATTGAGGGATCAAAAGTTTATTGATGTTCCTCAGTTACTACTTAAAAAGTGTTGTGGGATTGCGATTGTACAATCTGAAAATAGTTCATTTTCATTTTTAACAAGTGTAAGTTCAATTATAATTTTGATCATCGTAAGTTTAAATATGTCTAGTTTCATCAACTGAAACGTATATCTATACAGTATCTACAGTGTCCACTTAGTTCAAATATATATATATATTCATAAATGTGGGAATTGTGACATTCAGAAACCAAGGCTTTCTAGTAATTACCGGAGAGAAGATTATTTTTTGTTGTGGTCGGTGTTGCAGGGATGTTATTTGCTTTGTGAGTGCCGTGTCTTGCATCTTCTTGTTTTGTCTGTATTTATTTATGATTCTCCGATAGAAGTGTGTTGGAAAACTACTGAAGCCCGTAAATGTCTGCAGTTATTTTCTTGAATATCTTGGTGTCCTCATTTACTTGAAGTACATTTGAAGTTTTGCTAATGTATATCAAGTTATATGTTGGTCTAGCAGAATGGAAGAGACAGATTATGAATACTTTTATAAAATCAGAACAGTGAAAAATAAACCTGCTTTAACTTCTTGAAACGTCACAGTCTGTGTATACACACGAGTTAGAATATTCTTTTTTCTTATAGCAAGTACCAGCACAAAACTCCTGCTTCATTGAATCATGTTTTTACTGATAATGGAAAAACACATTACTATTCTGTGTACTCCAATTTAATGTGTCATGGTGACATTTAAATATGTCCTATTGTCAGGTTATATATCAGAGGTATTTACTTCCATGATGTTCTTTTGATTTCTTTTTATTTCTTGAGGAGACTTCGCTGTATAGTTTGTACTGATAGCAGTGTGAACATGTCTTGTGTGACATTCCAGTAAGTCTGCAATATTTACCATTGTATTCTAAATGTTTTATATCCTGCTATACCAGTTGAGCACAGTGCATCATCCGATACAAGTGCCTACAATATGATCACATTTCACTGTCTACTCCCTTTGTTTCTGATCCCATACTGGTAATCATATTTATTTACAAGCTTTCACTGCAATCACTAAAGCTAGTTACTCCCTTTAAATACTCACTTGTTGCATCATTTGTTCATTATAATGAATCACACTATTCATCTCCACTGAACTACTCTTTTGATTAAAAAAATACGAAACAAAAACTGTGTTGTATAATAGATTAAGGTCTCTGATCGTGGTGAACTAAACAAATTGAAGGCTAGTTGGATACTGAGTGTAGCTCACTGGAAACTGAATGCGAGCATGGACTAGTTCCTCATCAACACCTGCCTCCCCACTGTTCAGGGCCAATCACAGTTGACTTCTGTATGCACTAGTCACTCACTAACAATGAGTAATAACCTCATATGTTAGAAACATATTATTACTCTAAAGAATTGCATAGTTATTACCATATAATAAATTTTAAATAAAATAATTTCATTAATTTCTATATTCATAAAACAATTTTAATACTTTTATCATTTACTATATAACATTCATGCTGTGTTGTTGCATCTCCATGCAGTTTTCTTTTTGTGGTTTATAGTAAAAGAACTATTTTTTTCTCTTTTTCTTTACAGACAAAAGCTGCAGGAAAACAAACATTTCGCTAGTGCCAGCTTATTATTAGTTTTGTGGATATGGTATGCGTTATCAGTCCCCTTTTGGTGGTATCTGATGTGAGTAATATCAGTGTAGCTAGTGAGAGCATCATGTCAGTGGCCAGGCCATCACAGTACACATGTGTCACATGTCTAGAGTGTTTCTCCACAAGGGACTTGCTAATAAGCCATGTGTTTAGTTGTGACCTATGTGTAAATTCGCCATTACATATCTGTCAATACTGTGGGCTGGTTTACTCATATATATCGAAATTGTGTGATCACAATTTTCAAGAGAGCAATAACATTATAATTAATGAACCATCATTAATTGAACTTGCTTGTGCATTCTGTGGAGACACTTTCTCATCTTGGTGCTCCCTAACAAAACATGTGTTCACACACACCTCAGCTGTTTCAGGTCCCTTATATGTTTGTGTATACTGCTCCAAAGTATTCAAAGATTGGACAAAACTCCAATTTCGTGAAAACTTCAGCAGGATTGCACGAAGAAGGTAGGATAATACCATATTATCTTTTACTGCTGCTACATTTATTTTCGTATTTCATTTTACTTATTTCCTATTCTCCAAATTTTTTCACTAATACTGGAGTTATGTCTGCTTGGTTATCATCAGTTTAATCAGTTCAGACATTCATGTTTATCCAGAAGCTAACATTTGTACAGTTGTCTGAGCAGTTTGTTGTTGTAATAATTAAATGGGCTATAATAATATAAAGCTAGCTTCTTTGGTGTCTAGTTTCAAGAAAGCTTAATATTGATAACTGAGAATTAATTGGAAGCAAATGAGTTTTTTTGGTGGGATAGATCTTTCAAAATTTATTACAAAATATGCACATTTTATGACTACCTCTTTATAGGACATTAAATTTTTAGCTTCAAAAATTGAACCTGTTATTTCTATTTTTGTTTTTCAATAAAGTATGTATGGCAATTCATGGAAATTAATTAATTTCTCGTTCAGGTTTCTACAAGTGAATAGTGACAAAATGAGACAATTGGTATTTAGTTAAGAGGTGGTAGAGTGCTGGGAGGCAGGTAGGCAGGTTGCTGCTAAAGAGATTGGTGTATTTGATGAAGCAATATGATATCATTTATGACCTTTTGAATAATGGATGAAGAATGAGTGATATTGTATGAAAGTGAATGTAGAACTATGACTTTATATTCATATTTGGTTTCAGGCATAAGTTGGTGGCAGAGTTTTTGTTTTGTAGTCGAGATAGTTATATATTTGAATAACTTTAGCAGGAAGTGGAGAAGAATTTATATAAAGGTGATCTTTATAAATTATGCCTTTTTACTAAAAAAATAATTGTCTTTCACTGTCAATTCCCATCAAGACAATTTGTGGTTTAAATGACTGCATAAATCATTAAAAGTGTGAACATAATTCATTGCTGTACTTCGTGTTTTGAGGATCATGACTTGTTCACTCGTTACAAGATCTTTCCATCAGGATTTTTATTATTCTACAGGAAAGCTTTCACCGATAAATGATTGAGATATCAGTGTCAAGGCTTCAATTCCTACAGTACTGCCGACAGCACATAACTTGTAACAATTCTCTAACGAGTGTCAGCTCGAAGTCTCGACTTTACACAAGATGTTAAGGCTTTTTTAATTGTTGCCTTAGATAAATTATCATTACTTCTTTGTATGACCTCCATTTCATTCAACCATCATCCAAAATATTTGAGTTGGTCACTATTTTATTTCTGTTATCATCAAGTTGATTACTATATTGTTTTTCAAGATTGATTTCAAGTTCATATTTTTTGCTGTATTACTTCTCTCTGCAAGATCCTGAGGAGCTGAGATGTTGAAGATCACAGTATTAACTGCATAGTTCATATTGTTTATCCATTTGCCACTTATCTTATTTTGTTCATCAACTTCTTGCTAAGTATTCTGAAAAGTGTCTTCTGGATTCAAGTTGAAGAGTGTAGAAAACAGTATATATTTCTGTAACACCTTTCAGTATGTTGATTTGTTGAAGCAGTCTCCATCTTTGTGTGTGATTCTGGTACAACTCTTTCTGTGTCAAGAGCTATACATTTCAGTCATCTGAGGTATATACATTCCCTTACATTGAAAAATGCCTTTGCATATCCAATAAAGTATTTGAAGAAATTGGATGATCAAGTCATTTCTGAAATAAGAGCTAGACACAAAATGAGGGAGCTTCATTGTTAGTGTTATTTCTTTATTCTTCTCTTCTAAGTACTCCTATCAAATATCTAATTTGAAGTGACTTTCAGTGAAAATCAGTTACTGATCATAGCTGTCCACCAGAATGATTTTTTTTAAATTTAATATTAAGAGAATCTCCTCTATTTAATGTGTTTCTTGAACAGTTAGGTTATTAACTTATTGATTTTAGGTTTCCATAGGGAGAAAAAAATATTTAGTTTGTAATATTAATTTTACATATATTGCGAATGTTTTATAAATATGCAGTATTTTAATTTGTCAGAGCCTTAAGTTTACAAGTTTATAATTTAATCATCGATAAACAATATTTTAGTTTGTAATTTTGAAATAGTTGATGTGTTTTTTGTCATTTTTCATGTAACACAACTCTTCTTTTTTACTAAAAAAATAAAAATAATATGCAATTTATTTTAAAGAGTAGCATGGCTCATTACTTCCAAAACTGGCTTTATACAGCTTATCATTATACTACTACATATATTAATGAAGTACATATTCCAAGAACTTACCCCACTACTAGAAAAACTGGGACCATATCTAAAAATTGTGAATAATCGTGATATGTTGTTACCACATAATAATATGAAACTTTTATTGTTTCTAGGGATTTTTGTGACTGCAGAAAGAACAATTATGCTTACGACCAGCAACTTCCTGCTGCTGAATTTCAAACCAACAGAATACAGAATAGGGGAACTAGTAACTGCAAATATCCATAGTAATAGCTTTAAAAACAAACAAAGCTATAAGAGACATCAATTAGACGAACTAACAGCTGTGTGCAAATTACATGAGACATCATGCACGTGGTCATCCAGTCTTAACACTAATGAGAAAGTCTGTGCCACATTCTCTAGTGAAAAGAATAAATTTTCATTTACAATTTCTGGGCACCTTAAAAATCATCACAGGTCACATATGGATCAACAACCATATTCTTGTGAAGTCTGTGGAAAATCGTTTCCATGTTCTTCTCGTCTTAAAAGGCACCAGCAAATTCATTTAGGTGAACGCCCATTTTCTTGTGATAATTGTGAGAAATCATTTACACAGTCTGGACATCTCAAAACTCACCAGCGGATTCATCCAGGCGAACGCCAATTTTCTTGTGCCATATGTGGAAAATCATTTACACGGTATGAGAGTCTTAAACGACATCAGCGGATTCATTTAGGTGAACGCCCCTTTTGTTGTAATATTTGCGGGAAAGCATTTACAGAGTCTTGGAATCTTAAAATTCATCAGCGGATTCATTTAGGTTTCTGCCCTTTTTCTTGTGATATTTGTGGGAAATGATTTACAATGTCTGGGTATCTCAAAGATCATCAGCGGATTCATACAGGTGAACGCCCATTTTCTTGTGACGTTTGTGGGAAATCTTTTACACGGCCTGGCAGTCTAAAATTCATCAGCGGATTCATTTAAGTAAACACTAGTTTTATTCTGATATTTCTAGAACATAATTTTAACAGTCTAGTGATGTTAAAAGTCATCAATGTATTAATTCAGTTCCACGTTAGTTTTCTTGTGATATATGTGGTAAATCATTTACACTTTCTGTGAGTCTTAAATATCACCAACGGATTCATGAGTATGAATTTTCATTTTCGTATGAAAATTTCATTTAATTTATTTAAGTGGAATGATTATTTTATTGTTAGTTTGTAGAATACCTTTTACAAAATCTTGAAATCTTTAACGAGATATAGGATAAATGTCTTTCTGATAAAAATATTCATTTTCTTGTGATTTCATGGTAAAATTATGTACAGGTTTTACGGAATTTAAAAAAATATGGCTTCTGTATGGACTGTTACAATTTTCTAGTAGAGTTTGTCTCAAACCTGTTATGTGTATGGTTCCACTTAGGTACATGCCTTTTTTTTAAGATTTTGGAAATCTTTTATTTTTTATATCTTTAAATGCATTTGATGAGATTCAGATAACAATATCCTTCAAAATTGTGTTCACACTTTTGATACAGTTATATATATGCGGTACTTATTCATATTTAACTATGAAATTCATATATAATATATTTTTAAGAGTAATAAAATAATTTTGTCAATAATATACCAGAGGTAACGGCAAAATTATTTCTGTGTCTAAAAGAACTAAATGATTTTGAGAATTTTTAGTGTACTACTTACTCTTCTTCCTGATTTAAAGCTAAAAATGGATTCAAATATCAGTATAGGAAATATAGATATGGTTTATTTTTTTTATTTTCATTGAGTTTATTATTTCCCCTTAGGCTATGTATAAATGGATTTAATCATTGAGTTAAAAGTGTCCAAATATGCTTATCATGTTTATAGAATCATACTTTTGTTTAGTTGTAACTGATTTATTTTGTGGTAATTTCTAGTTTTATCTATTGTTGTAAGTGAGTTTATTGGGAGTAAACCTGTCCATTATGACTTTAAGAGGTATTTTTGTTTTAGTTGTAAATTCTTTTGGTCCAGATAAATTTCTAAATAGAAAAAACTGTGTCAGTTATAACAGTCTGAATCTTTATTACCACATCAGTTTTTTCTCGATTTTCATAAGTTTTATATGAGCTACGTGTGTGACTCGTTTCTTCTGATCAGTTTGTAGACTCTAAATGAAAGTCTGTTTATCTTTAAAACTGTGATTAAACTAATCTGAAATGAGTCAGTAAATATCTCATGTTAAATTATAAAAAATCAATTTTGTTTTGTCATTTATATTATATAACATATATTTCTATTTTGTATTGTGATTATTACTGGCACGTTTTGATTGTGGTAATTTTTCTACACTAAGTGAATCTTGAATAGAAGTTTCTTCAATGTTAATAATGGGTTTTAACAAATTCGAAATAAATATTACCTGTAGGCTGTCAGAAAAAAACACTTGTTTTTCTTGTACTATTAGTCACTGCACCATCTACCTAACGTACTCAATGTTCTGATAGAACGTTATGGTATATTTCATTGATAGAGAGAACAATTTAATATAACAGAACTTTGTCAGATCATTGGACACTTACCTAAAGAAAATTTTATTAAAATAATCTATATTGATCATCTTTAATTCAATCTGTCCATCATAAGAACGTTACACAAAGCCCTCTTCAGAGTATTGAATTCTGACTTCTTTTCAACAATGCAAGTGGTTTTCCCATTCTTGTAAACTCTCCTGGAATTCCGCTGGTTGTAAGTGTTTAGCAGCTGCAGCAATTCCACTAGAATCAAATCAACAGTGTTGACCTACCGTCTACCACTGCAACACAACTTTGTAACAACAGTGAGTTCTTCCTCCTCTATCTGCTCTCCTGTGACTTACCATCAACTCGAAAGATTCAGTCTGTCCTGGAATGAAAAGTAACGTGGTTTGTAATTGTAATGTTAATTTTAATTGCGGTGAAGAATACACACCTGTTGCAATTTTTCTCTCACACACATTTTTTACCCTTTCTTGAACCTGCCTGATTTTGCCTTAATGCATGATAATTTAATTTTATTCATCTTTTTCGTAAATTATTCATTATTTCCCTTGCAAATATATTCCATTCACTGATCTCATCAATAAAAGAAATTTTCTGCACACATTTATGCCTGAAATCGAGTCTCGGCTCAGGGACATATTTAAATTTTGCGGCCCCGGGAATATATGGTAATTTGCCACCCCTGTAACTTACCCGATAGCAAAAGTAAAAGATGCAATGAGCTGAGAAATAAAAATTTTGTTTCTATGATTATTTATTAAGGATGCAATCAAATATTACAAACTACTAATTTGAATAAATATATATATTCAATAATTTACTTTATATATATTGGCTACAGTATCTTCACAGATGTTAGATGTAGCTACTCAGCTATCGCTGGGGTTAAGACATCATATCTTCTTTTGTAGCTGAATAGTCCGATGGCGGCGCGACAAATTTTGCCACATCTATCACACACGAAAGAGGGATCCGGTGGATGTACTTCCCTTTTACGAAGCTTTTCAGCTTTTTTTTTGTCAAACCAGGCTTTGTCATATTTGGACATGCCGGTGGTGATATGATGACGCCATAAGGGTCTCGTGCTGGCGTAAGCTTCCCAGTCAGAAGTGCGCATGCCGAAGCTCTGCAAATCACATTTGCAGTAGTCCTTAAACCTTAGCATCGGGCGCCCTACAGGTCTCTTGATATTAGCAATCTGACTGAGCATGACTTTCCGTGGTAGTGTTGCAGGGTCCATTCTATGGACGTGGCCATGCCAGCGGAGTCGTCTTTGTTTTAGGATAGCAGTAATACTGTGACACTTGGTGGTAGACAGAACAATCTCTTTGCTCATTTTATCCTGCCACGTGACTCCAAGTTTTATCCGCAGGCAGCGCATATGGACAGCGTTCAGCTGTCTCTCTTGCCTGGCGTAAGTGGACCACGTCTCAGCTGCGTACAGTAAGATGCTCAGGACACACGTCTGGTATACTAGAATTTTGGTGGAGAGAGTTAGCTTGTAGTTTCTCCAGACACGTGTGGACAGCTTGCCAAAGGTCGTCACGGCTTTGCCAATTCGTGCGTCAAACTCTTTTTGAATGGACTGATTGGATGTAGTGATGGAGCAAAGTTAATGGAAGTGTTCTACTACTTGAAGAGGGATGCCTTCAAATGTTATTTTTGGAAGATGGTCTGTGCCATGATCTATGACAACCGCCTTCTTGGTATTGACACTCATCGAGAACAGATGACATGCACTACCAAATCTTGTGTGCACCTCTTGAAGATCATCTCCGGTATTAGCGACAAAACCGCATCGCCAGCATATAGAAGTTCACGAACAATTAGTTCAATACACTTTTTAGTAGATCTCAATAGATTTATATTAAAAAGTCTACTGCCGCTCCTTGTATGCAGATGTTCTCCAGCGTCACAGTTTTTAAAAGCTACTAAGAGCAAAACAGAGAAGAAAATTCCAAAGTGTGTGGGCGCTAAGACGCAACCCTGTCGTACACCGCGGTTTACTTTGAAGGGTGCAGAAGCATCGCCATCAAATATCACAGATCCTTGCATGTTATCGTGAAAGTCCTTGATTAAAGACAACAGCGTAGGTGGGCAGCCGATTTTGTGCAGCAGGATTTCGTAAAGGCCGGTACGGCTGACAGTATCAAAGGCATTATTTAGATCGACGAAAGCCATGTATAAAGGCACACGATGTTCACGGCATTTTTTTTTTTTTTTTTTTTTTTTTTTTTTTTTTTTTGTAGTTGGCGGACAGTGAAGATTATGTCACTCGTGAAACGGCCGGCACGAAATCCGCACTGAGATTCGGGGTAGACATGTGAGGCGAGGGTTTCCAGTCTTTCCAAAACGACTCGAGCGATAGCTTTTCCAGCAATGCTGAGGAAGGATATACCTCTATAATTGTTGCAATCGCCTCTGTCACGTTTGACCTTATATAGGGTGAATATATCTGCATCACGCATATCCTGCAATATTGTACCCTCAAACCAGCACCGCTTTAGGAGTTCATATATGACCGGAAAAACACAATCAAGTTTAATTATTTCGGCCGGTAGGTTGTCACGACCTGTACTTTTTCCCAGTTTGAGTGTCTTCAGTGACAAATGTAGTTTGTCCTGTGAAGATAAATCATCAAGTTCTAATGCAGTAGGATAAGTAGGTAAACTGTCAATTTCTTCAGGCTCTATGCTGACTGCCCTGGAGTAAAGGTCTGTGTAGTGTTCTGACCATCTCTACAAATCATCTGACAAACTGAGACATTATTCTGATGTTTCAGTATTCCAAAATATCAAACATAACGAAATATTTAAATTTGATAACAAACATGGCATAAACATTTGTTTAAATTAAGGAAAGAAATAAATGTTAAATTACTATGTTAAACATGCCATCTAAATATAACTACGATGTGCCAACTGTTTGCAAAATCATCAATAACATCATCATAGTTCAATGATTTCGTATCTGCCTCTATATATAGGAAAGCTAAGTTATTTAAGCGTTCTTCGCTTAAGCGAGAGCGCATAAAACTTTTGATTCCTCGCAGCACGGAGAATGAACGCTCTGCGCTGCAGTTAGTCACTGCCATCGAGGTAAACATACCTAATGTAATATCAATGCAAGCAAACACCTATTTCAGTTTGTTTTCTCTTATCAAAACCCCTATTTGTCTCAAGCTCTTTGGTTTTTTGTTTTTTACGATTATATATAATATTTGAAGCGTACACATTCGTCTTGCAGACCGTCCGCATGATCTTCAGGATAAAGGCGTTGTAATTCTTTGGCGCTGTACCCTATTTCTTCTTCTCATTTTTTCTCAAGTCTTAAAAGGAATGAAAACTTTTCATTGATATTATCATAAGCCATCTTTCACCTTAAGTTCACTTAAAAGCTGGTCAAATTGGAAGAAATGCATACACCCGAAAATGGTCGCTTACTTTCAGTAGCACTTCTTCCTCGCCATATTCGTCACAACTAAGTTTTCTTTTGATAGAGCGTTTTTGGAATCTTTTAAATTCATTTACCTGAGATTTCCCTTTGCCGGCCTCTTCATATGTTTTGAAAGATCTTATTTTCCAATAAAGAAAAGTAATGATTCTTAAAGACCTGCAATGACTTCAAGTTCAATATCTACTCCTTAAAGAGCATTCGATACTAAATGAATTTGTTTCAATATGGAGCCCCACAAATCAGATATGAAAGTCTCTAAAGTAGTTATTTGCGACACCAGTCCAGTCGCCTCACTGTGGACCAAAGGTTTTGTGACGAATATTTTTTTTTATCTTTTGAAGAGCTGCTATAATCTGATTCCAGTCATTGTTTAGTGCAGGCATCATCTATAGCTGACCATCGAGTATTCGATACACTTTTTAGAGAAACATTCTCAGGATTAGTCAGGAATTCTTGTAACAGTTTTGACCACTGTGTTTGATACAGTGAAGAAAATATATGTTTTGCAACAACCCAAAAAACTGAATATCCTGTTGGCAACATTGAGTGTCTGTCGACCCTATCAAATTTAAGGGGACACAGTCGCGAAGGACATCCCATAAGAAATCAATGTTAAAACAAGGAAACTTCAGGTACACTTTCTGAAAAACCTTATGGAGATACAGACCTGAAACTTTCGCAGTATACAGATAAAACATCATATGCAAATCACATAAAGATTTGTTACTAAATTTTATGTAGTTTATGATTATTGATTTTATTGTTCTAAAAACAAAAAATTATAACTTTTATAAATATCTTGGAGCTTGTAAGTTTGTTCTTGTTGTTGCGATAGGTCCCATTTTTTATTTGATTAATCATTGCATTATTAACAAGAGATGATGAAAGTCTGATGTCTATATCAGTCTTAGTTTTTGGGAAAAGTGTACCAGAAGATCAAAATATGTAGTTTTAAGAAAAACTGTATTAAAAATTTTACAGAAAAGAAACTAATGTACATTACAATACAGACACACTATTACCACACATCACGAAAACATTAATAACTCCGAATCTAATCGTCAAATTTACATGAAACAAACGGCATTTTGCAGCTAAATAATTGGAGCTTTTAACAAGTCTAAAACGAAAAATTCGATTTTTTTGAACCTGTTCGCGACTGTGTCCCATTAAAGAATGTGCGGAGCATGGTACATAAATTGCATAAGAGCATATTTCCTTAATTCTTGCCTGTAGACACTTGTAGCATCCAGACATATTGCCAGAATTATCGTAATATTGACCTCTGCAATTATTAATTCTGATATTAAAAGTCTCAAGGACTGCCTTCAACATGTCTTCTGATTTGTGACCAGTGTTAGGAAGGAAACATAAAAACCGTTTAACGGGTTGTCTGTTTTCTTCGACGAATCTGATGATTAAAGAAAGTCGGTCCACATGAGTGATATCAGGGGTAGAGTCAATACTAAAGGAAAAATATTTTGCCTTTTGGATGTTTTTACTTTATCAGCAAAATTTTTTATGACTGTCCCATAAGTTGCAAATGACAAATAAGACACGTGACCATTACCAAGATTACCCATTGTTTGTATGTGTTTTGCCAAAAAAGGATCGAATTCAGCAATTGCTTCTAATATCATTATAAAGTTTCCGTTGTGAATTGATTAAAATTTGTCTGACCCTCCCCGAAAAGATATTCCAGTGCTTCTACAGCCACAACAACTCTCTGTAAGACATCTCCAATATTTTTTTCATCTTCCATCTATTCAACTAATATTGAGTCAACTCTTGTCCCGGTCATACCTCTCTGTTTTATCATTAATAAAACAGTTTCTATGTGCTAAGCTATTTTCGTATGTACTTTCTCTATCATAAGCATGTTTGTAATCACTGAATCCTTCATGGGAAGATAATTGACCTTTCACACTGTCAAATAAACGACAGGGACCACAAAAAAACTAATGCAAGAGACTTCGAGTATATCAAATAATTTCGAGCCACTTTCTCCGTTTAGCAGACGTTCTTTCAACAAATCTTTTGGTAAATATCGCTTGCCACCACCATCTATGAAACCGTTTAGATTTAGAAAAATCTTCACTTGAAATATTTTGATCAAATCCTTTTCTTGAAAATAATCTCGTAGCTCGTCATTTACAGTCCATAATGCGGGATCAGTTTCGACTAATAATGAGGGAGCTGCAGTATTTATTACCAAACTGTCAATGTGAAATTGCTGTGTCGGTCTCGATGGATTGCTGGTTGAAGGGGAATGAATTAAATTCATTCTATATTCGTAGTACAGTGATAGAATCATTAGTAGCTTGAGTAGGGTGAGAATCAGATTCTTGCTTAATATGTAGTACAGGCACTGGTGAGGCACCATCAATGGTTTTAGTAGTACATAGTGCCTGCAAACAAAATCAAAAACAAATGTACATATGTACAAACCCTGCCACATAAAGAGCAGTTCCTCCTCACCCTTATATTACAGTATCAGTATGATTATTAATAAACTTCTCTCGGGCTTCCAGCCGTGTTAAGGTGTTACATTTGTGGGACGTTTCGAAGGCGTCCTTCTCTGCCTTCATTTTCAACCAAATGTCAATGATTAACTGTTTTTTTATTGCCTCGGAAACGGTGGAAGACAAAAACCAACACAACGCGATTACGTCATCCGCTCTTCTGCTCGTTAGCGATGCGAAACTGTTTCAGAATTTTAATAGCCGGGTTCCAGGCCGCACTAAGTTGATAACCTCCTGTCCCTGTTGACTAATAAATCAGTTGATCTTATTTCTACAGCTTCTGTAATAATGCTGGCCCAAAAATCTTTGACCCGGGCGAAATTTTTGTTTTTTCAAAATCAAATGTGTGACTCTCTTGCACACTATGTTCGGCCACCACATATTTCTCTTCTTGCCCAAGACGAACATTTCTGGCCTGTTCAACACATCGCTGCGTCTGTCCGATGTAACCGCGGCCACATTCACATGGTATATAATATATACCAGGGGTTCGTAAACCTAGCTCATCTTCGACGCTGCCGACCAAGTTTCTAATTTTAGTGGGTGGTCTATAAATTGTCTTAACTACGTGTTGTGATAACAGTCTGCCTATTTTGAAACTTAGGGCACCCACAACGGCAGAAACGCAAGGCCCTTGGTATCAATCTGGCAGCGGCTGAATAAACAATCAGTTAATCATTGACATTTGGTTGAAAATGAAGGCAGAGAAGGACGCCTTCGAAACGTCCCACAAATGTAACACCTTAACACAGCTGAAAGCCCAAGAGAAGTTTATTAATATACATCGCCGAGAAAAATTACGATCTAGTATCGGTATGATGTTATTTTAGCGAGTAATTGATAATTGTCAGATAATAAGTTAACCCAGCCACATTTAATTTAAAAGTATTAAAATAATTATAAACTTCTTCCGATTTTCTCCACTACATTCCTTTACGTTAGGAAGCGTCCATAAATTGCGTGGCTCTGCCTAAGAGGGAGGGGGGCTGGGGAGACTTTGACAGGGTAGGAAGCTACGCTGAGCTAAGGAGTGCGGTGAGGGGGGGGGGAGGAAAGGGGTGGAGAGTGGGTTTCGAGCCAAGTCAGGAAGCTTTTCGTTCATATTTTTTGTTACTGTTAAAATAATGTACAGAATGCACAGAAGCATGTAAATATTTATTCCACCGATGTCAAACTAATCGACCTATAATTTTCAACTATATTTGTAACCTCTCCTTAATGAACGGGTAGGCCTACTACTACAGCTCTGTTCCAATCCTCTGGTAAGCGGCAAGACTCTAAGCTCATTTTAAAACAAATTTCAATGTAAAATACAATATCATATCCCACAATTTTTCATAGATCTTTAGTAATTTTATCTACACCAGCCCCTTTACGTTTATTTAGCTTTCTGAGTTCCTTCATAATTTCCTGAGAATCTATTTCAAATTTTGTAGTTTCATCATTTGTACTTTTTGGGTGATTCATTCCCTCTGATTTATTCCCTCCCATAATTGGATGACTGTCCATAGTGGTCTCACTAAACCAGTCACTCAATATTTCTGCAATTTTAAAATCCTCAATGACTTCAACTCCATTCTTATCTACAATTGTCTGAATACCTACCCTTTCCCTCAGTTTTCTAATATAGCACTAGAAATTTCTAGATGCATCGTTCAGTGATCCACCTGCACCAATAATATTCTTCATAAACCCATCCTTTGCT
>JARYHS010007075.1:1711741-1727863 GCA_031002005.1 Vandiemenella viatica
GAGCTGTAGTAGTAGGCCTACCCGTTCATTAAGGAGAGGTTACAAATATGTTTGAAATTATAGGCCGATTAGTTTGACATCGTGGAATAAATATTTACATGCTTCTGTGCAATCTGTACATTATTTTAACAGTAACAAATAATGTGAACGAAAAGCTTCCTGACTGGGCTCGAAACCCACTCTCCACCCCTCCCCCCCCCCCCCTCCCCACCCCTTAGCCGAACGTACCTTCCTACCCAGTCTCCCCCGCCCCCCTCCCTCTTAGGCAGAGCCACGCAATTTATGGACGCTTCCTAACGTATAGGAATGTAGTGGAGAAAATCAGGAGAAGCTTATCATTATTTTAATACTTTTAAATTAAACGTGGCTGGGTTAACTTATTATCTGACAATTATTAATTACTCGCTAAAATAACATCATACTGATACTAGATCTTAATTTTTCACGGCGATGTATATTAATAAACTTCTCTCGGGCTTTCAGCCCGTGTTAAGATGTCACTTTGTGGGACGTTTCGGAAGGCGTCACTTCTCTGTGTTCATTTTCAAACCAAATGTCATGATTAACTGTTTGTTTATTCAGCCGCTGCCAGATTGATACCAAGGGCCTTACGTTTCTTCCATTGTGGGTGTGCTAAGTTTCAAAATAGGCAGACTGTTATCCCAACACGGAGTCAAGACAATTTATAGACCACCAGCTAAAATTAGAAACTTGGTCGGCAGCGTTAAAGATGAGCTAGGTTTTATGAACTAGTGTGTACTATAATACCATGTGAATGTGGCCGCGGTTACATCGGACAGACGCAGCGATGTATTGTGCAAGCGATGAGTTTGAACACGCCAGAAATGTTCGTCTTGGCAAGAAAGAGAAATCCGCGGTGGCCGAACATAGTGTGCAAGAGGGTCATATACGTTTGATTTGAAAAAAAACAAAAATTTAGTACGAGTCAAAGATTTTTGGGCCAGCGTTATTACAGAAGCTGCAGAAATAAGATCAACTGATTTATTAGTCAACACAGGGACAGGGGGTTATCAACTCAATGCAGCCTGAAACCTGGCTATTTAAATTCTGAAACAGTTTTCGCGTCAGTAACGAGCAGAAGAGGTGGGATGACGTAATCGCGTTGTGTTGGTTTTTGTCTTCCACCGTTTCCGTGGCAGCGGCTGAATAAACCAAACGGTAAATCATTGAGATTTGGTTGAAAATGAAGGCAGAGAAGGACGCCTTCGAAACGTCCCACAAATGTAACACCTTAACACGGCTGGAAGTCCGAGAGAAGTTTATTAATGATCATACTGATACTGTAATATGAGGGTGAGGAGGAACTGCTCTTTATGTGGGCAGGGTTTGTACATATGTACATTTGTTTTTAATTTTGTTTGCATGGATGATGTACTACTAAAACCATTGATGATGCCTCACCAGTGCCTGTACTACACATTAAGCAAGAATTTGATTCTCACCCTACTCAAGCTACTAATGGTTCTATCACTGTTACTACGGATGATTCAATTAGTTCCCTGCCCGAATAGAGCATGACTTTAATTCATTCCCATTCAACCAGTAATCCATTGAAAGCGACACAGCAATTTCAAATTTATAGTTGCAGGGGCGGATCAAGGGGGGGGCTAGGGGGCTCAAGCCCCCCCCCCAAAAGTACAAAAGTATCTAGGTCCACCCCCGCACTAGGGATTTGAGGCCCGACAAGGCTATAAAGACTACCCTTAGGGCCGACTCAAGCCGCCCCCCCCCAAACCACCAAAATCCACTGAAGGAACGCCCTCTGAACTAAATTTCATTCAAGCCAAGCCCCCCCAAACCAAAGTCCGCTCAAGCCCCCCCCCCCCAAACCAAAATCCTGGATCCGCCCCTGACAGTTTGGTAATAAATACTGCAGCTCCCTCATTATTAGTTGAAACTGATCCCGCATCATGGACTGTAAATGATGAGCTACGAGATTATTTTTCAAGAAAAGGATTTGATCAAAATATTTCAAGTGAAGATTTTTCTAAATCTAAACTTTTTTCATAGATGGTGGTGGCAAGCGATATTTACCAATAGATTTGTTGAAAGGACGTCTGCTAAACGGAGAAAAATTGTCTCGAAATTATTTGTATATACTCGATGTCTCTGGGTTAGTTTTTTGTGGTCTCTGTCAATTATTTGACAGTGGGAAAGGTCCATTATCTTCCCATGAAGGATTCAGTGATTAGAAACATGCTTATGATAGAGTAAGTACACACGAAAATAGCTTAGCACATAAAAACTGTTTTATTAATGATAAAACAGCGAGGTATGGCCGGGACAAGAGTTGACTCAAAATTAGTTGAATAGATGGAAGATGAAAAAAATATTGGAGATGTCTTACAGAGAGTTGTTGTGGCTGTAAAGGCACTGGATTATCTTTCTGGGGAGGGGTCAGACAAATTTGAATCAATTCACAACGGAAACATTATAATGATATTAGAAGCGATTGCTGAATTCGATCCTGTTTTGGCAAAGACACATACAAACTATGGGTAATCCTGGTAAAGGTCACATGTCTTACTTGTCATTTGCAACTTATGAGAAATTCATAAAATTTTGGCTGATAAAGTAAAAACAACCAAAAGGCAAAATATTTTTCCTTTAGTGTTGACTCTACCCCTGATATCACTCATATGGACTGACTTTCTTTAATTATCAGATTCGTCGAAGAAAATTGGACAACCCGTTAAAGGGTTTTTATGTTTCCTTCCTAACACTGGTCACAAATCAGAAGACATGTTGAAGGCAGTCCTTGAGACTTTTAATATCAGCATTAATATATTTGCAGAGGTCAACCTTACGATAATGCTGGCGATATGTCTCGATGCTACAAGGATCTACAGGCAAGAATTAAGGAAATATGCTCCGCGCATTATTTAAATTTGATAGGGTTGTCAGCCGCTCAATGTTGCCAACAGGATATTCAGTTTTTTGGGTTGTTGCCAAAACATATATTTTCTTCACTGTATCAACACAGTGGTCAAAACTGTTACAAGAATTCCTGACTGAGCCTGAGAATGTTTCTCTAAAAAGTGTATCGAATACTCGATGGTCAGCTAGAGATGATGCCATGCACTAGTCTTAACAATGACTGGAATCAGATTATAGCAGCTCTTCAAAGATAAAAAAAAATATATATATATTCGTCACAAAAACCTTTGGTCCACAGTAGAGGCGACTGGACTAGTGTCGCCAAATAACTACTTAAGAGACTTCCATGTCCGATTTGTGGGGCTCCATATTGAAACAATTTCATTTAGTCTCCAATGATCTTCAAGGAGTATTTATTGACCTTGAAGTAGTTGCAGGTCCTTTACGAATCATTACTTTTCTTTATTGAAAAATAAGATTCTTTCAAAATATATTAAGAGACCGGCAAAAGGAAATCTCAGATAAATGAATTTATAAGATTCCAGAAACGCTCTAACAAAAGAAAACTTAGTTCTGACGAATCTGGCGAGGACTAAGTGCTACTGCAAGCAAGTGACCATTTTCGGGTGTATGCATTTCTTCCTAGCATAGAGCCTGAAGAAATGGACAGTTTACCTACTTATCCTACTGCATTAGAAATTGATGATTAACCTTCATAGGACGAACTACATTTGTCACTGAAGAGACTCAAACTGGGAAAAAGTACAGGTCGTGACAACCTACCGGCCGAAATAATTAAACTAGATTGTGTTTTTCCGGTCATATATGAACTCCTAAAGCGGTGCTGGTTTGAGGGTACAATACGCAGACATGCGTGATGCAGATATATTTACCCATATAAGGGCAAAGGTGACAGAGGCGATTGCAACACTTATAGAGGTATATCCCTCCTCAGCATTGCTGGAAAAGCTATCGCTCGAAGTTTTGGAAAGACTGGAAACCCTCGCCTCACGTGTCTACCCCGAATCTCAGTGCGGATTTCGTGCCGGCCGTTCCACGAGTGACATGATCTTCACTGTCCGCCAACTTCAAGAAAAATGCCGTGAACATCGTGTGCCTTTATACATGGCTTTTGTCGATCTAAATAAAGCCTTTGATACTGTCAGCCGCACCGGCCTTTACGACATCCTGCACAAAATCGGCTGCCCACCTACGCTGTTGTCTTTAATCAAGGCCTTTCACGATAACATGAGGCTCTGTGATATTTGATGGCGAAGCTTCTGCACCCTTCAAAGTAAACCGCGGTGTACGACAGGGTTGCGTCTTAGCGCCCAAATCTTTGGAATTTTCTTCTCTGTTCTGCTCTTAGCAGCTTTTAAAATCTGTGACGTTGGAGTACATCTGCATACAAGTGACGGTAGACTTTTTAATATAAATCTATTGAGATCTACTAAAAAGCGTATTGAACTAATTGTTCGTGAACTTCTATATGCTGACGATGCGGCTTTTGTCGCTAATATCGAAGATGAGCTTCAGAGGTGCTCACCAGATTTGGTTGTCATGTCATCTGTTCTCGATGAGTGTCAATACCAAGAAGACGGTTGTCATGTTCATGGCACAGACCATCTTCCAAAAATAACATTGAAGGCATCCCTCTTCAAGTAGTAGAACAGTTCCATTAACTCGGCTCCATCACTACATCCAACCAGTCCATTCAAAAGAGATTGACACACGAATTGGCAAAGCCGCGACGACCTTTGGCAAGCTGTCCACACGTGTCTGGAGAAACTCCAAGCTAACTCTCTCCACCAAAATTCTAGTATACCAGACGTGTGTCTGAGCATCTGAGACGTGGTCCACTTACGCCTGGCAGAGGACAGCTGAACGCTTTCCATATGCGCTGCCTGCGGATAATACTTGGAGTCACGTGGCAGGACAAATTGAGCAATGAGATTGTTCTGTCTACCACGAAGTGTCACAGTATTACTGCCTCCTAAAACAAAGACGACTCCGCTGGCTTGGCCACGTCCATAGAATGGACCCTGAGAGCTACCACGGAAAGTCATGCTTAGTCAGATTTCTAATATCAAGAGACCTGTAGGGCCCGATGCTAAGGTTTAAGGACTCCTGCAAACGTGATTTGCAGAGCTTCGGCATGCGCACTTCTGACTGGGAAACTTGCGCCAGCACGAGACCCTTATGGCGTTCATCATATCACCACCGGCATGTCCAAATATGACAGAGTATGGTTGGACAAAATAAAGCTGAAAAAGCTTCGTAAAAGGGAAGTACATTCACCAGAACCCTGTTTCGTGTGTGATAGATGTGGTAAAATTTGTCGCGATGCCATCGGACTATTCAGCCACAAAAGATGTGATGCACTCAACCCCAGCGATAGCTGAGTCGCTACAACTATCATCTGTGAAGATGCTGTGGCCAATATATATATTATATATATATATATTACATAATTGAACATATATATTTATTTACATTAGTAGTTTGTAATATTTGATTGCATTAGTAATAAATAATCATAGAAACAAAGTTTTTCATTTGTCAGCTCATTGCATCTTTTACTTTTGCTGTCGGGTAAGTTACAGGGGTGGCCAATTACCATATGTTCCCTGGGCCGCAAAATTTAAATATGTCCCTGAGCTGAGACTCGATTTCAGGCATAAATGTTTGGAGAAAATTTCTTTTATTGATGAGATCAGTGAATGGAATATATTTGCAAGGTAAATAATGAATAATTATAAAAAGATGAATAAAATTAAATTATCATGCATTAAGGCAAAATCAGGTAGCTTCAAGAAAGGGTAAAATATGTGTGTGAGAGAAATTGCAACAGGTGTGTAGTCTTCACCGCAATTAAAATTAACATTACAATTATGAACCATGTTACTTTTCATTCCAGGACAGACTGAAACTTTCGAGTTGATGGTAAGTTGCAGGAGAGCTGATATAGGAGGAAGAACTCGCTGTTGTTACAAAGTTGTGTTGCACTGGTAGATGATAGATCAACACTGTTGATGTGATTCTAGTGGAATTGCTGTAGCTGCTAAACACTTACAACCAGCAGAATTTCAAGAGAGTTTACAAAAATGGGAAAACCACTTGCATCGTTCAAAAGAAGTCCGGATTCAATACTCTGAAGAGGGCTTTGTATAACGTTCTTATGATGGACAGATTAAATTAAAAATGATAAATATAGATTCTTTTAATAAAATTTTTTTTAGGTAAGTGTCCAATGATATGACAAAGTTCTGTTATATTAAATTGTTCTCTCTATCAATGAAAAATACCATAACGTTCTATCAGAATGTTGAGTAAGTTAAGTAGATGGCGCAGGTGACTAACAGTACAAGAAATAAAAGATAAATGTTTTTTTTTTCTGACAGCCTACAGGTAATATTTATTTCGAATTTCTTAAAACCCATTATTAACATTGAAGAAACTTCTATTCAAGATTCAATTAGTATAGAAAAATTACCACAATCAAAATGTGCCAGGGATAATCACAATACAAAATAGAAATATATGTTATAAAATAGAAATGACAAAACAAAATTGATTTTTTTAATTTAAAATGAGATATGTACTGACTCATTTCAGAAAAGTTTAATCACGGTTTCAAAGATAAACAGACTTTCATATTGAGTCTATGAACTGGTCAGAAGAAACGAGTCACATACATAGATCATACATAACTTATGCAAATCGAGAAAAAGCTGATATGGTAATAAACATTCAAACTGATATAACTGACACAGTTTATTCTATTTAGAAATTTATCTGGACCAAAAGAATTTACAACTAAAACAAAAATATCTCTTAAACTCATAATGGACATGTTTACTTCCAATAATATCACTTACAACAATAGATAAAACTAGAAATTACCACAAAATAAACCAGTTACAACTAAACAAAAGTATGATTCTATAAACATGATAAGCATATTTGGACACTTAACTCAATGATTAAATCCATTTATACATAGCCTAATGGGAAATAATAAACTCAATGAAAATTTAAAAAATAAACCATATCTATATTTCCTATACCGATAATTGAATCCATTATTAGCTTTAAATCAGGAAGAGGATGTAAGTGATACATAAAAAATTCTCAAATTCTTTTAGACACGGAAGTAATTTTGCCAACACCTCTGGTAAACATATCTATTATTGAAAAAATTATTTTATTACTCTTAAAAATATATTATATATGAATTTCACAGTTAAATATGAATAAGTAGCATATATTTATAACTGTATCAAAAGTGTGAACACAATTTTGAAGGAAATTGTTTATCTGAATCTCCTCAAATGCATTTAAATATATAAAAAGTAAAAGATTTTCCAAATTCTTAAAAAGGAGACATGTACCTAAGTGGAACCCCATTTGCTATTAAAGATGCCTACACATAACTGGTTTGAGACAAACTCCACTAGAAAATTGTAACAGTCCCTTCAGAAGCCATATTTTTAAGATTCCTTAAACATCTACGTAATTTTACCAACAAATCACAAGAAAATGAATGTTTATCAGAAAGACATGTAAGAGATTTTACACTAAATTAGGCACTATGAGAAATTTATCTACATCTCGTTAAAGATTTCAAGACTTTGTAAAAGATATTCTACAAACTAACAATAAAATAATCATTCCACTTAAATAAATTAAAGGAAATTTTGATACAAAAATGAGAATTCATACTAATGAATCCGTTGGTGATATTTAACACTCAAAGAAAGTTTAAATGATTTACCACATATATCACAAGAAAACTAACGTGGAACTGAATTAATACATTGATGACTTTTAACATCACTAGACTGTTTAAATCATGTTCTAGCAATATCAGAAGAAAACTAGTGTTTACTTATATGAATCCTCTGATGAGTTTTAAGACTCCCAGACTCTGTAAATGCTTTCCCACAAATGTCACAAGAAAAGGGGAATTCGCCTAAATGAATCCGCTGATGAATTTTAAGACTCGCAGACCGTGTAAATGATTTCCCACAAACGTCACAAGAAAATGGGCGTTCACCTGTATGATTCCGCTGATGAACTCTGAGATGCCCAGACATTGTAAATGATTTCCCACAAACATCACAAGAAAAGGGGCGGAAACCTAAATGAATCCGCTGATGAATTTTAAGATTCCCAGATTCTGTAAATGCTTTCCCACAAATGTCACAAGAAAATGGGTGTTCGCCTGTATGAGTCCGCTGATGACTTTTGAGATGCCCAGACGTTGTAAATAATTTTCCACAAACATCACAATTAAAGGGGCGTTCACCAAAATGAAGCCGCTGATGGATTTTAAGATTCACCCAGACCTCTGTAAATGCTTTCCCACAAATATTACAAACAAAAGGGGCGTTTCGCCTAAATGAATCCTGCTGATGTCGTTTAAGGACTCTCAGTACCTTGTAAATGATTCTTCCACCATTATGGCTACAAGAAATTG
Organism: Vandiemenella viatica; assembly: GCA_031002005.1. Taxonomy (NCBI): domain Eukaryota; kingdom Metazoa; phylum Arthropoda; class Insecta; order Orthoptera; family Morabidae; genus Vandiemenella; species Vandiemenella viatica. The sequence goes on from JARYHS010007075.1 coordinate 1,720,119, forward strand.
GCGTTCACCTGTAGAATTCCGCTGATGGGTTTTGAGATGTCCAGACTGTTGTTAAATGTATTTCTCCACAATCTTTATCACCCAAGAATATTGGGCGTTCACCCTAAATGAATTTGCTGGTGCCTTTTAAGACGAGAAGACCATGGAAATGATTTTCCACAGACTCACAAGAATATGGTTGTTGACCCTAAAATGTGACCTGTGATGATTTTTAAGGTCCCCAGGAAATTGTAAATGAATTTTATTCTTTTCACTAGAGAATGTGGCACAGACTTTTCTCATTAGTGTTAACACTGGAGGACCACCCTGCATGATGTCTCATGCAATTTGCATACAGCTGTCTTAGTTCGTCTGATTCATGTCTCTTATAGCGTTGTTTGTTTTTAAAGCTATTACTATCGATATTTTCCAGGTACTTTCCCCCTCTATTCTGTTGGTTTGAAATTCAGCAGCAGGAAGTTGCGGCTCGTAAGCATAATTGTTTTTTCTGCAGTCACAAAAATCCCTAGAAACAATAAAAGTTGCATATTATTATGTGGTAACAACATGTCATGATTATCACAATGTTTTAGATATAGTCCCAGTTTTTCTAGTAGTAAGGTAAATTCTTGGAATATGTACTAAATTGCTATATGTAGTAGTATAACTATAAGCTGTAGAAAGCCAGTTTTGGAAGTAATGAGCTATGCTACTCTTTAAAATAAATTGCATATTATTTTTAATTTTTTGAGTTGAAGAAGAGTTGTGTTACATGAAAAATGACGAAAAAACACATCAACTATTTCTAAATTACAAACTAAAATATTGTTTCATCGATGATTAAATTATAAACTTGTAACTTAAGAATCTGACAAATTAAAATACTGCATATTTATATAACATTAGCAAAATATGTAAAATTAATATTACAAACCAATATTTTTTTCTCCTATGGAAACCTGAAATCAATAAGTTAATAACCTAACTGCTCAAGAAACACATTGCAGCTATAGGAAATGTGTGTGATTAAATAGAGGAGATTCTCTTAATATTTAAATTAAAAAAAAATCGTTCTGTGTGGACAGCCATGATCAGTAACTGATTTTCACTGAAAGTCGCTTCAAAATTAGATATTAGATAGGAGTACTTAGAAGAGAAGAATAAAGAAATAACACTAACAATGAAGCTCCCTCATTTTGTGTCTAGCTCTTATTTCAGAAATGACTTGATCATCAAATTTCTTCAAATACTTTATTGGATATGCAAAGGCATTATATAATGTAAGGGAAAGTATATACCTCAGATGACTGAAATGTATAGCTCTTGACACAGAAAGAGTTGTACCAGAAATCACACATTAAGATGTAGACTGCTTCAACAAATCAATATACTGAGAGGTGTTACAGAGATGTATACTGTTTTCTACACTCTTCAACTTGAACCCAGAAGACACTTTTCAGAATACCTAGGAAGAAGTTGATGAACAAAATAAGATAAGTGGCAAATGGATAAACAATATGAACTAGTGCAGCTAATACTGTGATCTTCCACAACATCTCAGCTCCTCAGGATCTTGCACAGTGAAGTAATACAGCAAAAAAATAGTAACTTGAAATCAATCTTGAAAACAATGTGGTAATCAGCTTGATGATAACAGAAATAAAATAGTGAACAACTCAAATATTTTGGATGCTGGTTGATCGAATTGAGGTCATACAAAGAAGTAATGATAATTTATATAAGGCAACAATTAAAAAAAGCCTTAACAGCTGGCACTCGTTAGAGAATTGTGGTAAGTTATGTGCTGTCGGCAGTACTGCAGGAATTGAAACCATGGACACTGATATCTCAATCAGTTATGGGTGAAGGCTTTCCTGTAGAATATTAAAAATCCTGATGGAAAGATCTTGTAACGAGTGAACAAGTCATGATCCTCAAAACACGCAGGACAGCAAGGAATTATGCTCACACTTTCAATGATTTATGCACTCATTTCAACCACAAATTGTCTCGATGGGAATTGGCAGTGAAGACAATTATTTCTTTAGTAAAAAGGCATAATTTATAAAGATCACCTCTATATAAATTCTTCTCCACTTCCTGCTAAAGTTATTCAAATATATAACTATCATCAACTACAAAACAAAAACTCTGCCACCAACTTATGCCTGAAACCAAATATGAATATAAGGAAATAGTTCTACATTCATTTTCATACAATATCACTCATTCTTCATCCATTATTAAAAGTTCATCAAATACACCAATCTCTTTAGCAGCAACCTATCTGCCTCCCAGCACTCTGCTACCTCTTAACTAAATACCAATAATGTCAATAATGTGGCTGTCTTATTATGTCACTATTCACTTGTAGAATCCTGGACGAGAAATTAATTAATTTCCATGAATTGCCAGACATACTTTATTGAAAAACAAAAATAGAAATAACAGAATCAATTTTTAAAACTAAAAATTTAATGTCCTATAAAGAGGTAGTCATAAAATGTGCATATTTTGTAATAAATTTTGAAAGATCTACCCTACCAAAAAAACTCATTTTCTTCCACATAATTCTCAGTTATCAATATTAAGCTTCCTTGAAACTAGACACCAAAGAAGCTAGCTTTATATTTTAATAGCCCATTTAATTATTACAACACCAAACTGCTCAGACAACTGTAGAAATGTTAGCTTATGGATAAACATGAATGTTTGAACTGATTAAACTGATGATAACCAAGCAGACATAACTACAGTATTAGTGAAAAAATTTGGAGAACAGGAAATAAGTAAAATGAAATACGAAAATAAATGTAGTAGCAGTAAAAGATCAATATGGTATTATCCTACCTTCTTCGTGCAATCCTGCTGAAGTTTTCATGAAACTGGAGTTTTGTCCAATCTTTGAATACTTTGGAGCAGTATACACAAACATATAAGGGACCTGAAACAGCTGAGGTGTGTGTGAACACATGTTTTGTTAGGGAGCACCAAGATGAAAAAGTGTCTGCACAGAATACACAAGCAAGCTCAATTAATGATGGTTCAGTAATTATAATGTTATTGCTCTCTCGAAAATTGTGAACACACAACTTCGATATATTTGAGTAAACCAGCCCACAGTATTGACAGATATGTAATGGCGAATTTACACATAGGTCATGATTAAAGACGTGGCTTATTAGCAAGTTCCTTGTGGAGAAACACTGTAGACATGTGACACATATGTACTGTGATGGCCTGGTCACTGACATGATGCTCTCACTAGTTACACTGATATTACTCAATACCACCAAAAGGAGACTGATAACTTGTACCATATCCTCAAAACTAATAATAAGATGGCACTAGCGAAATGTTTGTTTTCCTGCAGCTTTTGTCTGTAAAGAAAAGATAAAAAATAGTTCTTTTACTATAAACCACACAAAGAAAACTGCATGGAGATGCAACAACACAGCATGAATGTTATAGAGTAAATGATAAAAGTATTAAAATTGTTATATGAATATAGAATTTAATGAAATTATTTTATTTAAAATTTATCATATGGTAATAACTATGCAATTCTTAAGAGTAATAATATGTTACTGATATGTGAGGTTATTACTCATTGTTAGTGAGTGACTAGTGCATACAAGAGCCAACTGTGATTGGCCCTGAACAGTGGGGAGGCAGGTGTTGATGAGGAACTAGTCCATGCTCGCATTCAGTTTCCAGTGAGTTACACTCAGTATCCAACTAGCCTTCAACTTGTTTAGTTCACCACGATCAGACCCCCTAAACCATTATAAAACACAGCGATTTTTTTTTTTTTTTTTAATGAAAAGAGTAGTTCAGTGGAGATTAATAGTGTGATTCATTATAATTAATAAATGATGCAACAAGTGAGTATTTAAAGGTAGTAGCTAGCTTTAGTGATTGCAGTGAAAACTTGGAAATAAATATGATTACCAGTATGGGATCATAAACAAAGGGAGTAGACAGTGAAATGTGATCATATTGCAGGCACTTGTATCGGATGATGCACTGTGCTCAACTGGTAGGGCAGGAGACGAAACATTTAGAATACAATGGAAAATACTGCAGACTTACTGGAATGGCTCACAAGACATGTTCACACTGCTATCAGTACAAACTGTACAGCGAAGTCTCCTCAAGAAATAAAAAGAAATCAAAAGAACATCATGGAAGTAAATACCTCTGATATATAACCTGACACTAGGACATATTTAAATGTACACAGAATAGTAATGTGTGTTTCCATTATCAGTAAAAACATGATTCAACGAAGCAGGAGTTTTGTGCTTGTACTTGCTGTAAGAAGAAGAATATACTAACTTGTTTGTATACACTGACTGTGACCTTTAAAGAAGTTAAAGAAGGTTTATTTTTCACTGTTCTGATTTTATACAAGTATTCATAGTCTCTTCCATTCTGCTGACCAACATATAACTTGATATACATTAGCAAAACTTCAAATGTACTTCAAGTAAATGAGGACACCAAGATATTCAAGAAAATAACTGCAGACATTTACGGGCTTCAGTAGTTTTCCAACACACTTCTATCGGAGAATCATAAATAAATACAGACAAAACAAGAAGATACAAGACACGGCACTCACAAAGCAAATACCATCCCTGCAACACCGACCACAACAAAAAATAATCTTCCCTCCGGTAATTACTAGAAAGCCTTGGTTTCTGAATGTCACAATTCCCACATTTATGAATATATATTTATTTGAACTAAGTGGACACTGTAGATACTGTATAGATATACGTTTCAGTTGATGAAACTAGACATATTTAAACTTACGACGATCAAAATTATAATTAAACTTACACTTGTTAAAAATGAAAATGAACTATTTTCAGATTGTATGATCGCAATCCCACAACAACTTTTTAAGTAGTAACTGAGGAACATCAATAAACTTTTAATCCCTCAACTGTAAAAGTAATACACATACTCAAGCCTCCATAAAGACTATAAAAATAGAAACATTCCTCTTAGTTAATGGATGTCACATTATTGATTCCACATCACTTCGATTACTCGTCTTTACACCGCAATGTGTAATAAACTGCAGCAAACACACAAAGTTCTACCATGAATCAGCTGATACGAAAAAAAAAAAACAACTGCAAAGACACTGCACACTGAAGAGGATAACTTCCTACTCTTACTTTACTATCTGACTTGTCGGTCACTGACAAATTGTCACTAATCTCTGCTTGTCGCCTCGTTTTACAGATACAAAAGTTATAAACTAATGCAGAACTTAAGGTATTATTTGATATGGTATAAAGACACTGTTATCTAAAGCCTTAAAATTTCCATGTTTCCATATAGATTGTGCTTGAAACTGTATGGTGCATGTATCTCCTTTACCAAACGCTGTGTAACATAACTACAATAATTGACCATATCAGCAAAAGGATGATCTCGGTGTAATTGATTTTTGTTCATATTCATTCAGTTATGACATAAGCAGCTCATGCGGATGAGATATTCACAGCTTGTCGTGTCGAAGAACTTGCGCGCCCTGTAGTAGAAATTAGAACTCTTGACACTGGTAGCATAGCACTATACGCACATCAGTGTTCCTCATAGTCACCAGTTAGTACTTTTGAATAATATTCGATGGAGGAGAATTGCTTGACAAAGATTGTCAGTGCAATTACCTCGGCTTAACATTTCATAATTAGCTCAACTAGTAGGGAGAGTGTGACATACTCTCTTCAATATTCTCTTGATTTTCTTTATTACTTTATTGCCGCTTGTTTTCGTTGGTAATCCTTTGTAAGCGGATAGTTATCCGTGATTTATTTCACTGAATAAAATAAATACTTACAAATGTACATTCAATCTTTATTCTGTTATACAAAAAAAAAAACATTATAAAAAACTTAAAAAAAAAAAAAAAATAACAACGTGACCGATACCAGCCATGCTTAGATCAAAGATTAACTACGGTTTTAGCATCCGAATTGATTGCAGCAGAAGCTCTACGATGATGACACCTACCAACTTTAATTTATTTTGTTTGACCACTGACTAATTAGGTCTACATCAAAAGTTCAATAGCCTAATATTTTAAGATTGAATTATTTGAATTTGACAGGTCCTTGTCGGCGCTCTTCAATGATGAAAAAGGCTTTTTTTTTTTTTTTTTTTTTTTTTTTGCTTAGGTGGTCATTAGAGAGGGAAAAGGATGGAGGATAAGGAACAGGCAGGAATTCGTCCATAGCCTTTTAAAGGAATCATCCCGGCATTCCACTGGAGTGATTAGGGAAAATCATGGAAATGCCAAATCAGGATGCTCGAACGGGGATTCGAAACCCGCGTCCGCCCGAATGCGAATTCAGATGTTAGTGAACAACCACCACGGTCTGTATGAAAGAAGAAAGAAGTCCTAGCATATCGATGTGGCTCTGTGTACCTGACGTGAAGGCCCCACATGACCGTCTAACTGTCAGTCACACACAATGTCAGTGGACCTGAATGGCAAACTTTAAAACTCAATAATATTAATACGAATATGCGCTTGCCATATAATAAGATGTTTCAAGATGCTTCATTTTTGGAGAGTGGCGGATGTACCACAAGAATTGACGGAACTGTCATACACAATTTTGGTCTCGGACAACTGCTTGAATACGGTGTCTGTGGCGTGGGAACCAGGGGTGGAACCAGGGGGGAGGGGGGGCTAGGGAGCTCAAGGCCCCCCCCCGCAAAATATCTATGTCCACCTCCGACATTGTAATTTTGGAGACCTTTTTTCTCTAGCATCTACGCATTCGAGGCCGAGGGGAGACTATAAATAGCTACCTTTTGTGCCGCGAATCGAGCCCCCAAAGCCACAAAATCATTGAAGGCAAGCCCCTCAATCAAAATCCCATATCAAGCCAAGCAGCCCCCCACCCTCCAAAGACCAAAAAGTCCGCTCAAGCCCCTTTCAAAGCAATATCCCTGGAATCGGTTCCCTGGTGGGAACCTTTTTATATTGGGTAACTGGAATATGGGAACTTTAGAGGATTACAAAGGATGGGCCCTGCTGTAGATTTGTTTCTTGAAAAATTCGAAAGTAGATGCTGTAGAATAATTTAAGGCGACAGTACTCAGAGAAACAAAAAATTAATTTTGATAATGGGGGCAGATTAATTGTAACGCTCTAGCTCGTCTGTATGCCGAGAGTTGTGTAAATGCACGTACGCCATCGCGCACTGAGGATTCCACGTCGTCCGCCTCTGTACGTCGTGCACTAGGCTCCCACACAGTCTTGGCTACCACCAAGTTCCGCTTGCTGATTGACTGTGCCAGGATTACTCATGTGAATATATTTTTGATTATGCCGCAGGACATTGGTACGTTCTTGCCAATCAGTATGGCGAGTGTCGTGTAACGGGACGCACTCAGCCAGAACTTTTCACCTCGTCCGCTATGTGATTGACTAAAGCCTTTATGCAAGGATATTCTCACCAAATTTCAGGTAGTGGCTATATACAGATATTTAGTACGAAATTCACAAGGGAGGCCAAATTAACAAGTTTAACACAAGCTCTTTCGAAGGCACATGACAGAGTGAGTTATAAAATGGTGGTAAATAACGTAAAACTTTCGGAGTGGACGACCAAGTCATCAGCTACATAGAGAAACTTCTTTAGAAAGATAGAAAGCATAGGATTAGGATAGGAAATGCAGTGCCAAAAAAAAAAAAAATTAATGTAAAGTAAAAATGGGAGCGCTATAATGTATTTGGA
>JARYHS010007075.1:1728863-1764513 GCA_031002005.1 Vandiemenella viatica
ATTAAATTGCCGCTACAGAATCAAACTATATAGACATACCCACACACGCGTATTTGAATCGCAAACTGTATTTTCAGTAACAACATCATTTGCTTCATCAAGATTCCTAGATTGCATAGCATAATTTAACACATTTAATTTCATCATACACTGTCAGTATAAACTGCAACGTGACGAAAAAAACCGCAATACTAAATTCACTGAATCGCGATGTAAAACACACCCCTTTAAATCTCATTTTCAACACTCGTTCAAAAGTAATGCTAGTCTATTATGGGCAAAATGGGGTACACGGAAGGAGCCTCCTCGAAGATCGTGCAGAATAGTGAAATATGAAAACTAATACGATCGGGCGTACCCTGGGCAACATTAGGAATAGTCCTAATGGCAGATCCTTCAACCACCAGGACAAATTTCAAAATAAACGTTTTTTTTTCAAAGCCAGCTCTTTCAATTAAATCAATAAACATCGAAGGTATATCACCAGAGAAAGAGGTTTTATTATCTGATATCTGTAAACACTCAAAATGTGACTTTTTATTGGTTCAAGAGACATATAGAGGTCCAAATGACAGAAGGCCAAAAATCAATGGAATGAACCTTATTAATGAGAGACCAAGTGAAAAGTATGGCAGTGCAGTTTTCGCCAAACCAGATCTAAAGATTCTTTCAACAGGGGTAACCTCAGATGGCGAAATAGAGATACTGACCACCGAAATCAAATCATGCACCGTGACATCAGTGTATAAGCCACCAAATGCCGAATTTAGATTCACAGAACCACCTAACTTCCACTCCCATCAAACAAAGATTGTTATGGGTGACTTCAATTGCCACAGTATATCCTGGGGCTACAGGGAAACTGATAAAAATGGAGAGGACCTTGAAGAATGGGTTGAATGTATGGGCCTAATGCTAATATATGGCCCAAAGTTGCCACCATCTTTTAGTAGTGGAAGATGGCAGGGTGGATACAACCCACATAACATCTTTGTCAGTGAACACATTGCCAAACAGTCAAAGAAGAATGTTATGGAGCCAATACCACGTACCCAACATAGACCAATTATCTGCACTGTTGAAGCAGTAGTGAAGCCAGAGTCTGTTCAGTTTAAAAGAAGATTCAGTTTCAAACAAGCACAATGGGGAAAGTTCTCTCAAGAACTAGATGAGGAAGTGCTAAACCTCGACCCATCTCCATATGCATACGACAAATTTATTGAAATAGTTAAAGCCATCTCACGGAAACATATTCCTCGAGGCTGTAGAACAACTTATGTCGCTGGACTGGATAATGACTCCAAGTTTCTTCTTGAGAGATACGGGCACCTTTGCAAAGAAGATCCTTTTTCTGAAGAAACCATACAGACAGGTGAAGATCTCCTACGCGCTGTGTCTACTGCTAGAAGAGATAAATGGTGCAATTTAATGTCAGATTTAAACATGAAACAGAATAGTCGTAAGGCTTGGAAATTACTGAAAAACCTTAATTGTGATCCAAGTAGCACTGCACCTAGTCTCCTTAAAATTAGTCCAAATCAAATAGCACACCAACTGCTACTGAATGGAAAGACTAGAAGAAGACTTGAAAAAAGAAAGCTCCAAAGGCACTCTGACGAGCAAGACAATCTTGAGAATCCATTCACACTGATAGAACTGGAAGCCGCCTTGCAGTCTTTGAAGATTAACAAAGCTGCAGGCTTAGATGACCTGAGAACAGAGCAAATTAAAATGTTTGGCCCAGCTACAAAGCAGTGGATCTTGAATTTAATGAATGCCTGCACCTTCAACTTACAGATCACCAAGATCTGGCGAAAAGCCAAAGTTGTGGCACTGCTGAAGCCTGGAAAGGAACCAACAGATCCAAAAAACCTACCGACCAGTTTCACTCCTTTGTCATTTATACAAAGTCTTGGAGAGATTGATCCTCAATCGTATCTCAGAGTGCATTGACAAAATGCTTATAAAGGAACAGGCTGGTTTTCGACCTGGTAGGTCATGCTGCGGCCAAATTCTTAACCTCACACAGTATATAGAGGATGGGTATGAAAGAGGACAGGTTACAGGTGTGGCACTCATCGATCTCACAGCGGCGTATGATACAGTCAACCACAAAATTTTGATAAGTAATGTATATTCCATCACAAAAGACTACCATCTTACACAAGTCATCCAGTGTTTACTACAAAACAGAAGGTTTTACGTCACCCTCCACAATAAGAAGAGCTGATGGAGAACTCAGAAGAATGGCCTCCGTCAGGGTAGTGTGCTGGCCCCGCTCTTGTACAACATATATACAAATGATCAACCAATTATTCCTGGATCAAGAGCATTCATTTATGCTGATGACACAGCAGTTGCAGCTCAAGACACAACCTTTGAGGCGGTGGAGGTGAAGCTGACAACAGCTCTTGAAGATATGGCCAAGTATTATGATGCTAATCACTTGAAGCCCAACCCTGGAAAAACACAGGTTTGTGCATTCCATCTGAGAAACAGAGAAGCCAGAAGGAAGCTGAACATCAACTGGAGGGGGCAACAACTACTACACTGCGATACACCTAAATATCTAGGAGTAAAGCTTGATCGATCTCTCACATTCAAAACCCATTGTGAGGATCTGAAACTTAAAGTATCTGCCCAGAACAACATCATCCGGAAACTTACAAGTACATCCTGGGGAGCACATGCAAATGTGCTTCGTACATCTGCCTTGGCACTTAGTTTCTCTGCAGCAGAATACTCTAGCACCAGTTTGGCAAAACTCTGCACATGCTAAGCAGATTGATATAGCATTGAATGATACTGGTCGCATTGTAACAGGTTGCCTAAAACCAACTCCTATTAGTAAAATATACCAAATCATGGGTATAGCACCACCTGACATTCGTAGGAAAACAGCTGCAGAGAGGGAGAAGAAGGAAACAAGAAACAGACCCCAGACACCCTTTGTTTGGACACGAACCTCAACCCACAAGGCTGAAGTCAAGGAAGGGCTTCGTACAATCAACTTCAGCCATAACATCTTCTACTGGAGCACGCCGTCTAGAACTATGGCGAAATTCGTTGCCTGAAGAACAGTGGAGGAACATCAAAGAGGCACTGGCTGCGGGATGTAATCAGCCATATGCTATATGGAAGGCTCTAAACAGATTAAGAACTGAAGTGTCCCGATGTAAATATAATATTAAAAAATGGGGGTACACTAATGACAATGATCTATGTGAATGTGGTGAGCTTCAGAACCCACAACATCTTCTGATATGCAGGAATCTCCCTGAAACCTGCAATATCGACGACCTTTACAGGGCAAACGAGAAGGCCATCAAGATTGCGGAATTCTGGTCACATTCTATTTAATTGTGTTTATAGTTTGATATTAATTAATTAATGTTATTTGTTTTTTCAACTTGTTATGTCCTGGACACGAGAAATAAATAAATAAATGGGCAAAATAGCAAGGTATGCTGATTTTCTACACTAAACCAACAAAAATTTGAAAACAATGTCATCCCATTGAGAGCTATGATTAAATATTTATAGACAGGCACCGAAGTTTGCAAAACCTACCGCCCACTTCAACAACGATAATTAGAATTCAATTTACTTATGAAATGATATTCCAGGTTCTTCCCTCTCTTGCCTATTTGTACAACCATATGCAACAAAAGATGGCATTATAAAACACTTATACACATTACAATATGAAATAATCAAAGCATCTAACACGATGTGAACATCGCATTTGTTTGTGAACGCAAAATCGCCGCTGCCGCCACTGCACATGCGCGAGAGTTTAGAGCCTGCTTCACAGATTTACCGTCACTTCTCCTCCATATATTTCCTTCCTCCATGGTTTTTTTTTTTTTTTTTTTAATGGCATTCGGCTACTGAGGCCATACAGCCAGCTCAATGTGATTTGTTGCTATCAAGTATTGACACATAGACACATCACAGGACGGACATGACATTCACAGAGACAACACTAAACACCCATGCCCCCGGCCGGACTCGAACCGGCGACCTTCGGCAGGTGGAGCTAGCACTCTAGCCCCTACGCAACCGAGGCCGGCAATCCTCCATGGTTGGGAGTGAAGATGACACGCGTTGAGTCGTTGCCTTTACTTCCAAGCACTGAATGTAATGGCAGCAACTGGTGATTATGGCAGAATCCAAGAAATGGAGAAACATGCTCAGGTCATTTCTGTCACCAATCGCCAAGTATAGGATATTTTTTGTGTGTTGGAACACACATAACTTTTCTGTTGATTCAGATTACATGCCAATATGTATTGCCCGCCGCTTATGCTGGCGAGGAGTAGAGAGACCAGGGTAAATACTCGCACTAGACTGTGCTGCGTCCTCCTGCACTATGCTGACACACATTCAGTAACTTTCGTCGTAGAAAATACGGAAAGAAAATTTTCTGTTCTTATGTCTTCTAAAACGTTTCACAACAGCAAAAATAAACTAGCAGTAATTTTGATTATTACTGTGCTTTTAGTGTTATCGTACTAATTATTGCTAGTCCGTGTCACTCAGCTCTTATCGACTGGCCATTATCTTCAGCACTACAAACAGCGCAACAGTATCACATTTCTTTGACATCCTTACAAATACAAAATCAAACGCAGAATACTGTAATAAAATTACCAAGTAAAATGATGAATAATTTACTAAAACTTTTAATAAATTTAATGTTAACAATGAAAAAGGTAGATGGGTAGGGGAATTAAAACTCAAAGGTTTTAGCATAAATAATAATAAGAAGAAGAACAAGGTAAATAAATGACAAAGGAAATTGACACTACAGCATGCACTCCTTCGCAATTAAATTAAAGCAAAAAAGAGGAACGGTTAGGCGATTCTGTTACCTCACATGCTCTGCGCAGATATGGACGCGGTGGTTTACAGCTCACTCGTCGCTCAGCTGTGCAGACGGGAGTTACCCGGCTGGAAGCTGCAGCAGGTGTTACCAGGCGCTGAGGCTAAACAGAACGACTGGCGACCCACACGCACTCTGCAGGAGAGTGAAGCAGCAGAGTCGGCAGCTTGCGTATCTGAATGACTGAAGATATATAATTGATTAGTTTGGGGTAATTATAAACACCGAGAGAAGGGAATCAAATGTGGACCTTTTGTGTATACTGGATGAGGTATACAAGTCCACAGCTCTGCCCTGAGTCGCTGCCGACTGGTGGTCGTGTAGGATGCAGTGATGTCTATATCCTTAAATGCGGGGTTATTCTCGCTTCCTCGGCCTCGCAGTGAATGGCAGGAAAAATGAAATTACCGATAGATAACTTAACAAAACGATCTACATTATTTTAAGAAAAACTTTCTTTAATATTTTCTCTCAAAGCAGAGAAGAAGGGGTTGATTTGAATATTTTGATTGCTTTTGTAATGAATATAGTTCTAGATGAGTCGAGATTGCCTTTGAGTAGATACCTATACGTTTGTCGTACTCGTTTCTGGTGTAAAATACAGGTGGGATTGTCTAAATAAGAGGCAAAAGCCACGTGGAAGTATTTTCAGCAAACAGAAATTATTTATAAATCCAAAAGTAGATATGCTAACTGAAACCCAAAGCTCGTTAGAATCGCTTAAAAATTCAACTGAAATATGTATTAGCAACTTACAGGTTACAGGGAAAATTGTTTCAATGCTCTGAGTTGAAAAACGTATAAATGAATTTAAACATATTTCCGAAATCATATTACATTAAATTTAAAAAAAAAGAAATGTCCCATTTTTCCGTCATCAACTGGAGAGTGCCTAAAGATAGACGCAGCGCTGATAATGCCAAAGAACTAAGAAAGGGGTAAAACTCAGGGTGATATCATAAGGTGCGTCGGGGCAAGTGCGTTTTCGGGGCAAGTGCGTACATCGGCTCTAACTGGTTCCATAATAAACTTTAAGTGCATCAATCTATGAGAAAATGTTGTAAACAATCCTCACTTTTGTATACCTGACACCAGATGGTGCTGGCTCTAAGCCATAATCTGAACAGTTAGTAACAAAGATCACGTGTAATTTTACTTGGTGTGTCGAGTTGTGAGAGGAGATTTGTATCGATCACCGTCGACCTTTGTTGAAGAGATCTCGAAACTTTTTTGTGATAAGTTGACACATAAGACGTTACTATTTAATACTGTATCCAGTTATTTATCTTATTGGCTATTTTTTTTATGTTAATCGCTGGTCTGCACTTGCCCCACAAAAATTCCGTCTTGGGGTAAGTGCAGATGTAGTCATTGGGGCAAGTGCAGAGTGGTATGCACTTCCCCCTTTTTGGGACATCTTTACATAAGTATTAAAAATTACTCAGTTAAGTGTATGTAAAATTCAAGAATTTAGTAGCTAAGTATGTATTTCCTTATTATTATAAATTTTTATTACTCATAATTTTCATTCCAACAGTAAAATTTTAATATAGTTCACATGCTTCTCGGGTATCGCCGCGTCCAGGTACTGAATACCGATCTGCTTCGGCTTTTCTCGGGGACAGAAACTCGCCAACATCTGTTTCACATGGACCGCTAAACACAACTGAGATGTGTTTAATAGTGCGCGAGAATAAGATCGTCATAAATTCCCGCTGTACAATGAGGCCGAAGCATATCGGCATTCAGTACCAGGACGCGGCGATACCCGAGAAGCATGGAAACTATTTATTCCGGCCGCGGAAGCGCGCGAGTGAACTCGTTTTATTTTATTTATTACAGTTTTGGTTTTCTGTCAACTTTATAACTTTGTATATTATTTTTAATGTTCTAATTTAAATTTTTCTTCATAAAGAAGGCTTTAAAATTGTTAATTACGTTAAATTTACTTAAATCCTTTTTCCATTCTCTTCGCGTTTTGCGTTCTGTCACAGTGAAAAGTGTATAACTCCGAGAATTTTTTTTCAATTCAAGCCATCCAAAGTTTAAAAGAATCTTCATTGGGTGGACTATTTTGCACTTTCCCCATGCTGCTCTAAAGTGAAATTAGTGGCATAGATATGCCACTTACGCACTTACCCCGTTTTGTGGGGGCAAGTGCGTACGTTGCTTCTTCTTTTGTTTATTTGCTCTGAAAATTCAGATTTATTAAAATAAAATCTTTTGAGCACATAACTTCAAACAAAACATTCTGCTAACTGCTTTATAAAAGTCCTACATTTCAGGCTATATAGGCCAATTTTTTAGGATCCATTAAAGTCTAACTATGTAAATTTTGGTCCGCACTTACCCCGACGCACCTTACTGATATGCTTTCCACTTATTACCTCATCAATTTCTGACAGGGAAACAAATTAAGATCTCGTTATGACAAGTACGTGCGAACAATTAAAATAAAATCATTGGCCAATAATTAATGCTTTAATAGCGAGTCCAATATATATTGAAATTATGGGGCGTTAAACTAGAAGAAAATATGATAGATTAGTTTCAGTGGGTAACAGATGGCACAGCTAAAAGCATTCTTCGGCCATTTTGACCATTATTAAAACATGTGTCATAGCGTATGAGCTGTTTCTAAAGACGCAGCCAGCTTCTGACACAGCCATTGTTCCGCTCCTGTTACCAGCGACACAGAGCTGACCAGTCAGGAACAGATGAGAGGGAGGGTGGATGTTGAAAACAGCTGATGTTGAAATCAGCTGATGTTCCAGCCTGTCCTGTGCCAAAACTTTCGTTATTAGATCGAAAGAAACTGGTGTTAAAGTTTTTCTTTGGAAATTTGGCGCTCTTTGATGCCAGTCCAGCGGATTTGGTTTAACGATTTGTGACTACGAATGAAACCTGAGATCCCCTCAGTAGAAACAACTGTCAGTGCAGTGGAAGATAGGAAGTGGTAATACTTCAGAAAATTAAAAAAGAGGTTTTCTCCATAAATAGGTTAAAACTAGGTCAAACTAAACTTGGAAGGAGAGAAGGTGACATTTTTTTAGAAACAAAAACATGGCACTATCAAACATGAAGCATTTCATATGGAAATTAATAGTGCACAAGAGGGATGCTATGTGTATGAGTAGTATTATGGCTACAAAGGTGGAAGAAATTTTTCTCAGGAAGAATAAATGAATAACTCCTTCTAAACTTCTTCAGACCTATTAACACAAGTAAATCTCTGTATATGTTGTTCATGATGTTCTTAAATCATGAATAATCGCGTGTTTTATATGACAAACTATTTCCCATCATAAGCTCAGCTAAAGTTATGTTCCTTAAGAGTAAATGACTAGTTGATTCTTTAATAGAATTAGAAATTAGGAATATTCTTATGATTAAAAAGAAACTGGCAAAAATTCACCAAGACTTTAACAACAGCAACACAAGGAACTTTCATAAAACATTCAAAGAAGAATTATCAAAATACCAGGCGTCCAGTCTCTGTTCACAATGTCCAGATCGGATTATAGAATCAAATAACATCAAAAACTGTTAGCTTCTAGTAAATTACCTCAAAGACCTTCTAAATTGTGAAACCCCAAATGAAAATTGACTTTGCAAAAAAATCCATTCCAAATCCAGATTCAGAATATCCAAATTTGTAATCCATAGACTTAAAAACACCAACACCCCAGGGGAAAGATGACACAATTGCTGAAATTTGTAAAATATGTGTTACAAGCCTTGTATATAAAGTTTATCCGTTAAAAAAAAAAAAAAAAAAAAAAAAAATATTTCGATCAAGAATAAACTTTCCAAGGACTGGAAATGTGCTATAATTCACCTAAACTTAATTTACAATAAAGTGTATAAAACCAACTTTAATAATTACCTTGTTAATAATTACTATATTCTATCCAAATAACATCTCATTATACTTGAAACACAGATCAACCTATCGGTGAATATAAGGCAAGAAATAGAAAAGTCGTGTTATGTGCGGAACAAATTCTTTATCTCGAAACCATCTTACAGCTCGGTAGTAACAGCCCAACAGGCATATCACCTTTTAAGAAAAAAGATAAGCCTTGTGACTCTATTGACAGAATAACACTTTTTAGTATACAAGAAGAATCCAAATTTGACAGGAAAATGGGAGGATTATTCAAAAAGATATTAACGGATACTATCACGTAAGTTACGTTCTGAGGCGAAGTCTCTGAATCTTTTGAAATCAGAACAGGAGTTCGCCAACGAGATGGACCATCACCCATTTTGTTCTCTTGTTCGGGACAAAGAAATCAAAACCTGGGAGAACGAAGTAAAAGGAACTTCACCTGCAGTGTTTGGCCTTTGCAGATAATCTAGAAATTATCTCCAGTAATAGGCGATATCAGTGTCTGAACCAAGGGGGTGGGGGAAAACAGGAGCATTTACCCCGAGCGGCAAATTCAGGGGAGCGGCTAAATCATGTATGAAGAGCTACAAATTTATGTCGCGGTGACTTTTTTTGGCTAAGCTGCTGGCCCTGTGGCCACGGCATTCAAAGTGGCCACAATTCATACACTCGTCACTGCGCAGAAGACAATCTACTCCCTAAAAATTTGAGATTTCCAAATCCCTTATGCTAAAACCCACTGTATGGAAAAAATCCTCTGAGCACCTAGATGGACAACATATGAAAAACAATTTGACGATATCTCGCAAGTAACGAAATTCAGGTACCTGGGAGAAATTATGAAGCATGCGGGGCTGACTCGTGAAGCTAACAATGAGAGAATATCTAAATTACAAAAAGCCTATAGAATCAACAGGAGCAGATACAACGGGAAGCCAATATCCTTAAATGCAAAGTTAAAACACTGTAACACAGTCATAAAACCAGATGCATTATTCGCATTAGAAACTTTGGTTCGTGGGGATATTTCTTGATTAAAATTATTGAAAAGATAGGAAGAAAAGTTTTAAGGAAATTCTTTGGCCCAGATTGTCCAGAAGGAATTTTAATGAAAAGAAAATTATATGAACTGTATCAGCATTCTGAAAAAAATTCAGACACTTTTCTGTAAAGTCAAATTAAATTCTGCAGCCTTATTATCAGAATGAATAACAACAGAATGACCCATAGAATTCTTGACCTGGCCACTTGAAAATAAAGGAATTCAAAAACTCAGTTGACATTTCTTCAGTCAAATGATTCAGTTTACTGGATGCATCCCTACAAAACATCAGTATTGATGCAAAATGAAAGGAATTTGGTGTGTATATTTCGGTTTCCTTCTTATTCATATTTCAGTCATCATCCGTCAGAAGGTATGTCTATTATACGCTAGTGTGGAGCGACATGTAGTTTTCAGTGTACTATTCTTATCTACCAAGGGACAGATCCATCTTCGACAAAATAATTTTCATATCTCTATCGAAGATTTGTAGACCTTTGGGATGAGCGGTAACTTCAAGAACTTGGAAGCGATTGAAAACCATGAGACTCTGGCTTATCTCTCCAGTTACCAGGAATAATAGTTCCTGCATCATAAATTTCTTTGTCTACTGTGTATTCATACAGATTGTTCTCTAATTTTGTTTGACGGAGTCAATTGTGTAGAGAGCAACACGCCCATTCTATCTTAACTATTTTCTCAGGACTGTAGAGCACTCCAACACTCTGAATCTGGCAGCGAATAAACCGAAAGCGTTTTAAACTATTATTTTAGTCCGGCATAAACGATAATTAATTTTTTTGCCTTAATGTTAATCTATTTCCTGGAAAAGGTTTTAATAGATACTAGTTCAAAGGAAATTCGTTGTCTCCAAATAGGACATGGGCCGCTGGTAGTACACCACATTCTAATGCTCCCTACAAACTGCAGTTACGAAATACGCCTCCATCAGAAACCCGTGCATCACATCCTATGTCTACATAGCTAAAGCAATATTTATGATCTACAACAGCCATTAAGTCAATGCTGTTTATCTCTTTGTAATTATAGTGTAAGCTTCCTGATTCAGAAGGTGCTCTAATAATAACATGTTTGCCGTGGATTGCTCCTTAGTTAGCAGGAAAGTTCTATCCTTTTCTAAAATCATTCCTAATTTTTTTTTTCAGTCTATGATGGCAGGGACCTGAAAAAAATATGTTAATGAATACTTTGATACTAACAATTTTATTACTTTGGGCTTCCAATAGTTCACACACTCATGATAAAGATACCGAGCAAAATAGAACTGCAGTGGGTACTTTTCGTGAAGCTAAATGCACCACTCCAACAAAAAAAGAGGAAACTTTACCAGCTCTCGAACAGAGTAAATCAGTTAAAGAGATAGCGGGGACTACTAGCTCTGCAGCCGAAGAAACGAGTTTGAGGCCTTCAGTAAACACGTTGTTCTTTAACCGAAATCTTTGTACTTAATGTTGACACCAGAAGCACAAGTACACATTCAACTTTACTTGAATAGAATTCGCCTAAGGCACCTTCAAAATATATCTGAACAAAACAGAATCACCAGGTTGTCAGGGTCACCGTATGCTACTGAGTCCACATGTAGTAATGCTTTAATATATTATGAAGAATTTTGAAGAGCAATCCCCGCCAGCAATTGAATCTTTTTACCCGTCCATTTTACCCACACAACGTACTGAACATGACTAATTATCCGCTTTCATCAGATAGGTTATCATCTGGCGATAATGGCGGATCCAGGGACGGAGGGTGGCCAGGGGGCTGAAGCCTCGTAACTTGATGAATTCCTTTAATGTTTCATGAACAAAGATGGCCGTGGAAGTCTGAGAAATCATTTAACATACCTCTACGGGGAGGATATATTCTACGCATGTAGAAACTTCTCAAAACTACGAGAAAAAAGAGCGCGAAAACTTAGCCAACTTACTTTCTTACTGCGATGCAGGGACGAAGATGTCTTGCCATCATTTCTGAAGATCCGACATCACATTGGAACAAGAAAAGCACCACGGATTCTGCGGAATACAGGATTTATGCTTCTGCGCGAAAGGATACGACAGACGCGAACAGAGCTGGCTCACTTAGAAGGTAACTTATACAAACTACATCTACGGTTATCCGCACATCTCGAAGCTCCTGATTGGAATACGTTGGATTCAGTTTCATCGAATTACGCGTTGCAAGTGCTAAATAATACTAGAGAGGCACAGATTTGTAAATTTCAAAAAATTCAAGGCAGAACAACAACAACAACATACTAAAATTCCGCAACTGGCCCATACAGTGGTAAATCTCACAGACGGGGAACTAGATAAAGCAACAATATCTTGCTATCGAAAGGTCTTAATTTTGCCCCGGTACCCACACATTTGCCAACTTTAGATATCATAGCGGGCGTTGAGAGTGCCATTGTGGGGTTAGAACCCGATCAGGCAAATAACATCCGACAGGAGACAGCTCGCATTCTTGCCCACGCAAAACTACCACGCAGCAATCTATCTAGCGAAGAAAGATCAGCCTTGCGGGTATTACGGCAACGTGATGATATTGTGGTTCTCCCAGCTGACAAGGGGTGTGCAACCGTAGTAATGAAAGCACTGGACTACCACAATAAGATTACGAACTTGCTGGCAGACAAGACCTACGAACCATTAAGCAGAAACCCACTACAGAAGATTAGGACAGAGGTGGCCCGAAGAGTTAACACCTCCAAAGCGATTGAGCAGGAGGACAAGAAAAACCTAAAAAGAAACAATTGCACGATGCCTAGGTTCTATGGATTGCCCAAAGTGCACAAAGAAGAGGTTCCCTTACGTCCGATTGTGAGCGCGGTCAACTCACCTACTCATCCACTTGCGCGGTATGTTGCCAATAAACTGAAACATCTCACGGAAGATATCAGATCAGCTGTAAAGAACTCAGCTCACTTTATACAAATTATTGATGATCTGACGCTAGAGAAGACTGATGTCATGGTGAGTTTCGATATTGTCTCATTATTCACTAATGTGCCGGTAGACGAAGCCGTTGCTGTAATACGTGCTAAACTTCTTGCACAAGGAAAGTCTACTGAGTGGGCTGACCTGACAGAGTTCTGCCTTAAGTCAACTGTGTTCCAGTACGGTGGTCAACTTTATGCTCAAGTTGAAGGTGCGGCAATGGGCTCGCCACTTTCACCTGTAGCCGCCAATATTTTCATGGAATCATTCGAGATGAAGGTGCTTAACAACGCGCGCCTAAAACCTACAAAGTGGATCCGTTACGTTGATGACACTTTTGTTATCTGGCCTCACGGTAAGGAGAGTTTGCAAGAGTTCTTAAACCACCTGAATAGTGCCCACCCAAGAATTCAGTTCACTATGGTTGTGGAAGAAAATGGACAACTGCCATTTCTCGATGTCCTTGTTCACAAGCGAGGCGATGGAAGTTTGGGTCACACTGTGTATCGCAAGGCGACCCACACTAATAGGTATCTGCACGCCATGTCGCACCATCATCCGGCAACGAAGAGAGGCGTATTGACATCACTCAAATTAAGAGCTAAGACAGTATGTGAATCGGAAAGTCTGAATGAAGAAATGGAGACACTTACAAAAATATTCCAAGCCAACGGCTATAGTGAATCTGAGATCAGGAGGGTTTTAAGACCCAAAAAACCTATGGGAGACGTCAACTTATCCCATGATATTAATGTGCCAACAAAATTCGCCTGTCTCCCATACATACAGGGCATCACAGACCGGATTGGGAAATTGTTAAAGCGGGTGGAGGTGCGAATAGTATATAAGGCTAACTGCAAACTTGGTCAGTCACTGACAAAGGTAAAAGACAAATTACACCCACACCAGCTTATGGGTGTTTACGAAATCCCCTGCAGTTGTGGCAGTGTTTATATCCGCGAGACAGGTCGCACTGTGGCGGAGAGACTTAAAGAACATATCCGCCACTACAAATATAACAACAGTGACAAATCCGCCGTAGTCCGCCATGCTATTAATACCGGGCATGAAGTAAAATTTCAAGAAACGAGGCTACTGTGGAGAGAAGAACAGTGGTGGCCCCGACGGGTGAAAGAGGCAGCAGAAATTTTTAAAAAACACCAACAACATCAACAAAGATAGCGACCTCTTACTCTGCGATGCTTGGAGCTCGTTGCTATGCCAACATAAACAGTATCTCTGACGAAGGCTGGAGGATACCAGCCGAAAGCTTAGCTAAGGAAATAAACAACGCGGCAAAACCCGAAAGTCTATTAATCATGATCAATTAGAAAATAGTTGATTTTCCGAATCCAAATATATGTGTGAGTGTCCTTAAACTACATCCAGTAGCGAGAACGAAGAGAACTACCTGCAATTTTGTAATTGCTGGAATTATACTCCTTAAATGGGTATCATTACGAAGAATCTGCGACTGTATTTTCAATAACAGAAAATATACGCAAGTTTCAGACAGTTTCAAACTATCGACGTATTCCTTGGGATCTTCTAATGGCAATTCCTTCAGAAGACTAATTCAACCCTTCTATTAATCCATTTTCATATGAATTGCTTCTTTTACTTATCTCACAAATTTCTTAATCCACCTCTTCCGAAATAGCCATTACCATAAGCTTTATCAGCTCATTAACGTTATTGCTTATTGCGTTGCAGCCTGTTCTTCTTGCAAATACCACCAAACTTGTGTACTGTAGTCGACCATAGTGCGAACGATTTTTGGTCAGGAGCGATTATTTTAGCAACTATATTACTCACCACTCCTTTAAATTACCAGCCTAGTCCGCACTAGCCTTTAAGGCTGGTTCACACTAGGCTGGTAATTTAGTCGAGTACTGGGTAGTTTACTAACTAAACAATTTTGAACAACGAGCAGTTTAGTTTGTGATTTAGTCGAGTCGATGCATTTTGTCCTATTGTATCGGGTGAGTAGCGCCCGCAACACGCGTCACTGTTCACTGGTTTATCGGTTGAACAAGTCTGAACCGATAGTTTAGTCAAGTTCATTAGCTTCAAAATTTGTTTCAAAATATGTACGACATGAATGCTTGTGGAATATTAAGTCCCCACACTATACATCGATTTGGAAAATAAAATGAACGTACCAGGACTTGATGAGAAGTAAATTAATTTGAAAATTAAAAACATCAGGTTAGTGCATAATTATATTAATTATTTTATTACAAGAGCATCTGCATTATACAATAAGATCTTATTTTTACTACTGTTATTAGATTTAATACCTAACGTGATTAAAATCTTTTTAGGTCCAATTACTCGCTGGAGTTCAAAAATTTCGCTGCAGCGACAGACAGAGTTTACATCTCTTCAGTAAAATGGTTCAGTTTATTAGATGCATCCCTTACGAAACATTACATCATTTCCTTTAATGTTTCTTAGATTCCTTCACAGACTTCTGTGATGAAATCGGAAATAGTTGATTTTTACGAGTCTAAATATATATGCGTGTGTTCATAAAGTACATCCGTCGGCAATAAAGTGGAGTATTGCGTGTAATTCTTAAATTGGTGCCTTCACGCTGAATTTGGGACTGCATTTTCACTAACACAAAATTTACACATCTTTCTAACAAACTGTTTAAGTATCTTTTGGGATCATCTAATGCTATTTCCTTTATAGGACAATTTGTATCTCTTAGTTCATCCCTTCTATTATTCCATTTTCAAACGTATTGCCTTTTTTTTACCACACAATTTTCTTCATCGACATATAAAATAGCCATTAACCTAATATTTATCAGCTCATTCACTTTGTTACATTGGCCACCTATTCATCTTTCAATACCACGAAACTTGTGTACTGTACTCCACCCTGGTGTGAACGGTTTTTTTTTTAGCAGTAGCGATTATTTTAGTTACTAAAATACTCACCACTAAATTAATATTCTAGTCCGAACTATGCCTTAGCGATAGTCATTTGTGCGCTCAGCGGGTGAGGAATGATACGCGGCGACCTTGTTTACTTCCTAAACATCTGGAAACCATCAACTCGTAATTCTTTTAAAAAAAAAAGTTAATAAATGGACATTTGACCGGTCGCATGTAGTTAACCGGACGGTTGGCAACCCTAGTTGGGAGACACTGAAAGATAGAAAGGGAGTGAAGAGTATATTTGGAGTGTATAAGGCTGAGGCCTGGATATTGGCACTCAGTTTCAGGCAGAAGGATTTAAAAGACTTTTTTTTTATTTTGCAAGCAAATCAGTGATGTGAATGAATTACTATAAATAAATGCAGAAGAATTTACGACAAACACTGAAAACATTTAAAATTAAAATTCGCAGAGGGCAAAGAAATATTTATATGATGAATTTCAGATTAAAAACTAAAAATCTCGAAATTTGAAAAATTATTATCGGAGCATAAGTCAAATGACAATTAAATTGTATTATTTATTTAATAAAAATCAGTGTGCACTTTGAATCCATTTTAGTATGTTGGCCACATTGCCTTTCTGATAATGTTACCGATCCTGACGAGTGAGCCATAACGCTCTGGCCTCGCGTTCCGGAGAACGCGGGTTCGAATCTCCTTCCGGGCATCCAGATTTGAGTTTTCCATTGTTTCCCCAAAACACGCCAGGTGAACGCTATTATGGTACTTTCAAAAGGCTGTTGCCAAATTCCTTCGCTTTCCTTGACACCAGTCCTTTCCCGCCTCTAATGACCTCAAGTAGTAGTAAAGCCATAAGCAAGGAAACAAATCACTGTTCTCGAACTTCGTCATGAAGGTCAGAATTAGACAAAGTAATTGTTTGCTAGGTTACTGTGGCCTTGTGTTTTTCTGCTTATGTTTTCTGTGCAGCAGAGCGGATTTTTTATTATTATTTAATTATTTATTTATTCATTTTTGACGGCTTACTCTTTGTACTGCAAATTGTAGCCAAGGCTTTCTCGGCGGGAATATTACACAATAATAAATTTTTTCGTTGTGTGCTTTCAATGAACATTGACAATGTTGCTGTATTCATGAAATGTGAACAGCATGTACTGAGAAATTAGGCAATCTTCAGAGCAATAATCATAAGAATGTAAATTTTCTTGAACTATAAAGATTTTCCGTGGCACTCTGCAACGAGTGTGGGAAGAAATTAACTATCGGTGGGATGTTTGCCACATAGCAAAAGGTAATCACATTGAAAAAAATGACACTTTTATGTGAAACAAAATGAAAACATCTGCAGAGTCTGTAAGTTTTCTCAATAAATTTCTATAACACTCTGAAGTCCTTTTGAATCACCCTGAATTCTCATGTTAGGCGCCATGATAGTGTACCAGGTCTATACCAAAAGTAGTAGGACTGATTTTTTTAAAAAAAAATTATTGAAGATATCTTACAATTCCTTAATCCTCTTCGAAATATCACCCTTAGGCAGCTACACACCAAAAATTACGCTGCTGAAATTGGCCATACGCTCTCTGGAAGTCAGTTTCGGGGACGCTATTGAGAGCCCTCGTCGTTGCTGCTTCAACGTCCTGGATTGAGTCATGTGTATTGCGTTCCACTGTTGACGACCATGTCTCAGATTTGGAAGATGCATGACATAGGTTTAGGCTGTCAGATCAAAGGAACCTCTGTTGGTCGGTAGATTGCTGGAGATCAGGAATTAGGGAACGTCCATAAACCATGTGGCTCCTGCTCCATTTTGGCCTCCTGTGAATCCCCACATAGCCCCACTTGGCTTTTGCCCTTAACTACGCCCACTCCCCCTCCCGCTTCTTGCATAGCTCATAGGTTTTTTTCCCTATTAATTCCAGAAGACAATTGGGAGCGTCCATAAACTACGTGTTTCGGTCTGCGGGGTGAAGGGGCTGCTGGAAAAGCTACTCTAGGCTACGTGGGTGGAGGGTTGGGGGCATGCCACATAACTTTTCATTCGTATTATTTTTTACGGTTAAGGTACAGAACACACAACAGTATGTGAATATTTATTTTCGTCATTTAATTATCTCCATAAGTAATTTACGATAGTCTGAAGAAAGAAAACAGTACAAAATGTCTTCTGGGTTCAATAAGGAAAAAATCTATGTGCTATGTGAGAGGGGGGGGGGGGAGGGGGAAGTAGAGGCAAAAGCTACGTCGGTCTAAATGGGGGAGGGGGTTTAACAGGAGGCCAAAATGGAGCAACGTAGATTATGGAGGCTCACTTTTGTACTGGTTTCTCTTGCCAGACTATCGTAAATTAGCTACGGAGATAAATGACGAAAATTAATATTCACATGCTGTTGTGTGTTCTGTACCTCAATTTAGCTTTTTTTACTCCACTGAAAATTTTTGAATGAGTTTCATTCCTAATTATTACAGCTGTTGCTATTAGATTCTGATTCATTTGATGATCAATTACGAAATATTAAGCAAATGTAAACCACGATAACACTCCTTTGACCACCACAACAGCTTTCCGATCCTAACAAGTGCAGTTGCTTTAAAAAATTGATATACAGTACATGTTAATGCAATAAATGCATTTCTTGCAGTTCCATTATTGTGTTATTAATTTCCGGTAGACTAATCTTGTAACAGTTTTTTTTTTTTTTTTTTTTTTTTTTAATAACTGGTAATTTTACACGCTATAGTAATTCCGGCCCAGCATGGTGGCCTTGCATTCGAGAGGACGCAGATTCGATTTCACTTCCGGGCATACGGATTTGCGTTTTCCGAGAATTCCCCAGATACCTGAAGACCATGGCCGAATCCCTCCCCGTTCCTGGATCCCCATCCATTCCCGCCTCTAATAACATCGACTTGGACGAGACGTCAACCCATAAGTAAAAAAAAAAAAAAAAAAAGGCAATTCTAATACGTCAGTCATTTTGTTCGTTATTTACATTTAAGAAGCAGATGTCTTTAAACAGTACTCTCTCGTTTAGCTACAGAGGAGAGTTGATTACTAAGACAATCGTTTGTAACAGAATACATGCATTTGTTTTCGGACCAACGGAACGATATGCAGGGACCTGACGATGAAGTAGGATTGAATTTCTGTTGTTATATTATACGCCAACTGATTGCTTCCACAGATATCTCTCCGATATTTTTTACCGCACCCTTATGTCATTATAGTTGTTGATTCTTTCGTTATAATGCACACTGGACTAAGCAGTCGTCATTACCCGTACCGCTCCTCCACTAAATATAATAAAGCGAACTGTCGCGTTCCTTTCACAGTTGTAATTGACGGTCACTACGTCACATATATTATAACTCGTCTACTACTAATATAAAATTGTAAATTATTCATTTTGGTTCACCCGTGCCATGTCTACTGTCACTGCCACAGAGGCTGCAGGTGATTGGTAAGGCTCGAGCCTGGACGCGTGTTCGAGTCGCCGTCCGGCTATATAGAATTACTCCACCCGCATCTACACCTACATCTATACTGTGCTATCAGCGAAATTTTATGAGGCAGGCGCTTGTGTTTGGTAGCAGAACAGCCTGTATGTTTGCTAAAACTCCTCCCTGACCTATTGTAACTACTGACAGTAACTGTTCGAGTTTTACTCATGGCTAATAGCTACTTGCAGATGTCTTGTTATAATTCTCGTTTTGTTGTCTCTAGCTGCATTGCCGTCTAACGCTTGCGCCGCCCAGAATTCCATCACGGCTGCGAGGTAGACAGGTGCACTGCCCCAACTCTCTACGTAATTCACTTTTCTGAGAACACTATGAATTCTACCCGTTCTCCCTTTCATTTACCTTGACGTCGACGAGACATAAAGGCGGAAAAAATGTCACTACATTCTAGCTCGTAAAGTGAATAAGTAGTGGCTTTCATACTTGCGCAAGTTTTACGCCACCTTCTCCTGAAAATAACAAATTTTTTAAAATTTTTTGCAACATTCAAAGAAAGTGCGTCACACAAAAGAACGCGCTTAGCAAAGTGTGTGAGTTATCGATGTTTCTCCTGGTCAGGGATATTTTTACTGGTAAATAAAAATGACGGTGACCATAAATAATGTGTATTTTGCAGAATTTACCCTAACAGGGTCCCATACAAGAAAGTATGTCACAAAAAGGGAATTTTAGACCTTTCAATAATTGTTGTTACCTACGAACTTGGAATTTGTTTCCAGTATCGACCCTATCCTATATTTATAGGGCAAATAACTGAAAACAATTTCATTGGTGTCAGGTAACGAGCAAAAGTTCGAAATATGCGTCTAGTTCACTCAATAATAACACTCTCTGGTAAAAATTCCTCTTAATCCATATTGCATTGTACATGCTGGAGGATATTGCTGCTACTTGAAAACTAATAAAATAATAAATATTAAAATTGAACGCGACCGGTAACGCGGAGCGGCATCTAGTGTAGTCCACTACCTTTGGCTAAAATAGTTCAAGCATTTGTTTTTTTTTTACCAGACGACTGCCACCTTCATGTACCATCACGATATCATATTATAACCGTGACGTCACGCTTACAACCACGCTACTGACACCTCACCTCACGTCATGTGAACTCTATTTATTGTTTGCATATTTGTGTAAGTTTTAATAGATGGCAATTGTTAGCTCAGCTAGATCTTTGGAATGGAAAAAAAGAATTGGAAACTGTGGCTTGTTTTGTGGCTCTCAACAAAGAAAATATCTCATCCTTCTTGAAATATGGCGTCTATATAACCTCACTTAATGGAGACTTCATTTCTTACACGTGATTATTAGAAATTATACAAAAACTCAACTTCAAAGAGGTTTTACTACTGAAGGAAGTCTATCACTTAAAGTTTTGTTTTGAAAATGAGAATGATATGACGATCAAAATGTTTGCTCTATTTTATGTTTTTTGTTACTGTCTCCTTACATTCTAAACGCTAAAATTTGCATTATCTGTATTACAAATATTCTAATAGTTGAGTACTAACTAAATAGCATCAAAAGACAAAATGAAAGGAACTGTAATTACAAGAATAAGATACATTTAATTGCTGCCGATAATCTGGTGCTACCATTTTGCTATAAGCAATTTGTCCATTGTTGAAATTAAGTAAACACTGGAAAATAACGTGACAGCTGAATGTGTGGGCACGCAGAAAAAAAAACAAAAAAAAAACGTGATTTCACCTGTGAGTTGCATGATGTTGTGACAGGTGATCTGTGAATTGGGGCTTAAATTGGTTTTGGTATTTTATTGTAAGTTGCTTGAAGCAAGCGGACAGTGTCTACGTGAGAGTTTCTGTTGACTCTAAGAACTTCTGCTGTGCGAAGCACATCGTGATACTAACACGGACTGCACACATAAGAACCCCGGGGTAGCATCAGATCATTCTATTCTGTAACGATTTGGCCAGCAGCTATGTAGAAGGTAAGATATATGTCTTGTCTGTGCCTTGGGCACTAGACAAATCATTGCTTTGTCTGTAATCTTGTCTCATGTTAGTTATAATTTGGTTAGTTAAAGTAGTTACATAAATTATTCCGTCTCTGTACCTTAAATGAGTTGTTTGCTGTTGTTTGTAATAATGTTGCAATGCCTCGTGAGAATCTTATTTGGTAATGTCGTGTTATATTCGCGATCTTTAATTATACAGTCATTCGTGTATAAATTCAGTAAAACCATCTTTCAGTTATATTCATATGAAGAAGCTAGCAATTCATTTAGTAAGTTGGTAACATTGTTACCATGCCTGCGTGTCAATTCCTTACAGCATAATGTTAGACGATTTGCGGATAAATGTATGATTAGGTTTTTATAATTAAAGTACTTGTTTAAATTATCAATTGTGTAGCCTCAGTCATTACAGTCGTTAGGTTAGAACCCAAGTTATTTCAGATAATTGTGTGGAAGAGTTTGAGAGATATCCGCAAGAAAAGAACTATTATAAATATCACAATTAAAGCAGTCACTGGACTCCTGCTATATCTATAGAGTCGCCCTGGTTTCAAATATCCTTATTCTGGCAAATAACATCTGGGAGCCCACAAGTACATAATCTGTTATAATCTGGAAGATAGCCTAAAATCCTAAGATGCTTCTAAGAACACCTCCAAAATCAATCTAGGTGCCCACTAGTGAACTGCACGGCGATAATAACCCCCGTATCATACATAGCCCGCAACAACGTGATGTGATATACATGACGTGACTGCAGTGTTTGCCTGACTCGTAAGACAACTGTACCTAAACAATGAAGCACACTTTTGTCCGTCACGTTATATTACGTGAGAACACATGACGTCAAGGCAGTGAAGCCCTGCCTTTATAGGTTACTGCAAAATACATTTAAATAATAAAAATACCTCAAAATTCTGATGCGGATTCAAGTGATACTATGCTGCTCAGTTTTCATCTTTAAATAACGCGTTATTTATCGTAAGCATTAGGAGGTCAAATGTTAGGTATGGCTAGTGTTGTAAAAAAACGGTTTTTTTTTTCTGGCTTGAAAAAAAAAACATGAAAACAAACTTTGAAAAAAAAACATGTTTTTTTTTTCTGGAACACGTTTTTTTTCACAACTACTAAATCTCAAATTTGTAAGGCAGTTATCGTTTAAAATGACTGTTTTAGAGTTTATTCTAAGTACTTATCTTAGTTTAAAATCTACTATATTTTTCTGGTTCAGTAGGAAAAAAAATTACGAAAATATTGGCAAAATTGACTGAAATTTTCTTTATGAACGGGGATTTCCCGAAGAGACTAGGTTGCGCGAGAAGGAATCCCCATTCCCCATTGTTAGGATTGATACTTGCTATTTGAAATAGTGCTTCCAGCCCTACAAAATTACCTACAGATCTTTTAAAAAAATTAGGAATTTAAAATTTATCCACGGTTTTTTGCCTTATTGGGCTTTCTTTATATTCGTATACTTGTTAACTCTCAGAGTATAGTGTATAGTGGTACTGACTCATTAAATTGTCAGTAAGGGAGCGTGCATAAACCACGTAGCTCCATTTTGGCCTCCTGTGAACCCTCCCATGACATTTTGTACTGTTTTCTCTTGTCAAACTATTGACTATTGTAAATTACATACGGATATAATTAACTGAGGGAAATAAATACTCACATGCTGTTGTGAGTTCAGTTCCTCATTTTAACTGTGAAAAATGTTACGAAAGGAAAGTTACGTGGCCTGGCTCTGAAACACCCCCCCTCTCCACACGTAGCCCAGCGTAGCCTTCCAGCTAACCCCTCCTCCCTCTGGACCGACCCACGTAGTTTGTGCACGGTCCCTAATTATGAATCGTTTCCTTGCAACCGTTGGTGTAAATAAACGATTGAAAAGAAGTAAAGCTCCTATTTTGTTTGATAATAGATTTTAATTCAAACTTAAAAGACCGTAATACAGAACTATCGGGCGGAGTCTTTATGTACAGTGTGTACTTTGATTACAATTTAAAATTGCAATCTCAAAATCTTTTGCGTACAATACAAGAACAACAAATAAAAGATAATTTAACTATTTCTGAAGTTATGGATCTAGAGGAGACAGAAGAAGAGACAGAAAATTCCGACATCGATCGAACTAGTGTTGGTAGTGCTGATACTAGTGAATATGGTACTGACATAGAGGATGAATAAAATTATGTTACCTATATAGATACACTTATGAATCATTATGTGAGACATTATATGATTCAGTAAGACTTAAATAAGAAAAGAAATGGAAATTAACCCACCACATACCAAAGTGGACGGATGCGATGAGAGAACACTAATGCTGACAAACAACTACACAATATTTCGGCATCTGCCTTGCTCACAAATAGAGAAACGGGCCATTAGGCTCGGAACGTGTGTGCACAACGAACGGTTTCTCAGCATTAGTGTTCTCTCATCGCATCCGTCCACTTTGGTATGTGGTGGGTTAATTTCCCTTTCATTTCTTATTTATATCGCCTAGAAACCGCTTCCATTTCCCTTAGTTGCATCAGTAAGACTTAAAACACACTTGTAAAATGGAAGTTCCTTAAATAAAACTATAATTTATCAATATATTGTTTTCTGAAAAAAAAAATTAGAAAAAAAAAAAACACGGGTGCTAAGTTTTTTTTCATGTTTTTTTTTTCACAAAGCTGAAAAAAAAAACATTTTTTTTTCAGTTTGCAACACTAGGTATTACCACCCTCTTTAAAGCATATTTTAAGCCGATATTTTGGCGTGTTATTTATCGCGATAGAAGGCCACTAGACGTGTACGTTGGTGCTGCCTCAGCAGCGTGAATCAGATGCACACTGCACCCACTTCACGTCGCGTCTGGGACCTCACGCGCGTTTGCGTTTCCTGCGCGCGCATCACTTCTAGAGTCACGTGAAATCACGGTTCGTTCTCTTCCTTTGCTAGCTGATTTAGTTTTAACATTGGGCAAGCTGCTTATTTTATTTATTTTGCGATGGAGTGCCTCATCCGATGACAATTTCCCTACACACCTATTTTCCCCATTGCCTTTCCTACCTACTATTTCTCTCTACTAATTTCGACTTTAAATTCTATTATCCTCTACGAAAGATAATCTTCCCACACCCTTGTGCCAGAAATCGAGTACCAGTTTGTGGTCACGATTATATATTCCCTTCCATCCACTTCTCCTAATTATTCCACCAATATCTTTCCTAGCCTCATCATCAATATACGCCTTGTACAATCCCATGACCCTCTTCACCCTCCTCCTAGCCTCCAGTGAATCCTATTCCATCTTCTTTACGATATCAGTAACTTACTTGTTCTGTAGTAATGTCCACAGACAAATCTAGCATCTTTCTTTGCACCCCGTCCAACTCCTGTATTTGATACCCAAAATGTGTGTCCGCTACTACCCTGTGGCACTCCAAATTTCATTTCCTTTTATTTCGATACTGAATTTCCTATCCTAACTTTTTGTTTTTTGCTTTCTATTTTGAAGAATGCTTCTAACCAGTGAATCACTTTTCCGTTCACTCCAGTAGTTTTTACCTTATTTAGCACGTTTCTAAGGCTCAATATAAACCAGGCTTTGAAAGATCTAGTGCTTTTGTAGTGAAGTGAGTGAATATTTATGTCTGTACAATACTTGATACCGAATTTTCGGTATCAATTTATACGACAGGTGGTTTTGAAGTAAATTGGTAAAGAGTTAAATATATCATGTAAATACAATTTCTTTTATTTTGTATGTTAATGCTGTTTAGTCGTTATTCAAATGCAAATTTGAGCGTTTAGAAGGTAACGAGGTTGTCACCGAAAATAATAATACAGACCAAACATCTTTATTGCAGAAAATCCTTTTCATTTTCAAAACAACACATGCAGGGATACCCTTTCTTCAGTGATAACAGCTCATGGAAATTGAGTATATTGTTTCTTTACGTCATTTACAATAAGCAAGTCTATAGATCAAATTGTTCCTTGCTCATTAAATAAAATATTCAAAACGTCTCGATATTTGTAGTAATTGTGACACTAACCGACGAAATGTCTCCCAAATGTGCTATTTTAATTGATGTCAAACATATAAAGCTCTGGCCTCTCATTCGGGAGAACGTGGTTTTGAATCCCCGTCCGGCCAAACTGATTTCTATTTTCCATTGTTTCCCCTAATCAATCCAGGAGAATGCTAGGATGGTTCCTTCAGAAGGTCATGGCCGAATACCTTCCCGCTTCTAATGACCTCAACGTCGACGATGCGTAAAGCCATAAGAAAAGAAAAAGAAAAATGTACGACTGTGATTTCATTTTCCGGTAAAGTTTACATAACGGTAAAACCATCATTCGTTCATCCAGAAATCCTATTTTCAGAATGATGCATCCACATCGTTTCGCCAACTGAAACCTTAGAAGATCTGAGAAACATAAATATCCTTAAATGTTAACAGCGTTTCTCAAAGTGTGGTACACGAATAATGCTGTTAACATTTAGGGATATTTAGGTTCCTCAAACCCCATCGTCAGGGATTCTCAAAGTGTGGTTCGCGTACTCCTAGAGGTTCGCCAGTTGATCGTAGGGTGTTCGCGACAAGATTTACGCAATGGCGGACTGGCCATCTCTGGCGAGTAAGAATTAGCGTTTGGAGATATTTTCGGACTCTCATCTGTCTCTGTCTCTTAAACTGATTAATATACATCATTCGTTTGCAATAAATCATTTTAGGTATCATATATTTAGAGGACAAGTTCCACAATAATTCTCGCAACTCTAGCTAGAGCATGTATTCTCCTGGTGCCTCATTGTTCTTTAGCGAATGTATTATCCAGCTAATTTCTTTTGTGGGAGGTGATGAATCAGGCGCATTGTTTTTAAAGGAGATACTGGATTGTGGAGCTTCGCAGTTGAAAATTTTTCCAGTGTATGACAGTTATTTGGGTTATTGTAGACAACTTTACTATCTGCTACCTTGAAATGTAGACTTGGTGGATTGTATTTCTTGAAGTTTCGTTTAGAAATCTTATAGAAGTTGCAAGTATTGTTTTTCTTAAAGTAATCCTCAGTTTGTGGTTCTTGTCGAATACATGCCCGGGTAGTTTTAGCAGCTGTTTTCTTGCGTCAAATAATATGGATTTTCTGTGAGCTCCATTTTTGATATGTAACTATCTCTGACTTAGAGCCACATCTCATTCCAAAGGCCAGCACAATATTTCCTTTGGTTTTATAATGTGGCCATATTAGTGGTTGTGTTAACAAGTGCTTCTTGCAGTTGCTACCCACTATCTAGGTCTTCAGACTCAAATTTCTGGTGTAACTCTTCACTGAATTTAAGCTCTGTGTCAAACATGTTGACTTTTCTCCACTTGATGTTGCTAATGTTCCGTTCGAAGCAGTTTTACCCTTAATCTTTGAGAGATAATGGTCTGAGTCGATATTCGCACATCTAAGAACTTTGAAGTTCTTGATCTCCAGTTGTACTTATTTGTGATGATGACATGACCCTATTTGATACTCACAATGAAAAAGGTTTTGGGATGTCCAAGTTTACTGTTTTCTGGGCATATAATTTGAAGAAGTTGAATTCAGGATTAGATTAAATGCCTTGCAAAGTTCTATTTGTCTGTCTGCATTTTGATTTTGTTCTTTAGGTGAGCAAGATACTTTCCAACGATGTTTTAGAATTTCTCTCATTACATTAAAATCACCATGGTGACTGTATGCTTCTCTGGAATCTTACAAAGTGAAGTTTTCAATTTGCTCCCAGATTTTATCTGTTCCATTTGGTTCTGTCTTTTTTGACTGATTGACTGAACCGTGTACGATGATGTAAATTTTCCATACTTCTAAACGTTAGTGTTGAGATCCGGCTGTTAGGCGAGAAAATATCCGTGACAGGAATCAAGGAACCTTGTAGAGAATAAATCTGGTACCAGTGTACTACGCGCTTGCCTGCTTTACCTTTAAAAATACAGTAACAATGAGATTCAAAAGCCTGTTCATCTATAAACCTTGTTTCTTTGCTGCAATTATGATTTGATGCTGTGAAGGAATGTCGGTGAGATGCTTCAGTTTTCCTAGGTTCCAGGAGCGAGTTCGCTTTGATGGTTGTAAAGAATTACCGGTGCTTGTATTTTATATTGTATTCAGAGTCTCTGATATCATTCAAGTATGTCGGTGCAATCGCACCAGAATCCTAAAGCTTGCATGTGTCATTCAAAGTGATTGTGGATTAATTACCACTTTGGGTATGAGTATCTGCTTGACTTTCCTCAATGCTTTTAACTAGTTGGAGTACTGTTGACCTGGCCAGTGGTGATTAACATAGACAGATATATACTGTCCAAGGTTGTGAGCCTTGGTTAGATTAGATAAAGAGGAAAAGAACTGGCCACCCTACCTCCGATTCCAGGATAAGTGTACCTACTACAGGAGGGTCCAATAAAGCTTTGGGTGGAGGACCACACTTAGTTTTTTAATCAAAGTTGATTATAGAAGTTGCTGGTTTATTGGCCAAATAATATGACTAAGACGACAGAAAAAGGAAGTCTACCGAGCATAGTGGCTGAGCGGTAAAGCAGTGGCTTCGCATTCAGGAAGACGCAGTATTGGATTTCCGAAGTGATTTTACTTATATTTATAGTGTTTTTAATGCTTCTTAATAACTCCGTGGTTTTGCCGCGAAGTGGAGCTATTTATTTTATTTTCTGAATGTGCAGCTAAACCAAATAAATGAACTGTTAGCCGTTACACTCAGCACACTTTAAATTAATTTTATTACGCTCCAAAACATCACTGTAGTTACATGATCGGACTTATTTGCAAGTTCTCCTTAGCGCTAACGACCTAGGCAATTTCCTAGTTAATATGTATTTCTTGCTGTAATGGAAACCTTTCAAGAGAGTAATATTAACAGGCTTGTGCCATGGAACTCCTAAATTCAAAGATGACATTAGAATATGTATTCGGGATAACCTGTCTGTTATCCTACAGTCCCCATACCATTTTGATATCAAAACAAGCATAAATGGCGGTGGTAAACTTGAGATAAGACACCTGTTTCTGTAAATGTTCTCTTTCAATTAAGGAGAGCTTGCATTTACATTTATGACTACTTAACAAACATTGAACAATATTTATCTTCACAATTTTTTTATATATATATAACAATAACCGATGCCTTGGTGAATTTTTCCTAGTTGAGTTTCGATGAGCAGCAACTGGTTGACACTGCACATTGTCTGTAACACATATTAGTACACCAAGTTACTACCATTATCACTTAATAATAATTTAAAAAAACTACAATAAGGTCTTTATATTAAACTACAGTATTGTCCAAACACTGAATAAATATCCTGACTAAATTTGAATTGCAGGATGAGGTGTAAGCATAAAAAAACATTTTTTCTATATTTCCAATTCAATTTTTCCCAGTTATTCATACAAAATAACTGTCACGGTCGCCATATTGGATTCCCGAAGAAATTTTTGTTTTATATTTATCCTGTTTTTAATGCTTTTAATAACTACACGATTTATCTGCGAAGTGGAGCTATTTATTTTATTTTCTGAATGTGCAGCTAAACCAAATAAATGAACTGTTAGCTGTTATACTCAGCACAGTTTAAATTAATTGTATTACGCTCCAAATACATCACTTAGTTACATGATTGGACTTATTTGCAAGTTCTCCTTAGCGCTAACGACCTAGGCATATTTCCTAGTTATATATGTATTTATTGTTGCTATGGAAACCTTTCAAGAGAGAAATATTAACAGGTCCGTGCCATGGAACTCCTAAATTCAAAGATGACATTAGAACCTGCATTACGGGATAACCTGTCTGTCATCCTACAGCCCCCCCCCCTCCCACAATTCACTACACTATTTCGATATCAAAGCATAAATGGTGATGGTAAACTTGAGATAGGACACTTGTTTATGTAAATATTCTATTTCAGTTAAGCAGGCTTGCCTTTTACATTAGACTGTTTAACAAACATTGAACAATATTTATCTTCTCAATTTTTTATAACAAGAACCGATGGCTTGGTGAAATTTTCCCAGTTGAGTTTCCATGAGCAGCAACTGGTTAACACTGCACATTGTCGCTAACACATATTGGTACGCCAGGTTACTGCCCTTATCACTTAATAATAATAATAATAAAAACAATAAGTATATTACACTACAGATTTGGTAACATCGTCTTCGTAACCATCTTCAGCTGGCATGGCCTCCACCTGTCTACCAAGCATACCATTCAGATAGTTAAAAATTCCATCGGCTAAGGTTGACCGTTCGTGAACAACTTTACTGTTGGATATCCGGCAACATTATTTAAGGGACATGTTTGCTTTCCTGGACCAGTACAATAAACCCTCGCTCATACGACTGGAACGCCGTTGTTTCCTGCTAATCTAGCAGCTTTGTCGAATTCTGGTTTCAGATTCTGGCAATGTTGGCACCATGGTGCGCAGAACATCACCATCACAGCTTCATTTTTTTTTATTTTATAGTTGAAGTCTTTATCCGTCAGTTCCATTACATAAGGTGTAACTGCTGAAGCTACACTAATGGCGCCAAGTACAATTAGATTTTCCAACATTTTTCCTGATTTCAGACCACTTATAAAGCTATTTAGTTCTGGAAAAATAACCTGTATACCCTACAAACTATATATTTCCTAAACAGAGCCGTCCCCAATAGCCAGTAACTTTTCATGGAATGGTATGCTGTGGTAACAGCCGAGGACTGCACATCTGACCAAGATCGTCAATATTGGTACACGACTGCTTCCTCTTAGTGATTATAAACTATTACTATCATTCTGGTTGAAGAATTGGGAAGCAACATCAATCAGTACTATTTACAAGGGGTTTGTGGCACTGAACAACAATAACCTCATATGACCCTTTCAACGGCATTACTTCAGGGATGGTAGAATGAAGTTTTAATTGATTGGATATCCTGATTGAATTTTTCTGCAGGATGAGGTGATAAGCATAGCTTACCCCTCTACAAAAACAAAAACAAAAAAAAAAAAAAAACAAAAAAAAACAAAAAAAACACATTTTTTTTCTATATTTCCAATTCAATTTTTCCCAGTTATTCATAGAAAATAACTGCCTGTTTATAGTTAATCTTACTTTACTACAATAGTACCATTGCAAACCAACTTCAAAAAATATGCAAAGAACTCTGAGAATATGTAAATGGAGACTTTCCCGGCGTATTGATGGCAGTGAATTTTTCACGGGTGTCCAGCCGGATGGTGTCATAGAACGACGACGTTTCAACAACCTGCTCGCTGTTCTTCATCAGGTCGATTTTAAATGTTGCTTCTCGATATCACAAACAGGCTGACTTCGCTGCCACCTAAATTCGAATGTCGTATATCGAGGACAACCGAGCAGGTTGTTGAAACGTCGTCGTCTATGACACCATCCGGCTGAACACCCGTGAAAAATTCATTGAAACTCTGAGAATGTTCAACACCATTAATCTGTAACTGCTTTGCTCACATAATTCTCCCAAAAGGTCACAGTTTACATCCTTCAAAATCATCAAATTACCTACTCCATCTACATTTATTAAATTCTGTTCCATCTCTTTTACATTGCAAAAGTCACCTGTTCCTTTAATTTCTCCTTTATCAGTTTTTTTTTATAGATTTACAACCCTTTTCTACTAATTCATCTGTTTTCGTGTAAGTTTCCGTCTGTTTTACATTCATCTTTAAATTCACCTTTTAAGCAACACCCTTCTTTGACAATTAGTCTATCCTTTACATGATTTACATCAACATTAATTGTGATATCACTCATAACATATTTTTTTCTTACAGTATTAGGCCTACTACCATTACCTTCAATGGTATTACCTAATAATTCATAATGAATTGCATCGTACTTTGTTCTAACCCTCTAATTACTAGACACTTATGGATACCAGCATCTACAATGGGTTTCTTTTAACACATCTCAATTTCCCTCTTTAACATTTCATAATGCTTATCAGTCCCTTCAAAATACCAGCATCTACAATGGGTTTCTTTTAACACATCTCAATTTCCTCTTTAACATTTCATAATGCTTATCAGTCCCTTCAAAATACTCACTTAAATCATCATAAGATTTTTTCATAACTGTCTCAAATTTGGATAGATGATCATCTAAAGACTTATAAGAGTTTTTTATTTCCTCACTTAAGTGTGTTTGTGTAGCTGCAAGTTGTGCTGTAAGTTGTGTAGTAAGTTGTGTAGTAAGTTTTGTTGTAAGTGGTGCTGTTAGTTGTGATCCAAATCGAAATAGTATGTTTTCTAACGCACCTACAGTGACTATTTCATGTTTCTTATTTCCAGAACCTGAAGGACCACAAATAACCATCGCACCTGGCATCTGATTAGCCATTCTGTATGAAGCTAAGGAATACCCAGCATCCAAAAGCTAGTGTCAATAAAAATTGATGATATAATAAATTATTTGAATAAACAACGAAAATTCGAAAAGACTTAGGTTACGTTTAATTCCAAAAAACATAGAACCAATCCTACAAGCACACCCTTTCTGCCATAGACAACGTTCTTGTCACAGCCCACAAGTTTATAGTTTACAAGAACTTTAACAAAGATAATAGAGTCTAGGAAAGAGTCACTTTCTCGTATTTTGTAGCTGGCGGTTCAACATTCACTTCACTCAGCTGTTTTTGTTGCATCCGCAAGGGATGTTGTTAATTTATGACTGGTTCACGTTCGGCCATTAGTAGCGCTATGTGCTTCCAAAGATTCTACTCTCTTCTTTTCTTGAACTTTGATTTTCTGACTGTTACTCAATTCCTAAGTTTACTTAGTAATTCCTTTATTCTGCAGCACTTAAGGTCACTGCGCGGTCACCATATTGGATTTACGAAGTGATTTATATTTTATCGTGTTTTTATGCTTTTAATAACTCCAGGG
This sequence comes from Vandiemenella viatica, assembly GCA_031002005.1. NCBI lineage: Eukaryota > Metazoa > Arthropoda > Insecta > Orthoptera > Morabidae > Vandiemenella > Vandiemenella viatica. Next base: position 1,761,015 of record JARYHS010007075.1, read on the forward strand.
TTTTGCCGCGAAGTGGAGCTATTTATTTTATTTTCTGAATGTGCAGTTAAACCAAATAAATGAACTGTTAGTCGTTAAACACAGCACATTTTAAATTAATTTTATAACGCTCCAAAACATCATTCTAATTACATAATCTGACTTATTTGCAAGTTCTTCTTAGCGCTAACAACCTAGGCAATCTCCTAGTTAATTTGTATTTCTTGTTGTTATGGAAACATTTCAAGAGAGTAATATTAACAGGCTAGTACCATGGAACTCTTAAATTCAAAGATGAAATTAGAATATGTACTCCGGGATAACCTGTCTGCTATCCTACACAGTCTTCTCAATAGATTGGTAGAACAAAATTAATAATCTTGATATTAGTGATTATATATATTCAGATCAACTTTATTTATATAGCTCTTTAAAAAAAATTAACTCTGTCAAAAATAAACGTGTTATTGCATCATAGTAATAATTGGTTAAGGGCCAAAAGTGGGTTGGAGGAGGAAGGGATAGTGATAGGTATGGAGAGAGATTGCCACCGGAGCATTCGCTCCATCACAATTTATCAATTAATAATAATGGTTTGACATTGTGAGAAAGACACTTATGACAATCTACAGGAATTTGAACCCTCGGCTTGCAGGAAGGGGCAAAAATAAGCCTATGATAGTAGAGGCTAACAAGTATTCATTAAACGGATTCTTAATAGGATCTATTTAAATGAACACATTGGACAAGAATTCACAGCATTCACAGCAATGGTTTGTCGAATAAAAGAAGGATGTTTATGATTAAATGACGGGGACAGAATTGCCTGTTGAATGGCTTCAATTGTAATTTAATTTAATTTTAATTGCAATGAAGCGCACGCTCCGGTGGCAATTTCCCTACACACCCAACTTCCCCCTATTCTGCACCCACCTACATTTGCCCTCTACAAATTTTAACTTTAAATTCTTTTAACGTTTTCGGTAAGTTATTCATAATTCCCCTTGGTAACTCTTTCCAATCCCTGACACCCTTACCTAAAAAAGAAAATCTTCCCACACCCTTGTGCCTGAAATCGAGTGCCAGATTGTGGTCATGGTCATCTTTTCCCTTCCATGAACTACTTTTCATACCTACTGCAATATCTTTCCATGCCTCATCGCCAGTATACGCCCTGTACACTCCCATGACCCTCCTCATCCTCCTCCTGTCTTGCAATGAATCCCATTCCAGCTCCTTTATCATATCTGTCACTGATTGCATTCTGCGGATAATTTCCAGAAACAAATCTAGCAGCCCTTCTTTGCACCTTCTCCAACTCCTGTATTTGATACTCAAAATGTGGGTCCCATACTACACTATCATATTCGAGCAATGGTCTGACCAAAGTTTTGTAACCCAATTCCTTTACTTCTCTCGTGCATCCCCTCATCACTCTCTCCAACAAGTGCAGAATTTTGAAACCTGTTCCTACCACCTGTCCAATGTGTCCTGCCCAGTTAAGCTTGTTATCAAATGTAATGCCAAGATATTACATTTCAAGTCTTCAGCAAGCAATTCTTTCCCCACCTTATATTCATAATTAACCTTTTGTTTTTTATTTGTGTATCTAATTAGCTGACCTCTTCTTTGCATTTATCTTCATCCCATGTTTACAAACCCAACTAGATATCCTGTCCAGATCACCCTGCAACTGTTTACAGTCCTCTATCGTTTTGATTCTTTTATACAGCATTATGTCATTTGCAAACAACTAATTTCAGATAGTAAACAATCAACACAATTATTCATTAGAATAATGAATAGCAATGGTCCCAATACGCTACCCTGCGGCACTCCCATTTTTACTTCCACTTCCTTTGATACCGCATTTCCCACCCTAACTTTCTGTTTTCTACCTTTTAAAAATTCTTCTACCCAGCAAATCACCTTCTCATCCACTCCAATAGTTTTTACCTTATTTGCTACCATTTTGTGGCTTACTCTGTCAAACGCCTTTGAAAGATCTAGTGCTACACTATCAATTTGGCCTCCCTTGTCCATTTCATCTGAAATATCTTGCATATATCCCACCAACTGAGATTCGCATGAATATCCTTGCCTGAACCCATGTTGCCTACTTGAAAACCACTTACGTTCCTCACATACATTTCTCATGTGGTTGCATATCAATCTTTCCATTAATTTACCTACCACTGAAGTCAAACTGATTGGCCTGTAATTTTCGACTCTATTTCTCACCCCTTCTTTATGTACCGGTACTACTATCGCACTTTTCCAGTCCTGTGGTAAGCAGCAAGTATACAGACTCAATTTAAATAATATTTCAAGATAAGGTACAATGTCACATCCGGCTATATTTAAGATATCTGTAGTAATACTATCTGCACCAGCCCCCTTATATTTTTTCAAGCTTGCTTATTTGCCTTCATGATTTCTTCAGGATGAATTTCAAATTTTTTAGTATCTTCATTTCTAATGGTATTGTTAAGCTCATTCTCCGAATTAGACCTTCCCGTTTCTGATTCATTGTCCCTAATGTTCTCACTAAACCAGTACTTAAAATCTCTGCCTTTTTCAAATCCTCAGTAACTACTTCTCCATCCTTATCTATGAGCATCTCTATACCCTCCATTCCCCTCAGTTTCCTGAGATAGCCATAGAAATTTCTAGATGCATCAGTCAGTGGTCCTCCTGCACTGGCAATACTCTTCATAAACCCATCTTTAGCCAGTTTCTTTGCTGTTATTAAGTCCTTGTTTAGTTGTTTCAAATATTCCCTACTACCCTGCTGTCTCTTAACTCTGTTATGATCTCTTCGTAGCAACCTCTTTAACCTTCTCACTTCCCTGTTATAGTACTACAGGTTCTCTACTTCTCTTTATATTCTGCTTTGGAATGAATTTTTCTTACCCCTTTCTATTATCTCCTTGAACTCTTCCCACCTTGACTCTACTGTACTTGTGCCTTCCTTCCATTTGCTGAAACGTTCTCTGAAATATCTCTTCAAATTTGAAATCTGTGCCTTTTTATAATTGTACCTATTTCCCCCTTCAGTTTTGGCTGCTGGTTCACTGAATCCTCTAATATCCATCAGAACTGCGTCATTGATCACTTATTCCTTAGATCATAGATGCGAGGAAATGGGGTTAAAAGTTGCGTTAGACCATTGCCGGAATATGAAGGTGTAGTTTGGAACCCACATTTTGCGTATGAAACACAGCAAATGGAGGATATGCTAAAGAAGAGCAGCTAGATTATTTAGTGGAAATTATTACAGGACCTAAGTCAGTAACTGATATGATAAAGGAGTTGGATTGGCAGTCATTGGAGGGTGAAGAGAGTGCTGGGAATGTACAGGGCATACGTCGGTAATGGGGCTTGGAGGGATATTGGTCAAAGAATTAGTAATAGTGCTTGGAAGGGGAAAGGCGACCATGACCACAAGGTGGCACTCGATTTTATGCATAAGGGCGTGGGAAACTTTTCTTTTGTTGGTAAGGGAGTCAGGGGTTGGAAC
>JARYHS010007075.1:1765513-1792434 GCA_031002005.1 Vandiemenella viatica
AGGTGTACGCGAACCACACTTTGAGAATCCCTGACGATGGGGTTTGAGGAACCTAAATATCCCTAAATGTTAACAGCATTATTCGTGTACCACACTTTGAGAAACGCTGTTAAATAATGCTGTTAACATTTAGGGATATTTACGTTTCTCAAATCTACTAAAGTTTCAGTTGGCGAAACGATGTGGATGCATCATTCTGCAAATAGGATTTCTGAATGAACGAATGATGGTTTTACCGTTATGTAAACCTTACCGGAAAATGAAATCACAGTCGTACATTTTTCTTTTCATTTTCTTATGGCTTTACGCCTCGTCGACGTTGAGGTCATTAGAAGCGGGAAGGTATTCGGCCATGGCCTTCTGAAGGAACCATCCTATCATTCGCCTGTATTGATTAGGGGAAACCATGGAAAATAGAAATCAGTTTGGCCGGACGGGGATTCGAAACCACGTGTTCCCGAATGCGAGGCCAGAGCTTTATCTGTTTGAAATCAATTAAAATAGCACATCTGGGGACATTTCGTCGGTTAGTGTCACAATTACTAAAAAATATGGAGACGTTTTGAATGTTTTATTTAATGAGCAAGGAACAATTTGATCTATAGACTTGCTTATTGTAAATGACGTAAAGAAACAATATACTCAATTTCCATGAGCTGTTATCACTGAAGTAAGGGTATCCCTGTATGTGTTGTTTTGAAAATAAAAAGGATTTTCTGCAATAAAGATGTTTGGTCTGTATTATGATTTTCGGTGACAACCTCGTTACCTTCTAAACGCTCAAATTCACAGTTGAATAACAACTAAACAGCATTAACATACAAAATAAAAGAAATTGTAATTACATGATACATTACATAATATATTTAACTCCATTTCAATTAACTTAAAAACCACTTGTCCCATAAATTGATACCAAAAATCTGGTATTCAAGTATCGTACAGGCATTCATATTTACTAACTTCATTATAAAAGGGCTAGATCTTTCAAAGCCTTGTTATAGATTGAGCCTTAGAAACGTGCTAAACAAGGTAAAAACTACTGGAGTGAACGGAAAAGTGATTCATTGGTTAGAAGCATTCTTAAAAATAGATAGGAAAATATAGGAAATTCAGTATCCAAATAAAAGGAAATGAAAATTGGAGTGCCACAGTGTAGTGCGGGACACACATTGTGAGTATCAAATACAGGAGTTGGAGGGAGTGCAAAGAAGAGCTGATAGATTGGTCAGTGAACATTTCTGCAGAACAAGTAAGATTCTGATATGGTAAAGAAGCTGGAATAGGATTCACTGGAAGCTAGGAGGAGGGTGAAGAGAGTCATGGGATTGTACAAGTCGTATATTGATAATGAGGTTTGGAAACATATTGGTGTAATAATTAGGAGAAGCGCATGGAAGGGAATATATGATCGTGACCACAAACTGGTACTCGATTCTGGCACAAGGGTGTGGGAAGATTATCTTTCGTAGACGATAATAGAATTTAAAGTCGAAATTAGTAGAGAGAAATAGTAGGTAGGAAAGGCAAGGGGGAAAACGGGTGTGTAGGGAAATTTTCATTGGATTAGGCACTCCACCGCAAAATAAATAAAATAAGCAACTTGCCCATTGTTAACCCGGGATCGCTCGCACGTGAGAAAAAATCTAACATTGATGATTTCACTGAAATATTACAATATATTTCAAAGATATTGAAGTGTTGATGTAGCAATGCTTTCTTTGATATCTCCACCTTCATTCCACGTGTCTTTCAAAGCTCCAATTACAAGTAAAGCCTGCTGGAAGCGGCTTGTTTGAAGCGGTGCACATTGTTAGATTATTTCTCACACGGGAGTTCTCGCGTATGTGCATTCGTGAAACACCACCTTGTTTCTCTTTTAGTCTATTTCTCTGTGATAGTGACGTGCGATTAGGTTAATTTCTTCTACTGGACGTATTCTGCACGTATTACTTGGTTTATAAAAAAGGTATACTTATTCGGTTTCATATATTGAATGAAGCAGTTGTGTACACCAAGTACATGACAGATGTGAAAATATGTAAATTTTTACAGGAAAACTTCATGTCAAACGAAAAGTTATTGATGTGGGTAGAGGAACCGCTGGACGAATATATCCACATAGAAGGCTTGTCTTCAGGTACCGATGCACAGTCTGACCATGAAGAGATAGACACAGCAACAGATCAGTCTGGCAGTGATCCGGGAACTGCGTCTGCTGTAGCCCTGACTTCTGCAAATCGTGATATGTATCTAGGTAGGATGGGAAAACAAAATGGTTCAAGCACAAAGCCCCTCCATCACAAAAAGCTCGTCAGAATATTGTGACACAGCTTCCAGGTGTAAAAGGGGAAGCAAAAAGTTAGAATTTAAAACTAAAGCAAGATGTATGTTTCAATTAATGTTTATATGTAGTTATAATGTGTTGGTAATAGTAAAGAAGTAATTTAATTGCTAATTGTATCTCTGTATGGATCCTACAGCCAAAAACGTAATAAAATAGTTTGTTAGAAAAAAATCTAACACGGGAGTTATCGCGCGTAAACAATAGGCGCGAGTGATCCCGGGTTAAAACTAAATCAGCTAACAAAGGAAGAGAATGAACCGTGATCTCACGTGACTCTAGAAGACATGCGTGCGCAGGAAATGCAAACGCGCGTGAGGTCCCAGACGCGACGTGAAGTGGGTGCTGCTGCTACAGCCTAGTTGCTGCTCCGTTGAGCAGAATGTGGTGGAGTGTTTGTCGCTAGACATTTACTCCTAGTGCATTTTGATTGGTTGTTACTTCTCTGTCAGTATGTCTTCGCGTTAGGCTGGCAGTGTTTTCTTCTCTGAAAGGTTGCCGCCGCGGCCTTCTTGCTTCTTCAGAAGTAGTACGTCGCGTTTTATGTGGTGATGTTAAGACTGCCTCAAGGAGGCAGACATGTCTTCTTTTGCAGTCAGGTGATTTATCAGCTTCATGAGAAGGGCGATGAGTTCGTTTAATTTTCTTTCTCGTTGATCGGCAGCGTGTCTGGTGCAGGAGTGGTCGCATGTTTCTCTGCCTCCTCCGCTGACTTCCCCTCTGATGATCTTCGGCCTTTCTTGTTTCTTTGATGGCCGCTGTCTGGTAGCTGCAGCTCGATGCCCAGTTGATTCCGCTGGCGTAGCTCTGCTCCCTTGTTGTCTTGGCTGCGAGTAGGTGTGAGTCCTTCAGTGCTGCTCAGGCCGTGTGGTCGCTGGAGGGCAAGATCCGCTCACTTGCCAACTTGTTGCGGGTTGCGTATGTGACGCACTACGTTGGCTTCGTTTCATCATACTACGTTGCTGCTTCCAAGCGCGGCAGCCACGATAAGAAGCAGCGTGTGACGAGCCGCAGTTACAACAAACTGCGTCCTCTCGACGCTGGTCGCAATCTGCAATATAATGTCCGCCTCCGCAGCGGACGCATCTAGCTGGTATTGTGTAGTCGCTTGCGAGATGTCGGAAATTCTGACATCTGTAACACTGAACCATCTCTCGTGACGGTGGTTTTTCTGCTGTACACAGCGTATTCTTCATCGTATTCTTCATCTTGTGGTCGAGAAGCATGATGTCAAAGGACAGGGAAGTTTTCCACAATATCTGGGTGGCTGCCTCGAAGTCTGCGGGGCAGGATAGCAGGATGTTAAGTTCAAGATGGTCTGGCCAGCTAAACATGGGGAGCTTCAAGGCGCTCTGCAGCTGAACCAGTAATTCCCATTAGTTCCCAATGTAGCTGACGTAGATCGGTGGTACAGGACTCTGCTCCGGGCCCGGGAATACTGCCGGTGCTGGAGAAAAGGTGATGACGATGCAGATTCGTCGCTTTAAGAAGGCGATGAAGTTGATGTTGGGGGTGGTGTAGTCCTCATCGGCGTCGCCAAGTAGTTACAACAGGTCGTAGGGTCGTAGCTGGAGGTCATGAACTTCTTCTTGGTTTGCTCGACGTATTCCACCCAGTCGAAATCGCTGGCCAGTGGGGTCGGAAACTCGAGTGCCTCCGGCCACGCCTCCTGTTCGACTGGGTGACACTTCTTGGCAAGATGGCGGTGCTCTTTGCTCGTCAAAACCTGCTCGAAGGTGGTGGCGTCACAGGTTGGTGTCTTCCACGTGAACTGGCGGTCATCAAGGAAGATTGAGATGAAGAAGCACCACTTCTTTGGATTTTCTCGGTCGAGGCGTCGTCTCCATACTTTCAGGAATAGGTCTTTTGGACTGGCGCCTTCAAAGACACGTGCAATAGCCCCTGGCGGATAGTGGGAGGTTTCTGCCAAGAAGCCTACTGCCGGTGGGAAGGCACCGCCTAGTTTAATCTTCTTCTTCTTGGGCTTCGCCTTCTTAGGTGTGGCGTCTCGTGCGCGCTAGTGGCTGCGGAGTTGACGCGAGTAGTCATGACTTCGGTCGTGTGTGTGAAGTGGGTGCAGTGTGCATCTGATTCACGCTGCTGGGGCAGCACTAACGTACGCTTCTAGTGGCCTTCTATCGCAATATTTAACACGCCAAAATATCGGCTTAAAACATGTTTTAAAAATGGTGGCCATACCTAACATTTAACCTCCTAATGCTTACGATAAATAACGCGTAATTTCAAGATGAAAACTGAGCAGCATATTATCATTGGAATCCGCATCAGAATTTTCAGGTATTTTTTATTATTTAAATGTATTGTGCAGTAACCTATAAAGGCAGGGCTTCACTGCCTCCACGTCATGTGTTCTAACGTAATTTAACGTGACGGACAAAAGTGTGCTTCATTGTTTTCGTACAGTTGTCTTAGGAGTCAGGTAAACACTGCAGTCACATCATGTATATCACATCACGTTGTTGCGGGCTATGTAGGATACGGGGGTTATTATGGCCGCGCAGTTCACTAGTGGGCACCTAGATTGATTTGGGAGGTGTTCTTAGAAGAATCTTAGGATTTTAGGTTATCTTCCAGATCATAACAGATTATCTACTTGTGGGTTCCCAGATGTTATTTGTCAGGATAAGGATATTTGACACCAGGACTACTCTATAGATAAAGCAGGAGTCCCGTGACTGCTTTAATTGTGATATTTATAATAGTTCTTACCTTGCCGATTTATCACAAACTTTTCCACACAATTATCTGCAACAACTTGGGTTCTAACTTTTTTTTTTTTTGCTGTCGTCAGTCTTTAGACTGGTTTGATGCAATCCTCCATCCTTTCCTATCCTGTGCTAACCTCTTCATTTCTACATACCCCTCACAGCCCACGTCCTCAATTATCTGCTTCATATATTCTAATCTCTGTCTTCCTCTACAGTTCTTATCTTCCACTGTTCCCTCCACTAACAAATTAACCAATCCAGCATGTCTCAAAATATGACCTACTAGCCTGTCTCTTCTTTCCGTAAGCTTCTTCCGCAAACTTCTTTTCTCATCCATCATTTCCAAAACTCGTTCATTACTTGCTTTGTCTGTCCACTTAATTTTCAGCATTCTTCTGTAGTACCACATTTCAAATGATTCAATTTTCTTTAATTCCGGTATTTCTAAAGTCCATGTTCCGCTACCATAAAGTGCTGTGCTCCACACAAAGAGTTTAAAAAAGTTCTAGAATCACGAGAGACATGCATCAGTTAAAAAGGGTGTGAGACAAGGTTGTAGTCTATCCCCGTTAATATTCAACTTGTATGTAGAAGAAGCAATGAAGAAAGTCAAAGAAAAATTTCCATGTGGCATAAGTTTTCTGGGAGAAAAAATCAGTATGCTACGATTTGCTGATGACATTGTCTTGTTAGCAGAGAGGGCTGAGGATATTGAGAAGTTACTGAATGGCATTAACAAAATACTGAAGGATTTTGGACTTAATATGAATCAAAGCAAGACAAAAGTGATGAAATGTAGCAGAAATGATACCAATACTAGTAGATTGAATATAAAAGTAGGATCGGATGCAATAAGAGAAGTAAGTGAATTCTGTTACTTGGGAAGTAAAATTACAACCGATGGCCGAAGCAAAAGTGATGTTAAAAGCAGAATAGCAATAGCAAATAGAGCCTTCATGAAAAAGAGAAACCTTTTAGTTTTAAATATTGATCTAGGGTTCTAACCTAACGACTGTAATAACTGAGGCTATACAATTGATAATTTAAACAAGTACTATAATTATAAAAACCTAATCATACATTTATCCGCAAATCTGTCTAACATTATGCTGTAAGGAATTGACACGCAGGCGTGGTTACAATGTTACCAACTCACTAAATGAATTTGTAGCTTCTTGATATGAATATAACTGAAAGATGGTTTTACAGAATTTATACACGAATGACTGTATAATTAACGATAGCGAAAATAACCCGACATTACCAAATAGATTCTCACGAGGCATTACAACATTATTACAAACAACAGCAAACAGTTAATTTAAGGTACCCAGACGGAATAATTTATCTAACTACTTTAACTAACCAAATGATAACTAACATGAGACAAGACTACAGACAAAGCTATGATTTGTCTAGTGCCCAAGGCACAGACAAGACATACATCTTACCTTCTACATAGCTGCTGGCCAAATCGTTACAGAATAGAATGATCTGATGCTACCCCGGGGTTCTTATGTGTGCAATCACGTGTTAGTAGCACGATGTGCTTCGCACAGCAGAAGTACTGAGAGTCAGCAGAAAGTCTCACGTAGACACTGTCCGCTTGCTTCAAGCAACTTACAATAAAATATCCAAAACCAATTTACAGATCACCTGTCACAACGTCATGCAACTCACAGGTATATTTTTTTTTTTTTTTTTTTTCCTGCTTGCCCACACATTCAGCTGTCACGTTATTTTCCAGTGTTTACTTAATTTCAACAATGGACAAATTGCTTATAGCAAAATGGTAACACCGGATTATCGGCAGTAATTAAATGTTTAGCGTTTAGAATGTAAGGAGACAGTAACAAAAAACATAAAATAGAACAAACATTTTCATTGTCATTTCATTCTCATTTTCAAAACAAAACTTTAAGTGATAGACTTCCTTCAGTAGTAAAACCTCTTTGAAGTTGAGTTTTTATATAATTTCCAATAATCACGTGTAAGAAATCAAGTCTCCATTAAGTGAGGTTATATAGACGCCATATTTCAAGAAGGACTGAGATATTTTCTTTGTTGCAGAGCCACAAAACAAGCCACAGTTTCCAATTCTTTTTTCCATTCCAAAGATCTAGCTGAGCTAACAATTGCCATCTATTAAAACTTACACAAATATGCAAACAATAAATAGAGTTCACATGACGTGAGGTGAGGTGTCAGTAGCGTGGTTGTAAGCGTGACGTCACGGTTATAATATGATATCGTGATGGCACATGAAGGTGGCAGTCGTCTGGTAAAAAAAAAACAAATGCTTGAACTATTTTCGCCAAAGGTAGTGGACTACACTAGATGCCGCTCCGCGTTACCGGTCGCGTTCAATTTTAATATTTATTATTTTATTAGTTTTCAAGTAGCAGCAATATCCTCCAGCATGTACAATGCAATATGGATTAAGAGGAATTTTTTACCAGAGAGTGTTATTATTGAGTGAACTAGACGCATATTTCGAACTTTTGCTCGTTACCTGACACCAATGAAATTGTTTTCAGTTATTTGCCGTATAAATATAGGATAGGGTCGATACTGGAAACAAATTCCAAGTTCGTAGGTAACAACAATTATTGAAAGGTCTAAAATTCCCTTTTTGTGACACACTTTCTTGTATGGGACCCTGTTAGGGTAAATTCTGCAAAATACACATTATTTATGGTCACCGTCATTTTTATTTACCAGTAAAAATATCCCTGACCAGGAGAAAACATCGATAACTCACACACTTTGCTAAGCGTGTTCTTTTGTGTGACGCACTTTCTTTGGATGTTGCAAAATTTTTAAAAAAATTTGTTATTTTCAGGAGAAGGTGGCGTAAAACTTGCGCAAGTATGAAAGCCACTACTTATTCACTTTACGAGCTAGAATGTAGTGACATTTTTTTCCGCCTTTATGTCTCGTCGACGTCAAGGTAAATGAAAGGGAGAACGGGTAGAATTCATAGTGTTCTCAGAAAAGTGAATTACGCAGAGAGTTGGGGCAGTGCACCTGTCTACCTCGCAGCCGTGATGGAATTCTGGGTGGCGCAAGCGTTAGACGGCAATGCAGCTAGAGACAACAAAACGAGAATTATTACAAGACATCTACAAGTAGCTATTAGCCATGAGTAAAACTCGAACAGTTACTGTCAGTAGTTACAATAGGTCAGGGAGGAGTTTTAGCAAACATACAGGCTGTTCTGCTACCAAACACAAGCGTCTGCCTCATAAAATTTCGCTGATAGCACAGTATAGATGTAGGTGTAGATGCGGGTGGAGTAATTCTATATAGTCGGACGGCGACTCGAACACGCGTCCAGGCTCGAGCCTTACCAATCACCTGCAGCCTCTGTGGCAGTGACAGTAGACATGGCACGGGTGAACCAGAATGAATAATTTACAATTTTATATTAGACGTAGACGAGTTATAATATATGTGACGTAGTGACCGGCAGTTACAACTGTGAACGGTCCGCGACAGTTCGCTTTATTATATTTAGTGGAGGAGCGGTACGGGGAATGACGACTGCTTAGTCCAGTGTGCATTATAATTTATAACGAAAGAATCAACAACTATAATGACATAAGCGTGCGGTAAAAAATATCGGAGAGATATCTATGGAAGCAATCAGTTGGCTTATAATTTAACAACAGTAATTCAATCCTAAATCATCGTCAGGTCGCTGCATATCGTTCCATTGGTCCGAAAACAAATGCATGTATTCTGTTACAAACGATTGTCTTAGTAATGTAACGATTCGCTAAGCTCCCCGTTACATATCACTTTTTATTGTATATAAAGTAAAGGATTAGAATATTTTTCCATTTCTTGGGATGTCCACTGTATGTTCGAAAGATGCGCATGAAAGGGTGAAAGGCAAGGATTTTACGCTTCAGTGAAGGGCAGTCTTGCTGGCGCCTTTTTGGCAGAATGGTAAGAGGATTAGGGATTTCTGTCGGGCAGGCCGTAAACAGAATTCCTTCCTCCCGAAGGAGACATCGGCTCTCGAGGATTGCCGAAACTTAAGGTGGCAAAGAGAAGTCACAGAATCACAAGACGTCAGATGGTCAGCTAATCACAGGGAACATAGTACTAAGATTCGGGGAATTTTATGTTCTATGTCGTCTTCGAGCCACAAGAGGCGGAGTTAGAGTTTACCTCCGTGGCGGCAGAAAAGGACGAGTGTACTTCCTTCCAGTCGGGAGGGCAGCCAAGATCACGTCCATTCCGGAGCTCAGACGAGTCACTGGCGACTTGGGGTCCATGTGTGCTGGGCTGACTTGTGTCCTGAGGACCATCTGAGGCACACTTCTAACTTGCGACTTGCCGCGTACTGCTGGCGTGGCCAGTTACGACGATCGACCCGGTGGTCATCTCCGCTCAGCGCTACCTGCCGTGGAAGAAGAACGGTAAAGTGTTTCTACGAAGCCATTCAGCCTGCAACTCCCTTGAAACTGTACCCTTAAGCGCATCTGAGATAAAGATCCTTGCTCTGATCTGATAAAACCACTGAGCTAGACTGTGTAACTGTCGAATGACAGGTTAATCATTCGTGGCGTCCCTACCCATTAAAATTCATTACTGTTTGCTATCATCATAACTGGTAACATACTTTGCATTAGAATAATTGTGAGATTTTTAAAGTACAACTATACTTGTTTGCTTGCATTTAAAGGGCTCATTGTACGTCTGAGCGTTGCTTAGAAAATTGCACAACCTCTTGTTTATTAACGTAATGGTAAATACGCTCAGATTTGTAGATGCCATTGTAAAAATCTTTATTAAAATGTCTTTTTGTGACCGTCTCAAATGCCAAAATCATCCAATTCTCATTTGAATAATTTACATTTTGATATTCAATTATAGTACCCTGTATAGCGTAAAATATTAAGAATTAATTAATAATTCTCTCCCCCCCTGGTGATACGCTACAGTAATCAACTCTCATCTGTAGCTAACGAGAGAGTACTGTTTCAAGACATCTGCTTCTTATATATAAATAACGAACAAAATGACTGACGAATTAGAATTGTCTTTTTTTTACTTATGACTTGACGTCTCGTCGAAGTCGAGGTTATAAGAGCCGGGAATGGATGGGGATCCAGGAACGGGGAGGGATTCGGCCATGGTCTTCAGGGATCTGGGGAATTCGCGGAAAACGCAAAGCTGTATGCACGGAAGTGAAATCGAATCTGAGTCCTCTCGAATGCAAGGCCACCATGCTCGGCCGGAAATACTATTGCGTGAAAAATTGCCAGTTATTAAAAAAAGTTACAAGATTAGTCTACCGGAAATTAATAACACAATAACGGAACTGCAAGAAATGCATTTATTGCATTAACATGTACTGTAAATCAATTTTTTAAAGCAACTGCACTTGTCAGGATCGAAAAGCTGTTGTGCTTTAGTAACTTGTGATGGACAAAAGAGTGTTATCGTGGTTTACATTTGCTTAATATTTCGTAATTGATTATCAAACGAATCAGAATCTAAATACCAACAGCTATAATAATTAGGAATGAAACTCATGTCAAAGTTTTACAGTGGAGTAAAAACAGTTAAAATGAGGTACAGAACACACAACAGAATGTGAATATTAATTTCGGTCATTTATCTCCGTAACTAATTTACGATAGTCTGGCAAGAGAAACCAGTATAAAAGTGAGCGTCCATAATCTACGTAGCTCCATTTTGGCCTATTGTAAAACCCCCTCCCCCATTTAGACCGACGTAGCTTTTGCCTCTACTTCCCCCCCCCCCCCTCTCACATAGCACATAGCTTTTTTCCTTATTAATCCCAGAAGACATTTTGTACTGTTTTCTTTCTTCAGACTATCGTAAATTACTTATGGAGATAATTAAATGACGAAAATAAATATTCACATACTGTTGTGTGTTCTGTACCTTAACCGTAAAAAATAATACGAATGAAAAGCTATGTGGCATGCCCCCCAACCCTCCACCCACGTAGCCTAGAGTAGCTTTTCCAGCAGCCCCTTCACCCCGTAGACCGAAACACGTAGTTTATGGACGCTCCCAATTGTCTTCTGGTATTAATAGGAAAAAAAACCTATGAGCTATGCAAGAGGCGGGAGGGGGAGTGGGGGTAGTTAAGGGCAAAAGCCAAGTGGGGCTATGTGGGGATTCACAGGAGGCCAAAATGGAGCAGGAGCTACATGGTTTATGGACGTTCCCTAATTCCTGATCTCCAGCAATCTACCGACCAACAGAGGTTCCTTTGATCTGACAGCCTAAACCTAGGTCATGCATCTTCCAAATCTGAGACATGGTCGTCAACAGTGGAACGCAATATACACCATCATGGCGCATAACATGACACTTCAGGGTGATTCAAAAAGGACGTTGCAACTTTGGAGTGTTATAGAAATTTATTGAGATAACTTACAGAATCTGCAGATGTTTCATTTGTAGCAAACAGCCTCAAGTTTCACATAAAAGTGTCATTTTGTTTCAATGTGATTACCTTTTGTTATGCGGCAAACATCCCACCAATAGATGCAATTCTTTTAGATTTCCAGAAAGCCTTTGACTCTGTGCACACAACCGCCTTTTAGCGAAGCTTCGAGCGTAGGGTATATCGGACCAGCTGTATGAATGGATAAAGGATTTTTAACTGGTAGGTCGCAGTATGTTGTCGTTGAAGGAGAAAGTTCTTCTAATCTAGATGTTACATCGGGGGTACCTCAAGGAAGTGTAATAGGACCACTTCTTTTCTTAATTTTTATAAACGATCTCGGAGACAAAGTGAAAAGCCTTTTTAGATTGTTTGTTGATGATGCGGTTATTTATAGGGAAGTAAGAAATTTGGCCGATTGCTTAGAAATTCAGCGCGATCTGGATGTTATTTTGGCTTAGTGCGCTGAGTGGCAACTTACTATAAATTGTAAAAAGTGCAAGACAATGAGCATAACTAACAAAAAGAATCCGATTGTTCAGAAATACGAGTTAAACAATACAGTTATTGATATGGTCGATTCTATTAAATATTTGGGAGTAACAGTACAAAGGAACATGAAATGGGACATACACATTAATTCTTTAGTAGATTAGGTTGGGAGACTCTGGTAGATAGACGACACACGTTTTGTTTAAACTTATTGGAAAACATGCGTACTCCAACTTTCACTTTTGAGTGTAGTGAAATACTTCTTCCACCAACCTATTTGAGTCGGAAGGACAGGAAAGATAAAATTAGAGAAACAAGGTGCCGGACTGATTCTTATATGAATTCTTTTTTCCCTTGTACCATTAGGGATTGGAATGCACAGCAAAGAGATTAGCTTTGGTGCTGAGCACCCTCTGCCACCCACAATTTTGTGAATTGCAGAGTATATATGTAGAAGTAGATAGTTAATTTCTTCCCACACTCGTTGCAGAGTGCCACGGAAAATTTTTATAGTTCAAGAAAATTTACATTCTTATGATTATTGCTCTGAAGATTGCCTAATTTCTCAGTACATGCTGTTCACATTTCATGAATACAGCAACATTGTCAATGTTCATTGAAAGCACACAACGAAAAAATTTATTATTGTGTAATATTCCCGCCGAGAAAGCCTTGGCTACAATTTGCAGTACAAAGAGTAAGCCGTCAAAAATGAATAAATAAATAAATAAATAATAAATACGTAATTAGTAATAATAATAAAAAATCCTCTCTGCTGCACAGAAAACATACACAGAAAAAAACAAGGCCACAGTAACCTAGCAAACAATTACTTTGTCTAATTCTGACCTTCATAACGAAGTTCGAGAACAGTGATTTGTTTCCTTGCTTACTGGCTTTACTACTACTTGAGGTCATTAGAGGCGGGAAAGGACTGGTGTCAAGGAAAGCCAAGGAATTAGGCAACAGCCTTTTGAAAGTACCATAATAGCGTTCACCTGGCGTGTTTTGGGGAAACAATGGAAAACTCAAATCTGGATGCCCGGAAGGAAGATTCGAACCCGCGTTCTCCGGAACGCGAGGCCAGTGCGTTATGGCTCACTCATCAGGCTAGGTGAATGTTAGGTGAATTAGAGCACATTTCCAGTCCGTGGAAAGTTTATTCTTGATCCAAATTTTTTTTTTAATGGATAAACTTTATATACAAGGCTTGTAACACATATTTTACACATTTGAGCAATTGTGTCATCTTTCCCCTGGGGTGTTGGTGTTTTTAAGTATATGGATTACAAATTTGGAATGGATTTTTTTGCAAAGTCAATTTTCATTTGGGGTTTCACAATTTAGAAGGTCTTTGAAGTAATTTACTAGAAGCTAACAGTTTTCGATTTTGTTTGATTCTATAATCCGATCTGGACATTTTAAAAAGAGACTGGACGCCTGGTATTTTGATAATTCTTCTTTGAATGTTTTATGAAAGTTCCTTGTGTTGCTATTGGTAAAGTCTTGATGAATTTCTGTCAGTTTCTTTTATCATAAGAATATTCCAATTTCTAATTCTATTAAAGAATCAACTAGTAATTTACTCTTAAGGAACATAACTTTAGCTGAGTTATGATGGGAAATAGTTTGTCATATTAAACACTGGCGATTATTCATTATTTAAGAACATCATGAACAACATATACAGAGATTTACTTGTGTTAATAGGTCTGAAGAAGTTTAGAAGGAGTTATTGATTTATTATTCCTGAGAAAAATGTCTTCTACCTTTGTAGCCATAATACTATTCATACACATAGCACCCCTCTTGTGCACTATTAATTTACATATGAAATGCTTCATGTTTGATAGTGCCATGTTTTTGTTTCTAAAAAAATTCACCTTCTCTCCTTCCAAGTTTAGTTTGACATAGTTTTAACCTATTTATGGAGAAAACCTCTTTTTTAATTTTCTGAAGTATTACCACTTCCTATCTTCCACTGCACTGACAGTTGTTTCTACTGAGGGGTCTCAGGTTTCATTCGTAGTCACAAATCGTTAAACCAAATCCGCTGGACTGGCATCAAAGAGCGCCAAATTTCCATAGAAAAACTTTAACACCAGTTTCTTTCAATCTACTAACGAAAGTTTTGGCACAAGACAGGCTGGAACATCAGCTGATTTCAACGTCAGCTGTTTTCAACATCCGCCCTCCCTCTCATCTGGTCCTGACTGGTCAGCTCTGTGTCGGCGGTAACAGGAGCGGTACAATGGCTGTGTCAGAAGCTGGCTGCGTCTTTAGAAACAGTTCATACGCTATGACACATGTTTTAATAATGGTCAAAATGGCCGAAGAATGCTTTTAGCTGTGCCATCTGTTACCCACTGAAACTAATCTATCATATTTTCTTGTAGTTTAACGCCCCATAATTTCAATATATATTGGACTCGCTATTAAAGCATTAATTATTGGCCAATGATTTTATTTTAATTGTTCGCACGTACTTGTCATAACGAGATCTTAATTTGTTTCCCTGTCAGAAATTGATGAGGTAATAAGTGGAAAGCATATCAAGTATGATATCACCCTGAGTTTTACCCCTTTCTTAGTTCTTTGGCATTATCAGCGCTGCGTCTATCTTTAGGCACTCTCCAGTTGATGACGGAAAAATGGGACATTTCTTTTTTTTTAAATTTAATGTAATATGATTTCGGAAATATGTTTAAATTCATTTATACGTTTTTCAACTCAGAGCATTGAAACAATTTTCCCTGTAACCTGTAAGTTGCTAATACATATTTCAGTTGAATTTTTAAGCGATTCTAACGAGCTTTGGGTTTCAGTTAGCATATCTACTTTTGGATTTAGAAATAATTTCTGTTTGCTGAAAATACTTCCACGTGGCTTTTGCCTCTTATTTAGACAATCCCACCTGTATTTTACACCAGAAACAAGTATGACAAATGTATAGGTATCTACTCAAAGGCAATCTTCACTCATCTAGAACTATATTTATTACAAAAGCAATCAAAATATTCAAATCAACCCTTTCTTCTCTGCTTTGAGAGAAAATATTAAAGAAAGTTTTTCTTAAAATAATGTAGATCGTTTTGTTAAGTTATCTATCGGTAATTTCATTTTTCCTGCCATTCACTGCGAGGCCGAGGAAGCGAGAATAACCCCGCATTTAAGGATATAGACATCACTGCATCCTACACGACCACCAGTCGGCAGCGACTCAGGGCAGAGCTGTGGACTTGTATACCTCATCCAGTATACACAAAAGGTCCACATTTGATTCCCTTCTCTCGGTGTTTATAATTACCCCAAACTAATCAATTATATATCTTCAGTCATTCAGATACGCAAGCTGCCGACTCTGCTGCTTCACTCTCCTGCAGAGTGCTTGTGGGTCGCCAGTCGTTCTGTTTAGCCTCAGCGCCTGGTAACACCTGCTGCAGCTTCCAGCCGGGTAACTCCCGTCTGCACAGCTGAGCGACGAGTGAGCTGTAAGCCACCGCGTCCATATCTGCGCAGAGCATGTGAGGTAACAGAATCGCCTAACCGTTCCTCTTTTTTGCTTTAATTTAATTGCGAAGGAGTGCATGCTGTAGTGTCAATTTCCTTTGTCATTTATTTACCATTGTTCTTCTTCTTATTATTATTTATGCTAAAACCTTTGAGTTTTAATTCCCCTACCCATCTACCTTTTTCATTGTTAACATTAAATTTATTAAAAGTTTTAGTAAATTATTCATCATTTTACTTGGTAATTTTATTACAGTATTCTGCGTTTGATTTTGTATTTGTAAGGATGTCAAAGAAATGTGATACTGTTGCGCTGTTTGTAGTGCTGGAGATAATGGCCAGTCGATAAGAGCGAGTGACACGGACTAGCAATAATTAGTACGATAACACTAAAAGCACAGTAATAATCAAAATTACTGCTAGTTTATTTTTGCTGTTGTGAAACGTTTTAGAAGACATAAGAACAGAAAATTTTCTTTCCGTATTTTCTACGACGAAAGTTACTGAATGTGTGTCAGCATAGTGCAGGAGGACGCAGCACAGTCTAGTGCGAGTATTTACCCTAGTCTCTCTACTCCTCGCCAGCATAAGCGGCGGGCAATACATATTGGCATGTAATCTGAATCAACAGAAAAGTTATGTGTGTTCCAACACACAAAAAATATCCTATACTTGGCGATTGGTGACAGAAATGACCTGAGCATGTTTCTCCATTTCTTGGATTCTGCCATAATCACCAGTTGCTGCCATTACATTCAGTGCTTGGAAGTAAAGGCAACGACTCAACGCGTGTCATCTTCACTCCCAACCATGGAGGATTGCCGGCCTCGGTTGCGTAGGGGCTAGAGTGCTAGCTCCGCCTGCCGAAGGTCGCCGGTTCGAGTCCGGCCGGGGGCATGGGTGTTTAAGTGTTGTCTCTGTGAATGTCATGTCCGTCCTGTGATGTGTCTATGTGTCATACTTGATAGCAACAAATCACATTGAGCTGGCTGTATGGCCTCAGTAGCCGAATGCCAATAAAAAAAATAAAAAATAAAAATAAAACCATGGAGGAAGGAAATATATGGAGGAGAAGTGATGGTAAATCTGTGAAGCAGGCTCTAAACTCTCGCGCATGTGCAGTGGCGGCAGCGGCGATTTTGCGTTCACAAACAAATGCGATGTTCACATCGTGTTAGAAGCTTTGATTATTTCATATTGTAATGTGTATAAGTGTTTTATAATGCCATCTTTTGTTGCATATGGTTGTACAAATAGGCAAGAGAGGGAAGAACCTGGAATATCATTTCATAAGTAAATTGAATTCTAATTATCGTTGTTGAAGTGGGCGGTAGGTTTTGCAAACTTCGGTGCCTGTCTATAAATATTTAATCATAGCTCTCAATGGGATGACATTGTTTTCAAATTTTTGTTGGTTTAGTGTAGAAAATCAGCATACCTTGCTATTTTGCCCATTTATTTATTTATTTCTCGTGTCCAGGACATAACAAGTTGAAAAAACAAATAACATTAATTAATTAATATCAAACTATAAACACAATTAAATAGAATGTGACCAGAATTCCGCAATCTTGATGGCCTTCTCGTTTGCCCTGTAAAGGTCGTCGATATTGCAGGTTTCAGGGAGATTCCTGCATATCAGAAGATGTTGTGGGTTCTGAAGCTCACCACATTCCCATAGATCATTGTCATTAGTGTACCTCCATTTTTTAATATTATATTTACATCGGGACACTTCAGTTCTTAATCTGTTTAGAGCCTTCCATATAGCATATGGCTGATTACATCCCGCAGCCGGTGCCTCTTTGATGTTCCTCCACTGTTCTTCAGGCAACGAATTTCGCCATAGTTCTAGACGGCGTGCTCCAGTAGAAGATGTTATGGCTGAAGTTGATTGTACGAAGCCCTTCCTTGACTTCAGCCTTGTGGGTTGAGGTTCGTGTCCAAACAAAGGGTGTCTGGGGTCTGTTTCTTGTTTCCTCTTCTCCCTCTCTGCAGCTGTTTTCCTACGAATGTCAGGTGGTGCTATACCCATGATTTGGTATATTTTACTAATAGGAGTTGGTTTTAGGCAACCTGTTACAATGCGACCAGTATCATTCAATGCTATATCAATCTGCTTAGCATGTGCAGAGTTTTGCCAAACTGGTGCTGAGTATTCTGCTGCAGAGAAACTAAGTGCCAAGGCAGATGTACGAAGCACATTTGCATGTGCTCTCCAGGATGTACTTAATAAGTTTCCGGATGATGTTGTTCTGGGCAGATACTTTAAGTTTCAGATCCTCACAATGGGTTTTGAATGTGAGAGATCGATCAAGCTTTACTCCTAGATATTTAGGTGTATCGCAGTGTAGTAGTTGTTGCCCCCTCCAGTTGATGTTCAGCTTCCTTCTGGCTTCTCTGTTTCTCAGATGGAATGCACAGACCTGTGTTTTTCCAGGGTTGGGCTTCAAGTGATTAGCATCATAATACTTGGCCATATCTTCAAGAGCTGTTGTTCAGCTTCACCTCCACCGCCTCAAAGGTTGTGTCTTGAGCTGCAACTGCTGTGTCATCAGCATAAATGAATGCTCTTGATCCAGGAATAATTGGTTGATCATTTGTATATATGTTGTACAAGAGCGGGGCCAGCACACTACCCTGACGGAGGCCATTCTTCTGAGTTCTCCATCAGCTCTTCTTATTGTGGAGGGTGACGTAAAACCTTCTGTTTTGTAGTAAACACTGGATGACTTGTGTAAGATGGTAGTCTTTTGTGATGGAATATACATTACTTATCAAAATTTTGTGGTTGACTGTATCATACGCCGCTGTGAGATCGATGAGTGCCACACCTGTAACCTGTCCTCTTTCATACCCATCCTCTATATACTGTGTGAGGTTAAGAATTTGGCCGCAGCATGACCTACCAGGTCGAAAACCAGCCTGTTCCTTTATAAGCATTTTGTCAATGCACTCTGAGATACGATTGAGGATCAATCTCTCCAAGACTTTGTATAAATGACAAAGGAGTGAAACTGGTCGGTAGGTTTTTTGGATCTGTTGGTTCCTTTCCAGGCTTCAGCAGTGCCACAACTTTGGCTTTTCGCCAGATCTTGGTGATCTGTAAGTTGAAGGTGCAGGCATTCATTAAATTCAAGATCCACTGCTTTGTAGCTGGGCCAAACATTTTAATTTGCTCTGTTCTCAGGTCATCTAAGCCTGCAGCTTTGTTAATCTTCAAAGACTGCAAGGCGGCTTCCAGTTCTATCAGTGTGAATGGATTCTCAAGATTGTCTTGCTCGTCAGAGTGCCTTTGGAGCTTTCTTTTTTCAAGTCTTCTTCTAGTCTTTCCTTTCAGTAGCAGTTGGTGTGCTATTTGATTTGGACTAATTTTAAGGAGACTAGGTGGAGT
Source organism: Vandiemenella viatica (assembly GCA_031002005.1). NCBI lineage: Eukaryota > Metazoa > Arthropoda > Insecta > Orthoptera > Morabidae > Vandiemenella > Vandiemenella viatica. The sequence continues at coordinate 1,784,416 of JARYHS010007075.1, forward strand.
GCTACTTGGATCACAATTAATGTTTTTCAGTAATTTCCAAGCCTTACGACTATTCTGTTTCATGTTTAAATCTGACATTAAATTGCACCATTTATCTCTTCTAGCAGTAGACACAGCGCGTAGGAGATCTTCACCTGTCTGTATGGTTTCTTCAGAAAAAGGATCTTCTTTGCAAAGGTGCCCGTATCTCTCAAGAAGAAACTTGGAGTCATTATCCAGTCCAGCGACATAAGTTGTTCTACAGCCTCGAGGAATATGTTTCCGTGAGATGGCTTTAACTATTTCAATAAATTTGTCGTATGCATATGGAGATGGGTCGAGGTTTAGCACTTCCTCATCTAGTTCTTGAGAGAACTTTCCCCATTGTGCTTGTTTGATACTGAATCTTCTTTTAAACTGAACAGACTCTGGCTTCACTACTGCTTCAACAGTGCAGATAATTGGTCTATGTTGGGTACGTGGTATTGGCTCCATAACATTCTTCTTTGACTGTTTGGCAATGTGTTCACTGACAAAGATGTTATGTGGGTTGTATCCACCCTGCCATCTTCCACTACTAAAAGATGGTGGCAACTTTGGGCCATATATTAGCATTAGGCCCATATATTCAAGCCCATTCTTCAAGGTCCTCTCCATTTTTATCAGTTTCCCTGTAGCCCCAGGATATACTGTGGCAATTGAAGTCACCCATAACAATCTTTGTTTGATGGGAGTGGAAGTTAGGTGGTTCTGTGAATCTAAATTCGGCATTTGGTGGCTTATACACTGATGTCACGGTGCATGATTTGATTTCGGTGGTCAGTATCTCTATTTCGCCATCTGAGGTTACCCCTGTTGAAAGAATCTTTAGAACCGGTTTGGCGAAAACTGCAGCTGCCATACTTTTCACTTGGTCTCTCATTAATAAGGTTCATTCCATTGATTTTTGGCCTTCTGTCATTTGGACCTCCATATGTCTCTTGAACCAATAAAAAGTCACATTTTGAGTGTTTACAGATATCAGATAATAAAATCTCTTTCTCTGGTGATATACCTTCGATGTTTATTGATTTAATTGAAAGAGCTGGCTTTGAAAAAAAAAAACGTTTATTTTGAAATTTGTCCTGGTGGTGGAAGGATCTGCCATTAGGACTATTCCTAATGTTGCCCAGGGTACACCCGATCGTATTAGTTTTCATATTTCACTATTCTGCACGATCTTCGAGGAGGCTCCTTCCGTGTACCCCATTTTGCCCATAATAGACTAGCATTACTTTTGAACGAGTAGTTGAAAATGATGATTTAAACGGGTGTGTTTTACATCGCGATTCAGTGAATTTAGTATTGCGCTTTCTTTCGTCACGTTGCAGTTTATACTGACAGTGTATGATGAAATTAAATGTGTTAAATTATGCTATGCAATCTAGGAATCTTGATGAAGCAAATGATGTTGTTACTGAAAATACAGTTTGCGATTCAAATACGCGTGTGTGGGTATGTCTATATAGTTTGATTCTGTAGCGGCAATTTAATGGAGATTGTGGTTAGGTCTAAATGCAGTCTGTACCAAAATGGTTTTGTTGTTCCATAAGGGACAAAGAATTTATCTATTACTGTTAGTAATTTCATGAGAACCAAGTTAGTGACAAAACGTGTATCGCGATATAAACTGCTTCCAGGTATTCCCAATTAAGCTTACGATGTATAGTAACAAGATAACTATTTTTATTCTGATCTAGGCCGCATTTCAACCTACCCACCAGTTTTAGTAAAAAAATTGAAATATCCATTCTGCATGTCCACCATGAAATTCATTGTGGCTTAGGCAGAATTAATTTTTGATTCCAGGCCGCATATCAACCCAATCCCAGTATATCCCGAAAACTAAGCAAGATATCGAAAAAATTTATTCTTTATTTTCGATTTGTCTCGTCGTTTTACATAAGAAGCGATATTTAAATTTGACTTTTACGAAATTTTTCTTCTGTATTTCAACTCAAGACACCTCATTTTGAGACAGTATATCTCGAGAACTAGGCGTGATATCGAAAATTTTGATTCTTAATTTTTTATTTGCTTCGTCTTTTTAAATAAGAATCAAATTTGACTTTGACCAATTTTTTCCTCTGAATTTCAACCAAAACCATTTCACGTTTGAGACAGAATATCTCGAAAAATAAGCATCATATCAAAATATTTTATTCTTCATGTTTTATTTGCCTCATCGAGTTACATAATAATCCATCACCAGATTGCGGCGTTACTTTTATCCTAGAGTACCCTTGAGGTTTCTGTATGGGCGTCGTCTCCATATATTTCCTTCCTCCATGCTCCTAACAACAGCATAGATAAACAGCAGTCACAGACGATACTGTTCAATCCATTGCCGTGTCCACAAAAATCTGTTACCATATTTAAGAAAACAGTAGATTTAGCGATATTGCTTCTTCATACTTCATCGGGAAAAAACTCGCTATTTATATGCACATATGTGCTTTCAAATATGTTTTGATAAGTAATGCGCTCTGAAAAACCATTTTCTTCACAATACATTAAGGTCGTATGAAAACGAAATGAGAGTTTAGTTTAGAAGTGGCGGACTTTCCTGCACCAGTGTTGATTCTGAGCAGGTATATTCCTTTCTGATTGTAGTGTTTTAGAAAAGAGTAAACTTATAATAGTGGCCCAACATACAGTAACTATTTTTCCTCTTCCAAACTGTTCACAGGGCAAGGTATAAGATGTATGGTGCCTAATGAAAACCACATAAAGATTGCGAGTTGATGTTCGTTAAATAGAATCCCAACACTTTGAAACTGAAGTTATCCAACAGTAGACAATTTTTAACAATAGGTTGTTTATTATCTTACACAAATAGGAAGAATATAATGAACAAGTAATGATCACAAAGTAAGAATTATACATACTCCATTCAAATGCAACGACCAACATAGTTCTTTGGAGTTCAGTGCTTGCAATCATAATAAAGTCTTTCTACTTTATTCACATAACAATAATTATTCGCTTCCACCACTTTAAGAATCCTGTATCTAGAAAAGGGTTCCTTATTATAAGAAACTGATCCATATATATAGTCGGCTAACTGTAAGCCAGAACGAACAATAAACAATGGAGATACTGATTTACAGTTCAGGAAATGCGCGTGAAGAAACTATTTATATTAAACTGTCGCACAAGATGTCGTTCATGGGAAAAAATAATGAAGAGAGAAACAGAATATTTCAATTTCAGTGTACTGACAATTCCAATGAATATATCACTAAAAATCTAACAGAACCTGATTAAGACCTACTTTTGTTTCTATGTATTCATCACGTAGTATAATATAATTGGATATAAATTTCTGTTATACAGCTGTTAAAACTAACATTTATAGGCTTCAAATCTAATAATTATCACTAAATAAAATAGTTAAGTAATGTATTAACTAATTATACAAAGTATCATCATTGAAATTGAATCACATCAAATACGTAAAAGATGATAAGAACCAGTAGATCCACAGCACACCCCAATGATATTTTTACATATGTCATTATTAACTGCCTCAGATGTTTCAAGAGAATGTTGCATAACAGAGATCTATAGCATCCTTATGGTAGATTTTAATTAATGGTCAGCACTAGAAGGCTTAGTTCCCAGAATACTCCACCTATTGGAAAATATACTTAAGCATGCATCAGAAAAATAACTGGGTGTTGACCCTCAAATATTGAGAGATGGTATGAGAACTACAATACAGGAATCAAACACATTCAAGCTGCCAACTGAATAACAGATGTTTTTGGGAGTTTTATTGCTTGTCAATGTTATTAGTGTGGGGAGTGAATTGGGAGAAATTAACAGAAAACAATTTTCCTATCATGTTCGAAATAAACCATCCCACTATTTACATGGAGACGCTGTAGAAAACAATAGATAACCAAAATAAAGACTGCCGACGTAAGGATCAAAGTTGTGTCCTCTCAAAATAAATGCTAAGCCTTGTCAGATCACCTGCCAGACCTACTGATAAATATCGATATATTTTCAGAGGTAAACTGATCGAAGCCTGATGGTTCACTAAGAACTGTAATAGAGAGTTCTACCTCCATCAGATTCATCCACAGGACCTTAGCAACTTGTTCACAGCCTAGTTCTATATATTGCAACATTACTGATAAAATTTCAGATTTGAAAACTTTAAATATACTCAATGGTTCAATCACCTCGTGTACAATATACACTGGTTGGAAAATTACAAAATTGGTGATGGAGGTAGGAAACCACATCTCCTTTGTGAAGTTGATTAAGCTATTTATTTAAAACTGCATTTAAAGTACACCTGATGCACATACAGAAAATTATGAAAGTATTTTTGTAACAAAAAAACTTTAAATGCAGTGGACAGTATTTCTTATAGTCTTCACTACCACCAAAAAGAGGAAGCTTAATTTCAGACTATTAAGATCTATGGCAATCTTAACAATTCCAAGAACTGAAAATTAACATAGTTACATATTGAGAATCAAATAAAATATCTTGTAACATAATTCTAAATATAAAAAGAACACTAAACATTCAAAAATCAAATATAAAAAGTATTATTAGAAATAGTACTCTCATTAACTATAACAAATTTAAAAATTCCATCTGTCACATAGGAACACTAGCACAAACACTTATCAATCATGGGTCTAACATCAATACTCATATTTTTAGCAGAGTTAGTGAGACAACAAATTTTCTCAACTAGAATATTTTTGTGTAGTTAAAATGTCAAGAGATATAAAGAAAGAAGATGGTTATATCTAGTTTTATGTCTTCAAAATCAAAAGCTAATCATATTGGTCGTATCCCAACGATATTTTTTTGGGGCAAAAATAACTCAGACATATTCTCTTCAAAGAGTGGCATCATTGTATCAACGAAACAAACAGAAAAAGGTAAATTAAATAAAGAAGTTTCATCGGACGATTTTAAACAATAATTGAGCCACACACAGTTTAATCAATTACAAAAAAACTAGATAATAAACAAGTGACTTGAGAGCACAGAATTATTGGATGTATAAATAGTGATAAAGAAATACACCAAATTTTTTTAGATATTTTATTCACTGTTATAAATAATAAAAAAAACACCAGTATCATTAGTTAATTTTACTCACCATTTTCTGACTAAACTAAAATAAAACAATAAATCCAACAATAAAATGTCTGTAACACAACATACAAACATTTTTGTTAATATAATCGTTAATACCTACCAGGCTAAGAAAATAATTGAATGAATTTGACAAAACATTAACACAATTCCATTAGACTGAGTAATCGAATTCTGCAACATTTCAACCAAATAATGCATGTATTATTTAATAGACATAAGGGTTAATGGAAAGTGTGCACAAAACATTCAAATATCCGAAATTGATGCCTAGTCAAATGGAATCTTCCATGGTTTATAAGCCAACAAGCACTGTAAACTATTTTATAAGATTTTCACACAGCTCAGGGCTGCTACATATAGATGATGATATGCTGTTTGAGGTTACAACATAATCCATATGATAATTACAAAGTTTTATTAGCATATGATATCTCACATCTATGGCTTCTTTAAAGTGTTATGATACTGAAAATATTTTTCACAATCTCCAGTCTAAAGTTTTTAAACTACATGGACACATTTATGTCCTATACAGAAACTATTTATCAAAATATTCATGAAAATAAGGTAGCTTATCAGTATAGGTACAAGTTCACTTGACCGCTTACACAATAATCCACAAATTACAAGCATAAGGCTACTCGCCTATAAATCTTTTATGAGTTTTGTAGCTTGTTGTCTTCTTAGATATTTTTCCAGAAACGTAGTTTAAATCACTTATATGACTACTTCTTTTGCATCTTAAAAGGATACCATAGAGCTAAAATGATTTTCTAAACACTATAATAAGAATTGTTTTATACAATAGGTAACGTGATATCATAAAAAAATCACAACAAAATTTACAAGTAGGCTATAATGCTACTCACCGATATTACTAGACCAACTAAACCACTGGCCACAAACTTCACAAATATAAGGTAGCTTGCCTGTATAAATAATTTTATGCAGCTTGCAGCTAAAAGAATGATTATACAGTTTCCCATAAACTGCACAAAGTTGGTCATTCATGTGGATATTATTAATATTCTCTCATATCTGGATGTTGTGGATTATTTTCCTCAATTGCTGACAATATTAACAAATAAATTACGCCAAAGCAATTGACTTTTTGTATTTTTTGATCTCCCATTCACGTTTCACTTCTTTTGCAGAAGCATTTTCAGCGTTTTTTTCTTTTAATTATGTACAAATGTCATAAGTTGATTATGTTGTGTTTCCTACAGTGGAATTATTATCTAACTTATAATCTAATTACATTTTGTGGTCCATTGCATTTCTTTAGCTCCATTCTTAGCATCAGTGCTTTTGCATTTGGTGAGAAATGTCTTCATTATTCAGATGGTGGTTGTCACAACATTACACTTTTTGCACTGCACTGTGTGTTTTTTCTTGTGAATGGTTGTTGTGTTTGGTTTACATTCGGGTTTGTGTCGTTATGGGGTGTTGTTTTGTTTTGTTCAGTCATCCATTTGTTAGGCGGTTTTTTCAAATGTAAATGATTGTCATTAGTTTTTTTGTGTGTCCTTGTTTATTGTGCTTTGCCTGTATCGATGTTTTTTTATTATTTTAGTTTCAATATTGTGTAGAGTGTTTACTATTATTTTTCCATATGTTAGTGCTTTTTGTATGTGATAGTTCTCTTGAAATGTTAGTATTTATGGTTTGTTGTTATTCATGGTGAGTATTTGGATGTGTGTGTGAATATTTGTTGGGTGGTGGTGTGTTCTTGTAAGTGTTCTGCAAATGTTGAATGGTTACTATATTTTAGAGTTCTTATGTGTTCCTTGTATCTGGTTTCGAATTTTCTGCACATTTGTTCTATGTACTGAGCTTCGCATTCATTACATGTAAGCTTGTATATTTCTGAGTTGTGATATTTATTGGATTGTGTGTTATTTTTAATGTTTTTATGTATTGTGTTGTCTGTTCCGAATGCTATTACACATACAAATTTGCAAATATACTCAAAAAACAGGGATTAAAAATAGCATTCACAACAGACAACACAATACCTAAAAACATTAAAAATAACACAATCCAACAAATATCACAACTCAGGAATGTACAGGCTAACATGCAATGAATGCAAAGCTCAGTACATAGGACAAAAGTGCAGAAAATTTGAAACCAGATGCAAGGAACACATAAGAGCTCTAAAAATACATTTTCTGAACACTTACAAGAACACAACCACCACCCAACAAATACTGACACAGACATGCAAATACTCACCATAAACAACGACAAACCACAAACAATAACATTTCAAGAGAACTATCACATACAAAAACCACTAACAGATGGAAAGTAATAATTAATTAATACAAAAACCAGACACACCCAACACTATACACAACACTGAAACTAAAACAATAATAAAAAATCGACACAGGCAAAACCACAACAAGCAAGGACACAAAAAACCACAAACCTCTAGTGACAATCATTTACAATTGAAAAAACCCGCCTAACAAATGTAAGACTGAACAAAACAAAACAACACTGTATAACGACACAAACTCGATAGTAAATAAAACAGAACGGCCATTCACAAGAAAAAACACATAGTGCAGTGCAAAAAGTGTAATGTTGTTACAAGCATTATCTGAATAATGAAGACACTTCTGACCAAATGCAAAAGCACTGATGCTGAGAATGGAGCTAAAAGAAATACAATAGACCACAAAATGTAACTAGATTATAAGTTAGATAATAATTCCATTGTACCAAACACAACATAGTCAACTTATAATGTTTCTATATAATTAACAGAAAAAACCCGCTGAAGATGCTGCTTAAAAGAAATGAAACGAGTACGGGAGATCAAAAAATACAAAAAAATTCAGTTGCTTTGGCGTATTTATTTGT
>JARYHS010007075.1:1793434-1820206 GCA_031002005.1 Vandiemenella viatica
TGTATTTCTTCTCCTTGGGATTAGAGAAGTTTTGCAGGAATCTCATCACTTTCAATTGCCTTATTTGATTTAAAATAATTCAAGAATAAATCAGGATTTTCCAAGACTTCAGTATAGATACCACCTTCTTCTACAAGTGTACTGCTTTTGAAATCAACTGTATCTTTGTATTCCTTGCATCAGTTAGCTCTATTTTCTGAACTATCTTCAGCAGATTAAATGTTTATACATTCTTTCTTCAATTCTCAAAAATTCTGTTTGATTCTTCTATAAGCTACATTTATTTTATCTATGACCATTTCCTTTTCTATTTCGTCACGCTTTTCTTGGAGGCATTTTTCTTTTGCTTTTTTGCTCAGGCATCTTGTTCCCTAAAGCTTAATGTTTCCTTACTAGCTTTGATTACTTCTATCTTCAAAGCATTTTTTCATCCTCAGTTGAACATGTTTCAGAGTTATTTCTTAGACACACATCTGCCATCTCCACAGATATTACTATCATGTTGGATTATTTAAATTTGTTCACTTCTAGTCTGTTTATACTACTTGAATGGTTCGAAAATAATTTGTTTGCCAAGTTTCTTTTTTTTTTTGCAAATGTTTAACAACCTGCTTCCCCATTCATTTCTTTATTCTAACTTCTTACAGTGTTCCTCTTTTTCTTCTCCCACAACCTCATTCCAATCACCCATGATTATTAGATTTTCCTCCTCCTTTACAATTTGAATTAATTCTTCAATTTCAGCATATTTTTTCTCTATTTTTTTGTCATCTTCCTGTGATGTTAGCTTATGCGCTTGTATTAATTTGTTTGAAATGGGCTTAGTTTCAACCCTTATAAAAATAATCCTGACTCAATGAAGCTGCATCCTGTGGATTTCTTGGATAATTTTGAAACATACGCACCGTTTCAAGTTGCTTCGGATGACAGGAAGGTGAGAATGATGCATGAATATATGAGAAACGTTCTAGAATTCCTAAAACACTTTTGATCAACAGAGAGAAAAGTAGCGGTCCAATCTGAATTAATGCTTGGGGAATCTATTCACCTGGTAAAGGAATAAAACAAGATTTCTTTATAAAATGTTTGGCGAAGTGTCAGTACCTAGACCAGCTGTATAGCGAAGCCGAATATGTTGAAATATTTATGGCCAGGTTACCTGAACCCACGCAACTGATTTTTTCTATCCATCAGATAAACAATGTAACTGAAGCTATCGAGGTGCTGGGGGCCTCGATGTTCATGAGAATGAATCTGAACAGTTCATGAGAGAACCGAGCATGGTGTGTGAGCGGTCAACTCTCTGGCAACGCATTCTGGAAGACGCCAGTTCGAATCCCCATCTGGGCATCCAGATTTGCGTTTTCCATGGTTTCCCCGAATCACTCCAATCTAATGCCGGTGTTAGGGTCTTCGGTGGTTTAAATTAATATACTGATTAATTAAAATATAATCCACCAGAAGGTTATGTTGAAGATGTTTGTTTATTTTCAAAAAACAACAAGTCAGCGATATTTGTCACAAGCAAAGATACAATGCAGAGATACTATTGCAGTCTTTTTCAGATGCAAAGTGACTGTAAACTCATTTAAAACTGTACAAACATGTTGTAGACATCATAATTTGCATTAATACATGGAATGACAAACATTTAGAAATTCTCTTGCACAATTCAGTTCTTAAACATATTAAATGGACTTTAAATAATTTTCTTTCATAAAACAAAATCTATATACACTGATTTACAAGAAATTGCAAAATAAACATACCTGATCACATTCAAGCAAACTTCAGCTCACTACAAATACTTCATACAGTACAATACTATTCAAAATTCAGGTATGAGGGCTGTTACACCGGGATGCTTCCTTCAAAAGGCCATGATCCAATTCCTTCCCGTTCATTGTACCCGCTCCCATCCCACCTCTAATGGCATTGATGTCGACGAGGTGTAAAACTATAAACAAATAAAAACCTGAGCGAGAGAAAATCACGATGGGTTCCACAAGAGATGAAGGAGAGATGCCTACAATAATCAAAGAGATAAACGTAATTGTGGGCAAAACTATTTGAAGAGGAGATGAAAAACTGGGACTGTAGTAGAAGTAATTTTAACTTGGCTTGAACAAGGACTATACAGAGGTCGATGTAGAGAGAGGAACCAGCACAGAGAGAGCAGGCGACTAGCAATCCGTTCAAGGGAAAGCAAGAAACCGGAAACTGCCACTGTTTTGGTCCAGCCAGGGGCAGAACAAGCTGTTGGACCACAGAGAACCGGTAGCAGAGAGGAAAATGAAACCAACGCTCCTACAGAAAGGGCAACGAGTGACTACAAAAAGAGGTGTTGACTTTATTAGATCTGAAAGACCACGAATTCCCTTGTATATCTGGAATGTTTATGGAATGTGGTGTAGTTGATTCGAATTGTATGTTGGCAGAAATCGAAGAATTTTGGCAAAACTGCAAGAGAACAGGTGATTCTGTCATAAGTACTGTGAGATGATTTACCCAGAGAAGGCGTAGGAAGTAATAGTAAGGCACGTATACCCTATTTCGAAGTGAACGAGAGTCCACATTCAAACGAAGGAAGGCCTAGTTGAGAAAGGTTAGAAAAAGGAGGAATGTCCAGTTGTGAAGAGGAAGAATATCCCATTTGTGAAGGGAGCTATGATGGAAGGTGTTATACATTCAGTGATAGGAATGATGATAATCAGAATAACAGCGACACTCCTACAGGAGAAGTCAGGGAATTGAGAAGAGCAAAGTGAAGGGAAAAGAATTCTCATTCAACAAATGTGGTAAGAATCAAGGAAGGGGTAGCAATGGAGGGAGCAGATAAAGAAAAAAGAGAAGCAGATAATGACTACAATAGAGAAGAAGAGGATGACACTTTGGGAGAATATGAATGCATGTGCAAGGCAACAGATGAACCAGTCCAATGTGTCCTCCATTCAGAATGGTTGAATCTGGGGTGGAAAATTAGTTCCATTGACAAACAGAGAAGGATTTACAGGAATCAAAGTTAACTACACTGAAGTTGAAGACATCCCAGAAGGAGGATGAGGCCATCGGTAGAGAGAGAGGAAGAAGTTGACAAGAACAGAGGGAAAAAAAGAACAAAAGGAGTCTGATATCATAGAGGGTGGAGGATTCGAAGTATGCCCACTGGACATTCAAGAGGATTTCAAAAACATTTTTGCTGACAAACCGGGACAGTTCAGAGTAAAGGAAGGAAAGCCTTTCTCCATAAAACCCTTCGCAATTCTGTTTACGAAGATGAAACAAAGTAAGAAAAGAGTTAGAGCGCGAGGAAAATTGGGAATCATAGAAATGTCACAAAGCAAGTTTGCTAGCCCGCTAGAAGTGGAGATAAATGCCAACCAATCTATTAGATTAGTGTTATGGTAGATGCTAGAGCCATAAATAAAATTTTGATAACTGAGAGGGATCACCTCGAGAGACTGGAAGATATATTACAAAAGTTCCTTGGAGTGAGATATTTATCGTATCTAGACCTTACTTCGTCTAATTGGGATACCCAGTCATAAAGACTCAAGGAAGTACACCGCCTTCAGGTGCTTACATTTGGACTGAATTATTCTGTGCCCCCTTTCATTAGAACTATATATCAAGTAGTGAGCAGTGAAATAAGAGATAAAGTGCAGGTAAATGTTAACAATATAATCGTTGCAACCAAGATGATTGATGTATATTGGAAACTAATGAGGGAAATCCTTACAGCGATCCAAAATGCTTTATGACTTTGAAAAAGAAGATATGCGTTTTTATCCAATCACTATTTTAAAACTTATAGGTCATATCATCACTCCTGAAGGAATTTTGGTCAACGACTCAATGCTAGAGGCCATCGAGGGCGACCCACCAATAAGATTTAACTGAAGACTTTTGTGGGGCTATGTGGCTATTATCGGAAGATTTACCAGAACAAACAATTGAATAGCACCAACTTGAGAAGATTAGAACAAAAGAATGTAATCTGGAAGTGGACGAAAAGAGTCTGTGTAGGATTTCCAGAACATCAAAAGGATTTGTCACAAAAAAGAATCCTTGGAGTTGGATCTTTGCCTGGCAACTGATAGTTCTCACTGTGGCCTTCGACCAAAAATTTTCCAAAAAGTGGAAAATAGATGGACAAAAGGAATGTTAAATGCACACGAAAATGGGATATTGCGTCACGGAGAATGAAGTAGTAGCCCTAATTGTTAGTCTACAGAAGTTATCTTTTCTTGGCAAAAAGGTGATCATACACTACAGAGCATTTTTATTTTTAATGAACATATAGAAGGTTAACCTGTTGAGCGCTATTGCTGCAAGAATTTTAATTTCACAATAGGAAAGGAGAATATAATGACCAACTACTTGTCAAGAATCCCGGCTATAATGATGGATAATGATGAATATTTTCAGACGGTACAAGAAGCTACCTTAATTTTCACGAGGGAGTATCTCATGAGAACAAGATCATTAAGTGGATGAAGGTAATGAACATTTAGCAAAGGGAGGATCAAGTGTGGAGATAACCTCAGCGTAGTTAAATTCAGCCATGCGGCAGCTATATTAAATACTTCCTTTGCTCAGCTATTTTGCTTGTTTTTTATTTATACATTCCTTTGTTATTAACTCTCTTTTGTAGAGTTAATAGTATAAACCACACAGATAATCCACAAAAAATTTAAATATGTGAGAACTATTACTATATCTTATTAAAGTTAGTATTTTATCATAAATATTGAAAGTAAAATTTAAAAAATTCATTTTATTTTAGACAACATTAAATTAAAAAAAAAACTTGCTAGGGAAAATATATTGCTGGAATCAACCACTTGTTTTATTGTTTGTGATTTCTCTTCTTATTTAGTATTATGGGAAAGTGGGATGCCTTCTCTTCTAAAGTAAAATGTGATATGAAGCTGGATCAGAATGGCTGAAAGAACTCAGAACAATATATAATATTGGAATCTCTTGTTCATTTCAGCTTGATTCTCTTTTTTTAATGACAAAAAATGGAGAGTTTTGTAACTCAAATGTTTTTTTATGTATATTAAGAGATATCTTCGCCTATTGTGAACTGATTTTAATTAGTTTTTATAATTAGATGGGTATACCTACAAAATGATCAGTTATAAAAAATTGTACAGAGATCCAAAAATTATTTTTGATGCGAGTTAATTAAAAATTTTGGCATATCCATTTAACATTGTCTGTCAGATGTTTCTCGCGGTTGAAATGTTTACCATGAAACACGCTACATATGTGATTAGGTGTATGACATTGCTATTTCATTAGGAAGTTTATATCACAGTTTATATACATATAAATAAATCAATCTGATTGAGATCCTATGAATTTCTTAGAGGCTACTCAATTCGAGAATTGAAATATTGGAAAAATCATATCGCTGAACTGGGATTGTGAAATTCATTAAGCTCAATATGCACATTCTTAAAGAAATTGGAATTATGTCTCTATTTGACTGCATTTATTATGTTAAGATCAGATCAAACTATTCCTTCACACCTTTCACTGCACCTTAGCTGTAATCGCCCATAATTACCCATCTATTTATTATCTTTAGTTGGTTGTGGAATGTCCACCCCTAGGTTAAAAACTGGTTGTTGGACAGATAATGTAACCTCATAATTTCTGTGAGAGCTTCCTCGTTGTGTGGGCTATTTAATAATTTCTAGTGTTTCAAGCCAAACTGGTAAACATTACTTTATTCCTGATGTTTCATTACATCAGATAAAATTTTTATAAGCTCTCATTATTGCAAGTTTGTGATCACACTGCCCATATATCTTTTAAAATATTGGTTGTATTTAGTTTTTAGTGGTACTATATTTCACGTTGGATTTAAATATGGGTAGGTCTTCTAAACACGCTGCTCGTGTCAGATAGTGCCATTTAGATGAAACTATTGCTGAAAGGGATTTTTGAAAAGAAACAGGGAACGAAAATACAACCACAATTTCAAAAGAGAATGATGAACAGCATACTCATAAACTTGAACAAATTAGAGCTAACGTGTTTCGAATGCCAAACCATATTTAACTTTCCAAACAAACTAAAATACCACAAAAATTTTAATAGTAATTTCTTACAAAAAAAAACTAATAGCTTAGTAAAAATATACCAAAAATTATTTTAAAATATGTTTTTTCCTTGTTTAGAAGACAGTAAATTTAAATAGACAGTACTTTATATAACTGTTATTGAAATTTTAATATTATTCAGTTATTTTTGGAGTCAGTGCCAGCCATGGTAAGAAAAAAATGATGATAAGGAATGACAATAATACATTAGATTAATTGTGAAGCATTTATCATATTTTGCCAGCTGACACTGTAGAGTCTGAGATATTCTAGACTACCAAAGATGCCAATCCACAGATTAAAATATGATTTAATTTGGTTTGCTAAACGTTCCCTCGCAGAAACAATTTCTGCTTCATTATCCACTGTGAAATAATCGGAATTTCCATGTATACTATTTGTGCCATCTGGAAAATCAAATGAAGTCCACTAAAAACTTCTTGTGTTTCAATCCGCGTCAAAATTGAATTATCTGGAATCCGAACGATTTAATTTTGACGTGGCTTGAAACCTGAGAATTTTTATACAGCATTGCTGCTGCAAAATTGTACATAGTTATCTAAAGTGCTTTAAATCGTTCCTGCGATGGCAGGCTGCCCACAAAGCACAAGCTTTCACTGATTCCAGAAATAACTGATTAATGTTAAAATTTCAATAACAGTAATGTAAATTATTGTATATTTAGATTTATTTTCTTCTAAGCTAGGAATAAACATATTTTAAATTTTTACTGCGTTTCTTAAGGCGGTTTTTGTTATTTTTTGAATGCTCAGTATTGGATATAACACCAACATTTAACTAGCTGGCTTATTATAGCATGATTATTAAGGGAAGCCAGGAATGTGCCACTACCACTGATGTGCAAGTTTTATACTGTGAGGGTAGTGTAAGAATTTCTATACATGGCACAGAAAAGCCTTTACATTTAATAAATTTATTATTCACTTTTAAATAACAAAAATAATTTTTTCACCAATGTGATGGCTCTGTCACCGATCAGATGGGCTGTGACTGGGATATGTTGAATCCATATTGTTAATGTAAGAGCAAGTAAAGTATGGGTTGGGCCTCGCTACAGGCACACGTGGTATCTGTATGTTCTCCCAGGTTCAAATTCCCATCTGTCCATCCAGATTTCTGTTTCAATTGTTTCTCGAAATCAATCCAATTTAATGCCTGGATTGTTTCTTTAAAAAGGCAACAATTTGATTCCATCCCATTCCTTGGTCCTAGTCATTTCCTGCCTCTGATGACCATGGAGGAAGGAATATATGTAGACGAAATAATACTAAATCTGTGAACCCTTATAAAAAAACCTCTACTCCTACTGCTCATGTGCGGTGGTCATAGGAATCACCACAAAACGTTGGGCTGTTTGCACTGTGCCTACTGCTGTGAACATTTCATTTTCTAATATTTCAAAGTTTTTATACTGCCAAGTTGTGTTGCATACAGTTGCACAAACAGACAAGATAGGAAACAACCTGGAATAACGTTTCGTAGCTGAATTACATTGTAATTATCACCCTTGAAGTGTTAGATAGGTAACACTTCAAATCAGAGACTATCGCTATAAATGTATTCATTGCTCTCAATAGGATGATGTCATTCTCAAATGTTTGTTGGCGTAGTGTAGCTGGTCAGCATATGTTACTACTTTGCACCTAAAAGGCTAGTAAACAAGTGCTGAAAGTCTAATTTAATCGGGTCAAGTTTACTTTGTGATACAGTGAATATACATGCTTTAGTCCAGTTTCAGTTGACACTGAAAGTTTACAATGAAATTAATTGTAATAATTTGTGGTGTATGAACTACTTAACTTGATGAAGCAAACATTGTTGTTACCCGAAATGTAGTTCGCAATGTATTTCATGTGTTTAGGTGTGTCCAAATTGTTTGATTTTCAAGTGGCAATATTAATGGAAATGTGGGTAGGTTGAAATGCTGCATTTACCAGAAGGGTACAAACAATTTATTTATTAATAGTTGTTACTAATTTCATGAGCACCATCTTAGTGACACAACATCTATCATCGCGATGTAAACTACTCCCATCTAAGATTCTGACGTTTGAAGTAGTGTAAGAAGGTAAATGCACTGATGTTGCTAGCAAAGTAACATTGGCTACTAACAGTACAATATCAGTACAAGCTCAGAAGCTATGAGGTCTTTTGAAGCGTTCAATTTTTTTTTTTTTTTTTTTTTTTTTTTTTTTTTTTTTTTTTTTTTTTTTTTTTAAAAAAAGAAAGTTCTAAACATTAACCTAACCTAACCACCCCATTTTGGAGAAAGCATTTCTCGAGATCTAAGCGAGAAATCGAAAAAATGTATTCTTCACTTTCGATATGCCTCGTAGTGTTACATAAGAATCTATCATCAAATTTGATCTTAGGGGAATTGTTATTTTGAATTTCAACACAAAACTCCTCACTGTTGAGATAGTATATCTCGAGAACTAAGCACGATATATATATATAAAAAATTTACTCTTCATTTTTTATCTGCCTCCATAATAATCCATCATCAAATTGCGGTGCCACGATTGTCTTATGATTCCCTTGAGGTTTTTGTGCCTATTACCCGTGTTTCTATGGCCGATCAATATGATGGCCTACCCACCCCACATCTCTCTACCCAGCTTCACTCCAGTGCGTGGTGATGGTCCCTTGAGTCGTCTCCATATATTCCTTCCTCCCTGCTGATGACCTTCCCGTCGTTGAGGCATATATCAATGAGAGAAAAGTGTCACTATGAGCCAAGTATGTCTTTTACTTATTGCTGTATGAGCCATGGTTGTTTAGATGGCAGACCAATTTTCGGCTTGATCCCGTCAGTTTTTCGAGGCTCACATTTTCTACCTGCTTGGTAATCATTGTAATCATTGCAGCGACTTTGAAGTGTGAGAAGATTCCACTTGGATCGTAGTGTAGTCAGGAACTACTTCCTAACATAATACGTCTGCTGTGGCCATGCCAGACAATATTACCACAATTTCCACAGATGACTATTTCAGGAATCCTCTGATGATTCTACATGTTCTGTGGACCTCAGAGTGACTTAGTTTATTCAATTTAGAACAGGCACGCCCTGCAGTACAGTGTTAAAGCCAAAGTGTGGAAGCCACTGAGGCTATTGCCCATCTTTTTCCTGCCACTTTAACGTCAGATGATATTATTTCGTGCAGTTACTGTTATGATGACGCTGTAGTAGTGGTTTTTGGATATGGGATTTCTGTAACGAACCATGCCGAGTAATTTTTAATATCTCTGTGTTTCAAAGTTGTTATCTTTCAGTTAACGTTCTGCTTTAGATTAGCACCTTTAATTTCTAGTCTTCAGAGTTGGTCGTGGTTTGCTTGGAAATGTTATAAACATCGAGAATTTGTAACAATATGGTATTGGATGACTGGTGATTAAGTCTCTAACACATAGCTGACGCGATGTACATTTCAGGTAATCGGACATAGTGGATATTCCTGTAAGAATTAAATACAAAAAAGTTCGACGTAGTAATAGATGTGGAACTTGTAAAATGCTGAACACGTTCAGTTTGAAAATTAGTTTTTCATTAAAGTTTGTACCGTTTTAACGATGTTCCTATCAGTTTTATGGTCCAATTTGTTATTATGGAAGAGGCGAGACTTCAGTACTAAAGGCGGAAAATAAGCACCTACAGATATAGCGTGTAGAAGCCAGTAGATTAGTTACAAAATAAGTTGAAATCTATTGCACTTGTCTATAGGTAATAGACAATGTTTATTCAAATGAAAATTGAATCATCAAGTAATCATCTTCATAAAAAGTTTAAATTAAAATGCTAATATTATGCACCAACAGCACCAAAAATATTATGAATCAATACTTGAAGTATTATACAAATTTTTGTATTTCTCCAAAACAATACACATATCACTATGGTGTGCCTTTGCTAATGATAAACTAAGAGATGTGAGTTACAAATTTTGGGAACAACCGTCCTGTACACATATTCCGAAGGTTAAATAAGTTCCTGGAGAATATATTTCGAATCAAAGCAAATTATAGCAGATACATATTTTTCAGTCCAACCAGAATCGATCCTCAGGGATCAAATCCATTCATTGGAAAAGTCGTTGGACATAATGCACAGAACTACAGCGTATTTAGATATACGCCTTAGTGATACCAATTTCATATTACAAATCTCTTCTCTCTAGGGACTGCATAATCGAAGTCGCTACATTACACAATGCATTCCTATCTTAGCTCTTTACCACGTTGATTTTGAAGATCGTTCCCAAGCTCATATATTTAGCTGTGTTAATTCTTTCTGGAAGAAACTGATGATCTTCTGAGCTGTACATGAAGATCACAGTGTCAAATCATTAGTGGATCTTGTTTATCTATTTGCCATTTATCATGTTTACTTCATCAGCTTTTTCCTAGATATACTGAATAATGGCTTCAGGATATAAGTTGAAGATTCTAGAAGATAGTATATGTCCATGTATAACGTCTGTCATTAAGTTGATTTTCTTGAGTGGTCTCCAACTTAATGTGGGCTGCTTGATTCCAGTCCTACATTCATATAATGTGATGTCATTACGGTCAAGAGTATATTTCAACCTAGGAGAATACAAATGACATTCCAAAATGCCATTGGATAGTCAGTGTAGTATGTCAAGACCTATTTTTGTGATCAGTCATTTCTGAAGTAAGATCTAGATACAAAATAAGCCAGCGCAATATTTCTTTTTATAGTTAATGATAATTATTTGTTTATTTTTATCTTGCATGTACTTGTATCAAATTTCTATTTTGTAAAAACTTTCAGTAAAAAAAATAGTTGCTGATTGTCTTTATTTTCAGATCTTTAAGATTTTTTTTTTAAAAAAAGTACTTTACTTTTTCTAAAAGCACTGTCTGTAGGAAATGGGTGAAATTTTTGCATTTGTGTTGTGATTTATATTCTTGAGTTTAATAATAAAATAAACCTCTTTGTTTAGAGAGATGTATTATTCTAAATAATTCTGCTGTGTGTTTATTGAGCACTTATGAATTGAACTTACTGATTTCTGGTTTTTTTTTTTTTTAGAGAGTTAAAAATGTTTGCTGTCATTGTGTCATTAATGTTTCTGATCTCTGTAGTTTTTTGTTTTATCAGATCCTTAGCATTATAAATTAGTGATAATTAGATTAATAATACTAATTTGTTTCCAGTGTGGAAGATGTTGGTAGACGTTTCATCATTTTTCCTGTAATGCTACTTGCTACTCTTCATTTTTTTATGAAAACATATTTTTGACCAGACGGTTTGAATTATTTATTTTGAAAATGTTTAGCTACTTATTTCAGGTAACACCATACTCATTAGCCAAAAATAAGGCACACTACCACTTCAAAGTATACTACTGCTTACAAAAATGAAGTATATGATAAATGTATTCGGTCTAATACCTTTAAAACAGGAAACACACCAAAGAGTTGTAAATAAATATACTTCTCTAATATAAGAAATTGTTACCATATACTAATATCTATGATTTTCTCTTTCTAGGGGTTATTGTGACTGCAAAAAAGGAAATTACGCTTACAGGCAGCAACTTCCTATTGCTGGGCTTAAAACCAACAGAATAGAGGAAGAACTAGTCACTTTCTGTAACCATAGTAATTCCTTTAACAATCGCTATAAGAGGTGTAAATCAGATGAACTATCAACAATGTGTGAATTACATGAGAAATCGTGTATATCGCGCTGCAGTCTTAAAACTAATGAGAAAGATTATGCCACATTTTTTAATGAAATGAGCAAAAATTCATTTAAAATTTTTGAGGATTCTAAAAGGCACCATATACGTCATTTGGCTCCATACCCATGTTCTTGTAATGTTCGTGCTATTTCATTCACAAATGATTCTACTCTTGAATATCACAAGATGATTAAAATTAGGGAACGCCAATTTTCTTGCGATATATGTAGAAAGTCTTTTACACAGTCTCGAAGTCTTAAATATCATCAGCGGATTCATTCAGGTGTACGCCCATTTCCTTGCGATGTTTGTAGTAAATCATTTACCCATTCTAAAGCTCTTAAAAGGCACAAGCGAATGCATTCGGATGAGCGCCCATTTTCTTGTGACAGTTGTGGAAAAACTTTTAAACAGTCTGGGCATCGAAACAATCATTATCGAATGCATTTGGGTTTACGCCCATTTTTTTGTGACATTTGTGGTAAATCTTTTCCATTGTCAAGTAGTCTCAAAATTCATCAACGGATTCATTCAGGTGAACGCCGTTTTTCTTGCGACGTTTGTGGGAAATCATTTATAATGTCTGGGAATCTTAAAAAGCACCAGCGGATTCATTTTGCTGAGCGTCCATTTGCTTGTGATGTTTGTAGGCAATTGTTTACAACATCTATGCAACTGAAACACCATCAGCGGATTCATTTAGGAGATCGCCCATTTTCTTGTGACGTTTGTGGAAAGTCATTTACACAGTCCGGCCATCTTAAAAGTCATCAGCTGATTCATTTAGGTATACGCCAGTTTTCTTGCGAAGTTTGTGGAAAATCATTTACACTCAATGGGAACCTTAAGAAACATAAGAGGATTCATTTGGGTAAACATTAGTTTTCTTGTGATATATGTGGGAAATCATTTGCACTGTTGAGGTATTTTAAAAGTCATCAGCGAATTCATTTAGTTTAACATCAAGACTCATGTAGCGTTTGTGGAAAGTCATTTTCATTATCTGGGAGTGCTAAATATAGCTTCCAGTTTCATTAATGGGAATTTCAATTTACTTTTTACTTTTTCTGTAGAACAATTAGTGCCTGTACATCTGAAATTTTATAAGTCAATTGATTTTCGTCAAATCCTAATTTTTGTGATATTTATGGATAATCATTTACATACCTTAACTGTCATCAATGGATTCATTTTGGCTAACGCCCGTTTTCTTGTGATGTTAGAGGAAAAATATTTAAATACATTTCGAGTCTTAAATGTCATCAGCCAATTAGCTCAGTAGACCACCGTTCTCTTGTGATAATTATGGACAATGTTTTATTTGAATTAGGGATTTTGGAAAGCATCAATTAATTTGATTGAAATGATAATTGTTTCTGAGATATTTGGAATATTTTTCACACGATCTTGGGATTAAAAAAAAAAATCACGGCAATTCATTCACAGTAGTGCCCACTTTCTTGTGAAGTTTAGGTTGAAATATCTTACAGGACCTTGTAATATTGTACAGTTTTCTGATTCATCGATTTTCTTCCGATG
The DNA here is from genome assembly GCA_031002005.1 of Vandiemenella viatica. Lineage (NCBI taxonomy): Eukaryota > Metazoa > Arthropoda > Insecta > Orthoptera > Morabidae > Vandiemenella > Vandiemenella viatica. Next base: position 1,806,816 of record JARYHS010007075.1, read on the forward strand.
CACACAGGGGTATTTGACACAAAAAGTCGATCAAAATTATTTCTACGTAATTTGGATTTTTGTTTCTCTTCTTTTGTGTATTAGAACTTATAACTGTGATGTAGGAGTAATAATAAAGAACACGTACTGTGTTCATACACTTTATAACATATTAAGCGAATATTTACATAATACCTAAACAATAATCATACATGTACACTAAAATATCATTCTGACGAACCATCCCATCCTTCGTCGTTGGAACATACATCTTATGGCTCGTTCTCTTCTTGAGTACTCGGGCCCCTTAAAGTAATATTTTAATAGTTTCTAGATTGAATGATTTAGATGTTTTGGGGGTTTTGTGCCTGATGAAGCTCAATACGGATCCTAAGTTAACGAAAGCCTATTAATAACATCTGTGTTGCACTAAACCCAACTAAGTTTTCTGGAGTCTCTTCCTAAATCGTCGAAAATATTTGTTTCTAGCTTCTGCAGCTGTTTCTGACAGAGTCGTATAGGCAAAAGTGCATATCTCCATTTTAAGTGGGCCCTTAATCAATATTTCTTGTCTAGGTGACATTGGATGCCATGAGTACAGTTCAGTGTACAGTACATCTTAAATTTTTCGTGGCAGTCGGGAGTATTTTCATATATATGTATGTATATATTGTGCTCACTATATATCATTCACATAATAGTATAAAACCTGTCAATCAATGTTTTGTTAATACCTATTATCTCTGCGGACATCATTTGCTAAGATCGGTCAAATCATCGAAAGATTTTCTAGGCCGACCCACAATGGTCGGATTGGATTTTATGGGGATTTCGATACATCTTTCGAACCAATCATGGTATTTCTTTAAAAACACACTCTCAGTTCTCTTAGCAGCCTGCCATTTTATTTTAATTTCAAATTTAAGCCTTGAAAACTTTTGTTCAAACTGTTGCGTTTGTTCAACCGTGGTTGTCGGTTGATTTAAAATATTTTCCTCGACTTATTCCAACTTTTGCACGAAATCATTTCCTTTCTCGTATTTAATCATATCATAAATAATCATGAGCATGATACCAGAAGAGCCCATAACAAAGAAAATATTTGATGAATTAATGTGACGGAAAAAAGTAGATTTGTTTCATTATAAATAATCTAGAATTTTTTCGAATAAATTGACGTTTGGCACTTTTTGCACCTAATTTTCAATGAAACACCAAGATAGTACACTAAACTAATACCATACAAGAAATTAGACTCGGGAAAGGTCCGGAAACATAACAAAATCACTCTTTAATACTTTTCGTAATTAAAAAATCAGTACAAAATGAGTCAGCTTACAAAAATCTACAGCAATAAAGTTTTGCGATACTTTTGGATGTATGTTACAATTATTTCAATTATAGGTACCTGGCTGAACAATATCCATGATTAAAATCACCGCTACTCACTTAACATCACTCACAAATTAAATTGGTACAACTTATAATTTTCTTGTATTTGCTTGGAATGTGCTCAGAAGATGATTGTTCACAGGGTGGGGAATGAAGCTTACCTAAAAAATATAACTTATTGTTATTCTATAGACATTTGCCTCGAGTCTGGTATATACGGGTTCTTGGAATTTGCTAAAAAAAATTGACGTTTGATCGGCTTTTTGTATCAAATACCCCTTTGTGCGATGGCTTAGTAAAGTCATGTATAGTAGTAGAGAATTTTTTTTTGTGACAAGTTTCTTGTAGAATTTTTGTCAAACCTATTATGTCTTGGTATCTTTAACCATATATTGTCGTTTATTGTAAAGTATATTGAGAATCTTTTACTTGTTTTGATTATTTAAAATACATTTGAAGAAATACCGGTGAAAAGTAAATTACGTAGAAAATTGTGTTCTCACTATGGACTTATTTAAAAATATGCTTGTTACCTATATTTAAATATGAAATGCAAGTGACTTTAAAATTAATCAAATATTTTTTCCAGTACCCATACAAGTTCCTGTATAGGTGCAAAATTGTTTCACAGGCCATAAAGACTTAAAGGCACTTAAGAGTTTGTTATGTTTAACTTATTTATTTTTCCAGCTTCATAGAGACAAAAGTGAATTAGATGTCTTTAAAGGAATCGGAGATACCTTCATTTTGTTTTTAAATTTAATTGGGCAATTTCTTTCCCCTTATATTCTAATATATATTTTTAAGCTTTGAAATATTAGTTGTCTAACATGACTGTCATCTTCTTTGGTTTTACCGTATTGTTTTTGTGGTAATTTGTAGTATTATCTGTTGTAATAAGTGATAATACTATTGATTATTAATCTGTCCATTATTACAGATGTTCTTTCATGGTATCAGAGAAATTCCCGAATAAAAAATTGTATCATTCATATTATTTTAACGTTTATTATAGTGTCAGTTGTTTTAAAGAATAATTATTATTATTTATGTAATTTTTGTATTAGCTTTATATGTAAATTTTCTGATTAGTTATAAAGTGTATTTGATAGTAAGATGTCTGATGGCAGGATCTATAATATTGATGGTGTTGATGTTGGAACTCTGATAAATATTAGCTTTTTCCCTTTTATATATTTTTATAATAGACTGAAAATGATAGTCTATTTATCTTTATAACTTAAAAAAGTCAATTCTTATTTTATTTTAATTGTTATATTTTAAATTAATTACAGTCATAATTTCAAATAAGTTGCATTTTCTTCAAGTAGTAGGAAACTGATGTCATAATGCTTATCAGTTTATGTTTTGTATTTTCAATATTGGTGGTATATAGTAATAGTATTAACTATCCTACAGTAACTGATGTTTGAAGAGCTGTTTATTTACTATTAACTATATGATTTCAACACATTTCAAATAAAAATTATCTATAACCTCTAAATCATTTCTTTTTTATTGGTTAGCAGCAATCTCCACTTACCTCTCCTATAACAATATCCTGTCATTTATTTAACATGCCGAGATGTCAACATGATAATGTTCATTTATAAACAGAACAAATATTCATCTGATATAACGGAGGTCTATCAGTTCTTTGTGCACTGTTCTGAAGAAAATATGATTAATAGGGTCTCTAATTTTCAGCCATTAATTATTTTTTTAAGGCTCCTTTTCCCTTAACAAAAGAAGATATTTTATTGCTGTTGTATTTTTTACCCATTACAATTACTTTCCTGAAAAGAATATGAGCTGAAATGACCATAATAATGAATATAAATTTTATAAAGCAATTATTATGTATTTAGGTATTTAAGCTTTTCTTTACTTTTTTAACTCACGCGAGTAAGTCATTCGTATATTTACAAGTTTTTCTTAAAAAATTTCCAGTTGTACTTGAGATTCTTCACCTATCATATTGGGATTCAAAGTTTTAATATTTTTAGTTTGTGCATATCTCAGTACAATTGAAAGTCATTCTTCCAAACCTCTTTTTCTCTTACCATTTTTCACGCTGTACCACCGGCGCTCAAGATCAAAGTGGATAGAGACAAAATTAATGATCTCGCGTTATACACTTTCTTCCCAGTCTGCAGGATGAATGTATAATGGTAACGTTACCGCGCGGGTAAACAGAGCATCACTCTAGAACAATAATTCACTAAACAAACGATTGATTTATAACAGTTCATAATCACTGAAATGTAGAAAATTTCAAAGTTTATTACTGAACATTTTTCAGCTATTAGAAACAAGAACTCAGCTGCCAACTGCAAATAATGCCTGGCAGTCAGTCTTACCATCTGCCGTGAAATTAGTGCCTGCTACAAATACAATCAACGCGCCCATGGAAAAGCTGGCGCGAGGGTCTTTAAATGTCGCTCGGCTCCCTTATTACGCGTTTTCAGACTGGGTAGCGACTCTGTAACGCCGCGTTGCCACTCGTGTACAATCGTTAAACTCCTAATGTAACATACTGCATACAGCAGCTGAGCGTCCACCAGGATGCAACACTGTCAAGTGACAGCAGTTTCAACATAACAGTATTAATACATATAAAAAAGTGTTCTATCTATATCCATAAAACGAAAAAAAGGTTAACTTGTTATAAAAACTCAGAAACTACTCAGCAGATTTCGATGGCGTTTTCCCCGTTTTAAAGGTTAGAATTTCAGTTCAGTTTTCGTAGATTCTACGTTACATAATGCTGCAGTATTAAATCAAATTCTTAATAATTGGTGATAAATACCAAATACATACTTCGCACATAGCACGCAACAACAATGTTTCTGACGATAACCTATAATGAAAGCATCAATAGTATTTAATAGGAATACCTATGTTGCAAACTCCACGCTAAACAAAACTAGAAATATTATTTCCTTTAACTGAGGAGATTTAGTTTTTAAACACCACAGATGGTCTTACTGAATGCTAGAAAGTAATTACGAAGAAACGACAGAGTTTTTCTTTCGCCACGATATCTGGCAGTACAACTACAATGTCTCTGGTCATAAGCATTAGTGTAATTCTGGATTGACTTTTGATATTTTTATAAAAGTTTGAATACGCGGAGTTTAAATATCTGGCGTTTCGAGCAAAAAGTACATTCATACACTTCGCCATTGAATCAAATTTGAGTTTCTGACATAATCTAACCTTGCTTAGTACTGTAGTAGGGGCTAATGATGTTTCTTAACGATGTTGTCGCAATTTATAACTCCATGAGGCAAATCAAAAGAAACTTTTCTTTCATGTCTCGCTAGATGTAGTAAACTTTTCAGCTACAGATGCGGATGAGAAAGTATACTGAGACGAACATAATGTTGATACTGTTAAAACTCAGTCAAAATCGACTCTGAAATTTTCAGGTAATTAATAATATAGTACCTTAAATTTTAACTTCGACCACAAGCTTTCAAATTCCGAAAATTCATTCAAAATCTGAGGGATTCTACCATATCCAAGTCACTAATATTTGATAAAATTTATGGTCGAATTCGTATATATCTCGACGAGACAAATCAAAAGTAAAGAATACATTTTTATACCTCTCTTAATTCTACAGATATCGTACCCCAAAATTGTAATGGTTATGTTGACATGTTGCCAGGTGCAGAAAAAAATTCACCAATGCCATAGATGAGAAATTCTTATGTAACTCGATGAGACAAATCACAAGTAAATAAAACTTTTTTTTTTTTTTTTTTTTTTTTTTTTTTTTGACACCTCTCTTAGTACACGAGACATTAGGGGAGAAGGGGGGAAATATAGGCATGAGGGTAATCACACACAGGCTGAATTACGCATTTTGAATTGCGCGGGCTTTGCCCAGTTGGTGCTAAACCCTTCTGGCAGGCGTAACAACTACAATGCCACACACTTCAGACATTTTCTGATTGCGCTGTGTCGGTAGTAAAGTGAGGTTTATTTTCAATATGTTTGATTTAACTTTAGTCAGCTATATTTTCCAAGGTAAGTGCTACCATAAGTCGCTTTAATGCAATTTTTTGAATATCAACTACTAGCCCCACATGTAACCTTTCAATTAGTTGTAGATCTGTCGAGGAATTTGAACTAAGACCCGAGTTGTGCTTAGTTTAGTCCTCGAACTCACTTTGGGGTATTGACACGCGACTATTCAAGCGCGTGACATTAACCCTTCATAATAAAACTAATTGGTTATATTTTCAATTCCAACGAGTTTTTTTTATACTTCAAATTACTATATATTATAAAAGAAAAACCCAGAAAGTAAAATGGACCAAAGAGGAGCATCATAAGGGTCATGATGGCACAAAATCAGGAAGAAAAATAAGGGAAGTATGGGATTGTCGAAGCTACTCCGCGTACAAGAATGAAAATGAAAAATATCAAATACCAAGGGAAAGATGGAGAACTAGGGTACCGATGTGTTTTGGGTATTAGGTAGAGCCATGAAGAATGTAATGCCTGGAACATTTCAAAGCATTACAAGTGTGATGTTTCCTATACAAGAAAATGCACTCTTTTCATGCCTATAAAAAAAGTTTACAAAACATCATTATTTTCTTCAATAATGTACTTTTTAGTACATGTAATTAATAAAATAAACTAACAGAAAATAAAAATAGCATGTATTTTCCATTTTTATGCCATGTTTGTATTGCATGTTATTACCCCATATCATGCGTCCCATTAACCTACGGGGTGGGGAATACCACGCATTTGTACTTTTTTATTTTAATCATAAAAATTAAGGTAATGTTCATAATTATATTCCATTATTTGGAATATATCGAGAAATGACCATAGTAAGGTATACATTTGTTTTGGTACATATGTAATGATATAATGAACAATTTAAATCGAATTTTCCTTAGGTGAGTGTATTTCCCCCACTCTCCCCTATATCTCCAAGTTGAGGCGTTAGGATGACATGCTGTCTGAACCAGAAAAAAATTTGCGCTAGAAATTACACGATTAACATGCACAATAGGTGTTTTATTTCCTTCTTAGTTGTAGCGGTCAGGTTGCAATACGGCCTGGACCAGAAGAAAAGCGTTACCAAAAGTACAAGGAACTATTCCTATAAATGCTTTTAAACATTCAGTATTTCGAGAACTAAGCGAGATATCAAAAATCTTTATATATATTATTTACTTTACATTTGTCTCGTCGTGATTTATGAGAATCAACCACTGAATTCATCAAATTTCAGCAACTCGGATATCGTAGTATTGCCAAATTCTCTATTTTTGTGGCATGTATTAATGTGTGTCAAATGTAGCCTGAAAATTGACATTCCTTATCAAAGTATCCAACCTATCCCATTCTTGGAACTGGTGTCTAAATCAACGTTTAGTTTAGTACAGATATTATCTACTACCAAATTAATGAAGCTTGATACACATGAATCTTTTGGAACGAACGAAAATAATTTACATGAAACTGAACTTCAACAACTCATTTGTTGGTATGAGACGGTTGAATCTAGGTTTGCTTTAATTCCGAAAATGGTTGGCGCGAATTTTATAAAACTTTATACACAGTAAATCTACACTCCTGGAATTTGAAATAAGAACACCGTGAATTCATTGTCCCAGGAATGGGATACTTTATATACACATTCCTGGGGTCAGATACAACACATGATCACACAGACAGAACCATAGACACAGGCAACAGAACATGCACAATGTCGGCACTAGTACCGTGTATATCCTCCTTTCGCAGCAATGCAGGCTGCAATTCTCCAATGGAGATGATCGTAGAGGTGCTGGATATAGTCCTGTGGAATGGCATGCCAAGCCATTTCCACCTGGCGCCTCAGCTGGACCAGCGTTCGTGCTGGACGTGCAGACCGCGTGAGACGACGTTTCATCCAGTCCCAAACATGCTCAATGGGGGACAGATCCGGAGATCTCGCTGGCCAGGGTAGTTGACTTACACCTTCTAGAGCACGTTGGGTGGCACGGGATACATGTGGACGTGCATTGTCCTGTTGGAACAGCATGTTCCCTTGCCGGTCTAGGAATGGTAGAACGATGGGTTCGATGACGGTTTGAATGTACCGTGCACTGTTCAGTGTCCCCTCGACGATCACCAGAGGTGTACGGCCAGTGTAGGAGATCGCTCCCCACACCATGATGCCGGGTGTTCTCCCTGTGTGTCTCGGTCGTATGCAGTCCTGATTGTGGCGCTCACTTGCACGGCGCCAAACACGCATACGACCATCATTGGCACCAAGGCAGAAGCGACTCTCATCACTGAAGACGACACGTCTCCATTCGTCCCTCCATACACGCCTGTCGCGACACCACTGGAGGCGGGCTGCACGATGTTGGGGCGTGAGCGGAAGACGACCTAATGGTGCGCGGGACCGTAGCCTAGCTTCATGGAGACGGTTGCGAATGGTCCTCTCTGATACCCCGGGAGCAACAGTGTCCCTAATTTGCCAGGAAGTGGCAGTGTGGTCCCCTACGGCACTGCGTAGGATGCGACGGTCTTGGCGTGCGTCCGTGCGTCGCTGCTGTCCGGACCCAGGTCGACGGGCACGTGCACCTTCCGCCGACCACTGGCGACAACATCGATGTACTGTGGAGACCTCGTGCCCCACATGTTGAGCAATTCGGTGGTACGTCCACCCGGTCTCCCGCATGCCCACTGTACGCCCTCGCTCAAAGTCCGTCAACTGCACATACGGTTCACGTACACGCTGTCGCGGCATGCTACCAGTGTTAAATACTGAGATGGAGCTCCGTATGCCACGGCAAACTGGCTGACACTGACTGCGGCAGTGCCCAACCGCTGCGCAGCTAGCGCCCTTCGACGGCCAACACTGCTGTTCCTGGTGTGTCCGCTGTGCCGTGCGTTTGATCATTGCTTGTACAGCCCTCTCGCAGTGTCCGGAGCAAGTATGGTGGGTCTTACACACCGGCGTCAATGTGTTCTTATTTAAATTTCCAGGAGTGTATACCAACTGCGCTGGGCTTTGCCGGTAACTCTGTTAGTAATATAATCATAACATTTTCTTGTGTTGCTAGCATTTCAGAAGTATCTGTTTGCAGCATTTATTACGATCGCCATTAGTTATAAATTTCTAGTTACTAAGATAAAAGCTTTGTTTATTTTACTTATTGTTTTATGCCTCGTCGAAGTCGTGGTCATTAGAGGCCAGAAAGACAAGGAACTGGAAGGAATTCGGCCATGGCCTTTTGAAGGATGCATCCCGGCATTCATCTGGAGTGATTTGGGTCAACCATGGATATCCCAAATCGGGATGCCCGGACGGGGATCTTAACCGGCATCCTCCCTAATGTGGGGCCAGAGCGTTAACCACTAACCCACCATGTTTAAAAGCTTTTTTGATACAGACTAAGAAAGTAAACAAAGCAGGAAAATTTTGAGCCTGTAAGGTATTCTGTCCCCTGTGACAGAAAGCAGGAGGTCAATATAGACAGGAACACTAGTTAACAAATGCTGTTTTACTACACATAAAATAACTAACATCTTCTCGAACATTTATAGTGAAAATGTTGTTTACTAAGAAATAAAAGCGAATTAATATGTTGTTTACTGAGTGTTTTGATTTTCAACGTTGCTAAAGCTTGCTGTACTGACGCAGATTTCTATCTGTGTAACGGAATAAACAAGATACGCCATAAAACAAGATCGAATACAGCGAATTTATCTCAGAAATATTTGCTTTTCATAATAAATCGTGAGTAAACACCGAAAAAACAGTCGATCATTAAAGGCTAATATGGGAAACTATTAACAATGTTTAACCATAAAGTCTCACATAATGTTGCTAGGTGAGAGCATGCCACAGTGCTTGTGGAGTGGTCAGGGTACTGGAATAGTTCCCGCTACTAACTTAGTCGAAAATATGAAATAATTTCTGTATGGAAGAGGAAAATAAAGTAGGGCTTCATAAGGTTTTTTTTAAAGTATTTTTAAAATTAGGTATTTATTGCCTTAAAAACATATATATATATATTTTTGCTTATTGAACTAACTACTAATTTTTTCAAACTATAATAACTGTTAGCTACGTTCTAAGTCTAGATTTATGAATAAATTATCAACTCATTTTTAATTAAATTTAAGGACACTCTGTTTCTCTTTTTATCGCCAATTTCCAATGATAACTCCTTCAATGAAATGATAAATTGATGAAAAAGGAGAACGTAGCTAACAATTATTTTTATACCTATTTTATAAATTATCGTTTTCTCCAGAAGGAGGCATACTAAGCCATTGTGTCAGAGGTAGGACGGCCAGTTCCTTTCCTCTGGGACCTACAGTTTAACGTGGAATCCGAACCATGGAGCGTCCTGGCATAGCTCATCTGATCAAACACAACTCTCAAAATTCTGCACCTGCCGGCATTCGACCACGGAAGCGGAGTAGCGCTTTAACCACTGAGTTACCTGACCACTCACAAATGTCTGGATATGGACTAAGTGGTGGGTAAGTGATAGGGCACTGGCTTGGCATTCGGGTGGACGCGGCTTCAAATACCTGTCTGGGCATCCAGATTTCTGGTTTTTTCATGGTTTTCCCAAATCACTACAAGCGAATGCCGGGATGGATCCTTTCCCGCCTCTAATGATTCGACGTCTAAGAGGATTCCCTCTAAAAATTTGAAGAATCCATGTTGAGTTTAAATGAGGTTAGAAGTATTAATATAAGTACTAAAACTCGAACATAGACGATCTCGCTTTGGTATTAATGCAGCAAAAGGATCAAACAAACATCATGATCACTTGATCTGATGTGGATGAGATACGAGCTAGACCTAAGTTTGTCTCGAAAGGTTAATAATTTCTGTTCTGTCTGAAAGCAGTTAGTGTGCCGGGAAAGAATCAGCTACCGCAAGTACTTACATCAAATCCTTAATTAGTGACCAGTATTCGCACTGATATTATTCAGGAATTCTAGATAAACGTACCGCCCGTTCAGAATAATAGATTTTTCTGTATTTCGATGAGACAAATCGCAAGTGAGAAATAATATATTTCAATACCTCGCATTGTTCTCGAGATATCATGTCTCAAAAGTGATCTGACTAAATTGGAATGGGGCCTGGACCAGAAGAAAAATTTCGCCAAAGCCACAAGGAACTGTAAGCTAGAGGTTTGCAATTGGAACTTTGTTTTCTTCCTCATGGTTGTGGTTAGATTGGAATGCGGCCTTCGACGTCGACGTAATTAGAGATGGGAAAGGACAGGGGGCAACGAACTGTAAGGAATTCGGCCATGGCCTTTTGAAGAATTCATCCCTGCAATCGCCTTGAGTGATCTGAAGAAAACCAAATGCGGATAACGGATGGGGTTTCGAAATCGTGTCCTTCAGAATGCGAGTTGAGAGTGTTCCGTAATTCAAGGATGGTATCTGTGTAAATAGTTCCAAAACTGTACTTATGACTGTCAGAGCTGGGAAAAGCAAATGGTGGGCACACATGATTCCAGCTGGGTATGTATACAAGCTATTGGGGTTACAACCAGCGTCAAGTCAAAAATATGGACTCGGGAATAACTTACAGAGGACGAATTACCAGAGCAGAGAGAGCTGGCCAGACACACGAGAAAAAAAGTTTCTAATGTTACTACATTATGGGACATGGATATGGTGGAAGAAAAATCGGATGTGTGACGACGTTATATGGAGTTAGAAGAAAAACGCATTGCATACGTTAAAGGGATTAAAATCAGGTAGTAGACACTGTGGAACATCACTAGAAAGTTAATGTTTGCTTACGTCAGCGCTGCTAACCTAAAACTAGAAAAATATATACATAGATATAGGCAATATAGATTGATGATATCTCCAACTAAATTGTTTGATTCGAATGGTTCCCAGAGGTCCATAAATTGGTGTAAGTAACAGGTTTGCAGTTTTGTTGTTAACAGTTTCCAGCACTGTCGCTGTTCCATCCTGCGCACTCACACTCTCTGCCAGTCTGACGCTGTTACCGCCTGTCCTGTCGCACCAGTGCTCATTTTAAAGCACAAAATTGCGCAGTTCTCAGCTTTTGATTTTCCTCTCCGCTCTATCACTATTTACCTGCCTATATAATAAACACAACAAAGAGGCCGTCGAGATACTGTGAAGCTTACTTGTTTGGCCAGATGAAATTTTCAGAGTGCAGTGTTTGGAGAACTCGTGGTGCGCAGACCGAGCACTGCAGTAGTCCTAACCTGCCCTCAACTTCTCTCATACACAACACACACGCATCTCACACACGACTCAACAGACTGTCTGTCGTTTCATTTTTCTAGAACGAGAGTCGTTCAGATTTTAATTCAGCGATGTGATCAATTTGGTACGCTGCCTGGTGTCGGCGAATATACACTATGGGTGAAAACATGCCTAGCAGCTCGCGGTCAGGGTGAAGGTCACGGTAGATGTTTCATCCATGTGAAACATAAGCATTGTTTGTAATGAGTCAGTGCAAGCCGAGGCGGTAGAACGCGACGCCACCCTCGCCGCTATCCTCGATGAGAGAACAAAGTATTTTGTTTTCACTTCGCGGCCTATCACGCTGCTGGATATCTGCTAGGCTCTTATTGGCTCAGCTATGTCAAGGTCATGCGGTCAAGCTTCTACACTTTATTACACAGTTCGGCTTTCGTATTGTACAGAGTGGTGTTGTTTATTTTCCTCTTGTTTTAAATATTGATTTATTTAATAGTTGTCATTTCATTTTACACAACTGCAGATATAAATTATCAATGTACTGACATTGACAAGGCTACCTTCCATTTTAAAAACATTATTGTATGAAATAATAAGTACGATTTTTATAAATTTGACAACTATGGAGAAGTTAAAGTTTCAAGCAGTCAGTGGTAAATAATTTGCAACAAATTGTATACAGTAACTGAAATAATTATCCATTGTTAGTGACTTAATTGATTATTTATAAATTTTACACATCATATATCGACCATAATAGAACATCAAATAGACCATCATCATAAATTTAAAGAAGGTAAAAAATTATTCCTCGTGTTTATTATGTAAAAGAAAATGTTTACTAAATTTAAAATAGAAAATTCTGATTTTTAAATGGAAATTCTGATTTTGGATTGAAAAATTCTAAATTTTATTTGAAAATGCTTTGCTAAATAGTAAATTTATTTATTTTCAATAATTATCATTAATTTACAGTGACGACGAGTTTTTTCTTAGCATGTATTGGATTGATGTGATAACTGTTATAAATATTTGACTGCTCCAGTTTGTCCGGGACTGTAAATGCATTGAAATATAATTTTTCAGATCCTGATTTAAATTGTGCCATTTACCATGCGTTTGTCTCTGTTCATTTATTTGCCGTTATCTAAACTCTTCGTTACTAGCCGTAGAAAGTAACCACCACATTGTGGCTACTGACAGACCACCATCATTCAAATCATTATCACTTAAATGGATCGTTGCAGGTTAATTAAAGTAAATGATACCCGCGTTAAACACAAAATATAAATAATTTACTTGTGGCACCTACAAGTGTTTTCAAAACACTGATGAACGCTAGCAGTTGCAACTCCACATCTAACTTCATTTTCACCGCTAGTTGCGCGTCATGTTTTTACCCATCGACCGCGATTTTTCCCCTTCACCGCTACCTGCTGGGTATGTTTTCACCCTAAGCTAATGCCAGCAGCGAGTCTGCGACGGACTGGATCACAGTGGACGTGCCTCCAGTTGTGCAACAACACATAATTAAATTTTGTATGAACAAAAAGCCTTGTTAAATGCTTGAAGCAGATAGTCTGCTGACGAAATAAAGTCAGACGTTAGCTTCTACAAATTGAACAGAGTTTTAAAAAACGGCGGAGACCAAATTTTTTACTCTATATGCCAGAAAACGGTCACAATACAAAATGTTTTGTTCTCAACATATCCACAAGCTGATGAAAAGATGACGCCATTCCACTGAAAATAATAAATTATTTCAAATTGGTTACAGA
>JARYHS010007075.1:1821206-1900485 GCA_031002005.1 Vandiemenella viatica
AAATAAAGTAGGGCTTTATAAGTTTTTTTAAAAGTATTTTTAAATTTAGGTATTTATTGCATTAACAACATATATATATGTATATATATTGCTTACTGAACTAACTACTATTTTTTTTCAAAATATAATAACTGTTAGCTACGTTCTAAATCTAGATGTATGAATAAATTATCAACGCATTTTTAATTAAATTTAAGGACACTCTGTTTCATTTTTTATCGCCAATTTGCAATGATAACTCCTTCGATGAAATGGTAAATTGATGAAAAAGGAGAAGTAGTAACAATTATTTTTATACCTATTTTATAAATTATCGTTTTCTCCAGAAGGAGGCATACTAAGTCAGAGGTAGGACGGCCAGTTCCTTTCCTCTGGGACCTACAGTTTAACGTGGAATCCGAACCATGGAGCGTCCTGCCATAGCTCATCTGATCAAACACAACTCTCAAAATTCCTGCACCTGCCGGCATTCGACCACGGAAGCGGAGTAGCGCTTTAACCACTGAGTTACCTGACCACTCACAAACGTCTGAATATGGACTAAGTTAAATCAAGTTTTATAAATATATGGGCTATCGCCAAGCGTGGTGGGTAAGCGATAAGGCACTGGCTTGGCATTCGGGTGGACGCGGCTTCAAATACCTGTCTGGGCATCCAGATTTCTGTCTTTACATGGTTTTCCCAAATCACTACAAGCGAATGCCGGGATTGATCCTTTCCCGCCTCTAATGATTCGACGTCTAAGAGGATTCCCTCTAAAAATTTGAAGAATTCGTGTTGAGTTTAAATGAAGTTAGAAGTATTAATAGAATTACTAAAATCGAACACAGACGATCTCGCTATTGTATTAATGCAGCAAAAGGATCAAACAAACATCATGATAGCTTGATCTGATGTGGATGAGATACGAGCTAGACCTGTGTTTGTCTCGAAAGGTTAATAATTTCCATTCTGTCTGAAAGGAGTTAGTGTGCCGGGAAAGAATCAGTTACCGCAAGTACTTACATCAAAATCCTTAATTAGTGACCAGTATTTGCACTGATATAATTCAGGAATTCTAAATAAACGTAGCGCCCGTTCAGAATAATAGATTTTTCTGTATTTCGATGAAACAAATCACAAGTGAGAAATAATATATTTCAATACCTCGCATTTTTCTCGAGATATCATGTCTCAAAAGTGATCTCACTAAATTGGAATGGGGCCTGGACCAGAAGAAAAATTTCGCCAAAGCCACAAGGAACTGTAAGCTAGAGGTGTGCAATTGGAACTTTGTTTTTTTCCTCATGGTTGTGGTTAGATTGAAATGTGGCCTTCACATTAAAAACCAGAAGATTTTCTCCTTGTGGCTTTACGCCTCTTCGACGTCGACGTAATTAGAGATGGGAAAGGATAGGGGGCAACGAACTGTAAGGAATTCGGCCATGGCCTTTTGAAGAAATCATCTCTGCAATCGCCTTGAGTGATCTGAGGAAAACCAAATCTGGATGGCGGATGGGGATTCGAAATCGTGTCCTTCAGAATGCGAGGTGAGAGCGTTCCGTAAATCAAGGATGGTATCTGTGTAAATAGTTCCAAAACTGTACTTATGACTGTCAGAGCTGGGAAAAGCAAATGGTGGGCACACATGAGTCCAGCTGGGTATGTATTCAAGCTATTGGGGTTACAACCAGCGTCAAGTCACAAATATGGACTCGGGAATAAGTTACAGAGATGAGTAACCAGAGCAGAGAGAGCTGGCCAGACACACGAGAAGAAAGAGGTGTTTCTAATGTTACTACATATTGGGACATGGATATGGTGGAAGAAAAATCGGATGGAGAAGACGTTATATAGAGTTAGAAGAAAAACGCATTGCATACGTTAAAGGGATTAAAATCAGGGAGTAGACACTGTGGAACCATCACTAGAAAGTTAATGTTTTGCTTACGTCAGCGCTGCCAACCTAAAACTAGAAAAATATATACATAGATATAGGCAAGATAGATTGATGATATCTCAACTAAATTGTTTGAATCGAATGGTTCCCAGAGGTCCATAAATTGGTATAAGTAACTGGTTTGCAGCTTTGTTTTTAACAGTTTCCAGCACTGTCGCTGTTCCATCCTGCGCACTCACAGTCTCTGCCAGTCTGACGTTGTTACCGCCTGTCCTGTCGCACCAGTGCTCATTTGAAAGCACAAAATTGCGCAGTTCTCAGTTTTTTATTTTCCTCTCCGCTCTATCACTATTTACCTGGCTATATAATAAACACAACAATGAGGCCGCCGAGATGCTGTGAAGCTTTCTTGTTTGGCTAGATGAAATTTTCAGGGTGCAGTGTTTGGAGAACTCGTGGTGCGCATACCGAGCACCGCAGTAGTCCTGACATGGCCTCAACTACTCTCATACACAACACACACGCATCTCACACACGACTCAACAGACTGTCTGTCGTTTCATTTTTCTAGAACGAGAGTCGTTCAGATTTTAATTCAGCGATGTGATCAATTTGGTACGCTGCCTGTTGCCGGCGAGTATACACTATGGGTGAAAACATGCCTAGCAGCTCGCGGTCAGCGTGAAGGTCACGGTAGGTGTTTCATCCATGTGAAACATAAGCATTGTTTGTAATGAGTCAGTGCAAACCGAGGTGGTAGAACGCGACGCCACCCTCGCCGCTATCCTCGATCAGAGAATAAAGTATTTTGTTTTCACCTCGCGGACTACCGCGCTGCTGGAGATCTGCTAGGCTCTGATTGGCTCAGCTATGTCAAGGTCATGCGGTAAAGCTTCTACACCTTATTACACAGTTCGGCTTTCGTATTGTACAGAGTGGTGTTGTTTAATTTTCTCTTGTTTTAAATATTGATTTATTTAATGGATATCATTTCATTTTACACAACTGCAGATATAAATTATCAATGTACTGACATTGACAAGGCTACCTTCTATTTTAAAAACATTATTGTATGAAATAATAAGTACGATTTTTTATAAATTAAGCAACTATGGAGAAGTTAATATTGAAAAGCAGTCAGTGGTAGATAATTTGCAACAAATTTTATACAGTAATTGAAATAATTATCCATTGTTAATGACTTAATTGATTATTTATAAATATTACACATCATATATCGACCAAAATAGAACATCAAATAGACCATCATTATAAATTTAAAGAAGGTAAAAAATTATTTCTCGTGTTTATTATTTAAAAGAAAATGTTTACTAAATTTAAAAAAGAAAATTCTGATTTTTGAATGTAAATCTGATTTTAGATTGAAAAATTCTAAATTTTATTTGAAAATGCTTTGCTAAATGATAAACTTATTTATTTTCAATAATTACACTGGGCAACAAAAAAAAAAAACTTTTGGAAAATTGTCCAGGGTTTTTCAGCTCAATTAGACTAATTTTGATGCCCTGAGTCCGAAAATGACGTTGGTTTTGCTCAATCACTTCAAGAATTTGGTCTACAGATATTTCACACAAATCTGTTTTTCGTAAGAAAAACAAATGTCTGCTGATAAACCCCTGACGAATCTTTCCATTTCCCTCAAGAAATAAAAGTCAACATATCGAAATTAATTCAATATTTATTTAGTATATGACATTTGATAAGTATAATAATCAAAATATAATAAGAATGAGCGTTACATGACACAAAAGTTCAGAGTTCAAGGCAGATATCGGCGTTTCTTCGTTTTCCGTGTGTGAGCAGCTGTTGCTGGGTTGTCTCTATTCAGCGACCAGCAGTAGTCCGCCAGCATGACTGCGTCCCAACTCCCCTGGTACCTCTCCTCCGTTTGGCGCATGTCCTGATGGAACCTTTCTCCCTGCTCGTCACTCATCCCCCCAAGGTTTTCAGGAAACTTGTCCATGTGTGAGAACATGAAGTGCATCTTTAAACTCATCGAACACCCGAGTTTTTGGAAGGCCTCTAGCATGCTGCTGATGAGTGTGGCGTGGTTTGCTGCCTTCGTGTTCCCCAGGAAGTTGTTCACCACCTGCACAAACGATTTCCAGGCGGCACACTCAAGTGTGTTCATGGAGTTTTGGAACTCAGTGTCCTTTATGAGCTGCCGTATCTGTGGACCATCGAAATGCTGGCCTTGAGCTTCTCAGTGGTCAGTCGAGGAAATGCTCGGCACATGTAGTTGAAGCACCTCCCATCCTTGTCCAGAGCGCGTGTGAACTGTTTCATTAGCCCAAGCTTCATGTTTAGCGGTGGGATCAATATCTTCTCCCGGTCAACAAGAGGTTCGTTTATGATGTTTCTCGCCCCTGGTACTAACTGCTCTCGCGCCTGCCACTCTTTCTTTACATAGTGCTGGACTCTGTCGCGACTGTCCCACATACATATATAGCATGGGTGCTTCGTGAACCCGGACTGCTGACCTAGTAGAAAGTTCATCATCTTGAAATCGACGCAGATCATCCATTGGTGCTGCTTATATTGGATTTTGTCAAGCACATAATTCACTGTTTCATATTTCTCTTTGAGAGTTGTGGAGTGCGCAAGAGGGATTGAGGTGAACTGGTTCCCGTTGTGGAGGAGCACACACTTCAAAGAGCGCTTGCAGCTGTCAATGAAGAGTCGCCAATCTGTCGGATCGTATGTAGGAGCGCCGAGTTTATGAAGAAGACCGGCGACATCTTGGCAGTACACGAGGTCTTCCTCCTGGCAGAAGTAGCCCATGTACTCCTCATGCCTTCTACGGAAGAAAGTGATACGTGCGTCCTCGCCAAGTAGATTTTTCTCTTTGAGTCTGGAGGCCAACAGCTCGGAGGAAGTCTTCGACAAGCTGAGATCCCGAACCAGATCATTAAGCTCACATTGTGAAAAGGGCTGCGGACCATCTTGTGTTTCATACTCCTGGTCTGTATCTCCTACGTTGTCTGAAGTGGTGGCCTCGTCGTCGTCGATGTGCGGAAGCTGTTTGAACGCTGGTACAGGTATTTCTTCGCAGTGAGCAACTGGACGGCAGGCAGATGGAAGGTCGGGGTACTGGAGGCTGTGCCAATTCTTCCGGTTGATGCCAGTAGTATTGATGGCGCAGAAGTAACAATCCGATGCATGGTCAAACTGCTACCTCCAAACCATCGGTATCCCAAACTTCAATGAAGTTTTGGCGCCCTTAGTCCACCGCCTGAGGTATTTCACGCACGTCTTGCATACCGTGTGCGGTGCCCACGACTTATCTTGGTCACCTAGCTTGACTTTAAAGTAATCCTGGTATGCGTGCTTCACAAAATCTTGTGATGTTCTTCCGGTCCGCTGACAGCGTGTATTCTCCGCAGATATAGCAGAAAGCGTCCGGATTATTCCTGCATGAACGTCGCGCCAAAGCCATCTGAAAGTAATAAAAAAAAATAATAATATTACTAATAATTGTGATTATTTTCCTGCTAATTTTTAGGCAGCGAATTTAGAGAACTGACTGAACTCCAAAACCCGTGATATTAGCATATGTATGTATAGCCCGTCAGGCAGTTTATGGCTGTATCTCAAAAAGTTGACCTGATTGAGCTAAACCAAGGTCATTTTCGAACTCAGGGCATCGAATTTAGTTTAATTCAGCTGCAAAACCCCGGAAGATTTTTTTGACTGTTACCCAGTGTTATCATTAATTTACAGTGACGTGAGTTTTTCCTTAGCATGTATTGGATTGTTGTAATAACTGTCATAAATATTTGACTTCTCCAGTTTGTCCGGGACTGTAAATACATTGAAATGTTTATGGTCAGTCTGGATAATTTTTTTAGATCCTGATTTAAATTGTGCCATTTACCATGTGTTTGTCTCTGTTAATTTATTTGGCGTTATCTAAACTCTCAGTTACTAGCTGTAGAAAGTAACCACCACATTGTGGCTACTGACAGACAACCATCATTCAAATTCATTATCACTTAAATGGATCGTTGCAGGTTAATTAAAGTAAATGATACCCGCGTTAAAACACAAAATATAAATAATTTACAATGTGTGGCACCTACAAGGGTTTTCAAAACACTGATGAACGCTAGCAGTTATAACTCCACATCTACCTCCATTTTTCACCGCTAGTTGCGCGGCATGTTTTTATCCATCGACCGCGATCTTCCCCTTCACCGCGACCTGCTCCGTATGTTTTCACCTTAATGCTAATACCAGCAGCGAGTCTGCGACCGACTCGATCAGAGTGGAAGTGCCTCCAGTGTGCAACAACACATAATTAAATTTTGTATGAACAAAAAGCCTTGTTAAATGCTTGAAGCAGGTAGTCTGCTGACGAAATAAAGTCAGACGTTAGCTTC
This sequence comes from Vandiemenella viatica, assembly GCA_031002005.1. Lineage (NCBI taxonomy): Eukaryota > Metazoa > Arthropoda > Insecta > Orthoptera > Morabidae > Vandiemenella > Vandiemenella viatica. The sequence goes on from JARYHS010007075.1 coordinate 1,827,486, forward strand.
TACAAATTGAACAGAGTTTTAAAAAACGGCGGAGACCGAATTTTTTACTCTATATGCCTGAAAACGGTCACAATACAAAATGTTTTTGTTCTCAGCATATCCACAAGCTGTTGAAACGATGATGCCATTCCACTGAACATAATAAATTATTTCAAATTCATTACAGAAAATAGTGTGTTATGCATTAAATTTCAATCCCCTTCTAGAAAGTATTTGTTGATCAAAGTATTCTTTGCATCAGAAAAAAGCAGTATATGTGGCATGACATACTTCCGCACTAAATTTTGTTGGACAGAAGCGCTGAGAGGTTCCAATTGTACAAAGAGTTTTGACGACAGAAGTACTGTGCTGTCAGAAAAATATGAAAACTCGGACAGTTCGCAGCAGTCAGCAGCTCCGTCACGCTGTGATATAGTGTAGAGTATTTCATTATGTATGTTTATTAATCAAGTTTCTTTAGTAATTTCATGTTTAGAGCGATTAATTTCCGATTTACCGACAGTTTGTAGGTTAGGATCTGTCTCGAGGAGAGGGAGAGTTGAATGCCAAGGAATTTCATCCATCGTGTGACGGGTTGATAACACTTTATCTTTCACAGAAATTTAAGTCGTTTTAATAATGCTGCTTTAGAACCAGGTACATTTTTTCAAAGTGATTCTTACGACTTTATCGTTGTGCCGTGAACTGTATTACAATATTTCTCATCTGCAGATATAAAATGTCCTTTCTGATGACGTGTTGCTCTCTTAGAGAGTTTTTGGTTACACATAGTCCCTGATTAGAACAACCTGAAAAAAACTGGAGATAATTATACTCCAATCTAGCCTTTTTTTCTCTAGCAAATCATATGTGCTAATTGACGTTCTTCCTTCTCTATTAATGATATTAATGGAAGTTTAATAGATATTATAAGGATGTGACGTCTGAATAAGCGACAGAGTAAAGTGAATCATCAAATGCTTTCCGTCTTCATGAATTAATTTTTTACGTTCAATTTCTCGTTTTAAGCGGACATAAATTGTAGTTGAAACTTTTTTTTTTTATTTGCACACCTCCAATCGAATTGGTAAGTGATTATATTTTCCTGTTGATATCGGTATTGCCATCTCTTAGTGAATGCCCGGATACTTCCTTTAAAAGGTCATGGGCAAATTTATTCCCGCTGTACGATTTTAGTTCTTCACCGCTTCTAATGACCTCTACGTCAGCGTATAGCAGTAAGCAAAAACAATCAATCCCCCATACCGTCACTGATACGAAGAAACAGTTTCACATTTAGCGTCACTGACCAACATATTAACGACAAGTTTATGCCTTCTTATTCTTGTGTCAATTCGTTTGCAGCAGGCGAATTCTACTTCAGAAAACTATATTACAATTTTTTATTTATCAAAATGTTCTGTTTAAGTCTCCAATCACTAAAAACATAATTCTATTAACTAACATTCATAGTACCAGAAAATGTAGCTTCGACCTACACGACCACAGTTTCGTTACTACAACTTTATTGGTGGAATTCAGAATCTGCGTGACAAATGGCAGTGCTAGACATCATTTTGGTCCAGGTAGCTTTACGATCTGATAAGCAACATCAGCTGGTGTACACTGACAGCTGTCGTGTCCTCCGTCTGAAATTCTAAAGATTATATTCTTCAAACTAGAGCTTCATTCATACAATTATAAAAATATAACCGTTCGCCAACTTACATCTTACATTACTGTAGCAATATGTCGCCTCATACCATTAACCTTTGGACATGCTGACGGCGGATCGTCTACTTGCCGCGCTTAGGCCTTCTACCTGTGCTAAGTGATTATTCCTGGGGACGGAGCGGCACGCGCTTGTCCCACCCGCCCCAGTGCTGGATAGTTCCTGTGTTACCTCTCACGGCTGATACACAGTAAATACTCTCACTACATAGTTTCTCCTGCAAATAAGTTACTGTAGAATGCTACAATCACTTAACCCTACTTTTTCATCACTACTAATTATTACTTGCTTGTAGTTTTTACTCGATTTTTTGCAGCTTTTGTAGAAAGCATTCGTGATTCTTAAATTTACCTCAATAGTTTACCGTTCTTTCTTCAATACCCGTTTATAACAACTGCAATTTTCTATAGGGTCCTTACTGTATTAGAGTGTTATTATTGAAATTTAAGAGTGTAGATTCGAATATGATGCTAGAAAATTTTTTACATCCACACTTACATACCGCCGTTCAGACCACGACTGTAAATTAGATATTCGAACTCATACAGAGAGTTAAAGGCATCCTATTTTTCCTCGCGCTATTCACTAATATGAAAAGACACCTGAAAATGATAATTTTACTGGCTTGCGGAATATTTTGTAGATGTAGATTCCCAAAATATCTCGATGTTGACTGAATGTTTGCTGTGCTTTGTAATTACCCGATTATTCGTAATTTGGTTTCTTTGATGAAATTTGTTCCATGTAAGTACTCAACATATTTTTCAACATTTCAAAGCTGTGCATTGTCTGTCCATTAATTACGCCAGTTGAAATGGGGGGGGGGGGTGTTCCGGAAATCTCACAAAACCTCACCAGAGTAACAATAAGCGGTATCTGGACATAAGTTCACCAAGAATTGCGGTATTTAGAAGAACATCTCTGGTCCAATATTAGCTAATTTTCAATTTTTTTACGCGACGCATCAGAAGACAAATAGCTATGACAAATACATTTCATCATATTCAGTATCTTTCCACTTTGATATTCGAGAACGCCTGATTCTGAGTATTCTCCATAGTGGTTATAAAACCGATTCTTTTCATCAGCTATATATTTCATCAGTTCTTCTGTAAAAAATTACATGAAAACTGACAGAATACTTGACATTCCCTGTTTGACACACATGTCCCGATAGTGTATCATCAAATGCGTGACTAACTGGACGAAAATCATTTTCTTTCCAGTCAGATTTATCACTAAGACGTAATTTCTTCGTAGGCGTTTCACTATCACTTTCTGATTCTTCAGATTCAGAAGAACTAACATCTCTTGTTGAAACATGAGACTGCATTGTCACCCCTGCTCATGAGTAGGCTATGGTTATGACTACAGATTCCGATTCTGTGGAAAAGCTATCACTTCCATCAAAATCGAGTAGTTCATCCTCGGTGTCGCTCCTCGTAAGAATCTCCATGATTTCTTACACCCACCAAGTCTTGCCATTTTCTTTATAAAATACAGGACACAAAGAAGACTGATGTAATTCCGTTGAATAGTAAACTGTAGAGCGAAGCCTAGGCTCCCAACAGACAAACATTCGGACGATAAGCTAGCGACCAGAACTGCGAAAGGCTATTGAGAAATGGGTCGTGAAGTCCGCTGTACGACTCAGGTAGCGGCGCGTCTATATTCGTCATCAGCACTCAGGTAGCGGCAGGCGGGTGCGGCTTAACTCGTCAACAGCACTCAGGGGAAAACCGGCGGCTGCGTCTAAACTCGTCATAGCACTCGGGGCCAGCAGGCAGCATGACGTGTATACACGTCAACAGCAGTCAAAGGGTTAAATTCATTCTGTATTTCAGTCAATGTGGAAACGCGTGTGCAAATAAAACGACTGCGTTATAACTCCCTGCATTAAAATGCACTGAGTAGCAGTCTGACTGGAACATCAATCTGTACGCAAATACCACTTTCTCGAAGCAATTCGGCCTATTTTTGTACCTCAATTTCTTCGCGTATTGACGGTATATGTCTCAAATTTATGTTATGCATAATATCAACAATCTTAACCAACATAAAAAGGTCACGGGGTCCCGAGGGCTCCTGCGCCTCCCGTAGGATTCACGAGGTAGAGCTCCGCTCTCCCTGTACAACCTTCAGCACTAGATGGCTGTACGGGGTCGGCACCACGCTCCGGCCGTTCTGTACTTTCCCGCGGGGTTTCCTCACGGTACTCATTGGATAACAGGATGAGTGGGCCTGGGAGCCGTTCCGCACGTTCAGCTTCGAGGATAAATCCTTGCTCCGTCCGGGCCGCAGTGTGACGCTCTACCGCCTGAGCTACGCGACTGCCCACCTTAACAAACATACTAAATTATATTTCATCACTGTTCTTAGTTATTCATATGGAAGTTTTAGCAATTTTGTCACTCACTCACTCACTCACTGATGATCATCAGTGCTCTAAGGTACTTCCCGTAGAAGTTGAAATTTGGAACACAGATAAAAATGTATCCCCAAATTATAAGAAAAGTCTGAAATTCATAAATTTCCATATACCTATCCATTACCTACACCTAATAAGTTTACATGTCTCACATTTTCATTGTAGATAGAGCTTACCTAGTTTAACTAATGTGTTAAATTTTAGTTCATTTCTTTCCTTCCTTTAGAAATGAGTGAAATTCAAAAAAAAAATTCGACCATGTTATCCTGACAAAATCCTAGAGTTTGGAGCACGTACCAAGGCGGGTGGGCTTCGCGTTCTGCGCAGAGAGAGAGGGAGATGTGTTGCGACGCTGCCAATTTGCTTCTGTCACGCAAACCAACACCACAAGCTTCAGCCGTCTGCTCCGGGCACTTGGCAACGGCGCGACTCGCACCACATGGTGGCGCGGACTCAGAAGAAGACTGCCTTTTCAAGTACTGATACACACGGAACACTATTCCTCTCGCTTGTTCGTGCAACACTTGGCGTGATTCTTTACCATCACTCATAATGAACCCCATGAGGGCAAAATAATCACTAAACACGGAACACTATAAGTGAAATAAACTGTAAACTTGACGAACACTGCACGACGCGCACAGAACGAACACAGAAAGCTACTGACACGCGATTGGCTGTGAGTCACGTGGTACAGCTCCACAGGCTACTGCGCATCCGCCCGTGACCCGCCTTCATACTTGCTCCGAACTCTAGTATCAAGTAATTTGGTACATATAAATATGATTTCATCCCTAGATTATAAGTAAGTCTAATATTCATGATTTTACCGTGTTTATTTCATTATAATCACAAACATGAAAAATTCTGGCACATATTTCCAGCTCAGTTGCTTTGGGTTCGATGAAGCAATATGCCTGAGATTTTTATGATGTATAGTGATTAACAAGATTAACTAACGATATAAATTTTACTTTTTTCCTATTCTTCGTTTGAAAGTTATGTGTTCTTAACTTGTGGTGGTAGCTAAGCTATATTGGGCATTGTTGGTAATGGATACATGTAAATATTCAAATTTGATTTTACCTGTATTTATGGAATAAAAACTCAAAATGTGAAATGTGCTGGTGCATATTTGCAGTTTAATTGCTTTGTTCTGGATGATGCTATACGCACATATTTGTTTAATGCTATAAAGACCAGCAAACTAATAACCCAGTTAAATTTTATTTTGTTCCTGTGCTTACTTTGGAAGATACTTGGAATTTACTCATAGTGGCAGTTAATTCTACGGTAATCGAGACAGGACACCCAAGATGCACGCACATTGTTTGCAGAGAGCGTGGAATTGAAGCTATGTCTCAAGTTCAAAGTTTGGTGGGAAATAACGCTGTACAATAATCTTTACGAAGCTTATCGGAAATGGTTTTCAGCGAACTTTCAATGCGCAAAGCGTCGTCAGTGAGCTATGAAAACATTTTAAGCAGCAATCATTCCTTCCAAATATAGAAAGGTAGGTGCAGAAAATTCAACAAAAATTAATGTAGTTCTTCTTAGTATTTTTCCGCGCCATGTATAGTTTGTTCTATTATATCTGTATCCGACAAGCCGAGTCAACGGTGGTACTGCCTACTCTTTTCTTGAAGCGATTCGGGCCGATTTTGTGACTCAATTCCTCCAGTGGTATTGAAGTTACAGATCTCGAATATCTGTTGTGTATAGACATTAGCAATCTTAGCAAACATACTAAATGCAATTTCGTCACTGTTCTTAGTTCAGATGATACTCATATGCAAATTTCAGCGATTTTGTCAACACCCACTGACTGAGATCATCAAAACACTAAAGCTGACATTTGGAACACCAATAAAAGTTTACTTCCATTATAAGAAAAGTCTGAAACTCATAAATTTTCTTATATCTACCCATTACCTTTCCCAACTTGAAATCGTTTTCTATCCTAATAACTTTACATGCCTCAGATTTTCAATATATATGGAGCTTACTTAGCCTACTTAGGTTAACTGTATTAAAATTTACTTTGTTTCTGTCTTTACTTCGTAAGTTAATGAAATTAAAAGAAAATTATACCAACACACAGACATTATAATTCCACTGTACATATAGTAATCCTAGAAACAAGTAATTTATTACACATAAATGGTTTCATACCTAAATCACAAGAAAACTCTAGTATTGATTTTACCCCAAGTTTATTTAAATAAAATCCAAAACATGAGAAATTCTGGCACATAATTGCGGGTTAATTGCGTTGCTCGGGAAGATACTAAATTTATGAGATTTCTTCAATGTATAGAGATCAGCAACATTAACTAACATCTGAAATCAGAGTGCGGCAAAAGATCTGACGTTTTAAAGTGAAAACAACATGAAAAATAAAAGTGATACAAAATATCTTATTGCTGATTAAAGAAGGGTGTTCTTGTAAATCAATGACAATAACATCAGAACAACTAATTTCATCCGTTTAAGATGTGAAGATAACGTCCTTTAAATGATGTCCGTCTTTCTCCAAGAATTCTTCCAGCCTTGCAGTGAAGCTGCCGATCACCTGCCCTAACATTGCACGAGGCTGGCTGGCGATTTCTTGGCGTAAGGCTTCTTTCAGTTCGAACAGTGTGCGGGATTTGTTTGTGTAAACTCTTGCTTTAAGGAGCCCCGCAAGAAAAAATCCCAAACGCTAAGGACTGGGGAGCGAGGTGGGCATTCAGTGTCCCCAAAACGCGAGATCACTCGGCCGCGAGACCTACTTTTCAAAACTCCATTGGCTGTGTGGACAGTTTCCCCATCCGCTGGAACCACATCATCCTGTGCACTAAATGATTTCTCTTAAGTTCAGGGATCAGAAAGTTTTTCAAAATCAACAGATAAAATTGAGAATTGACCGTAAGAGTTCGACCACCCTCTTCAAAGAAGTATGGTCCAATGACAACTTTTCTTTAAACCACGCCGCACGGTAATCTTAACACTAAGCAGAGGATATTCATGCACTTGTTCTGGATTTGTAACCGACCAATGATGGAAGTTCTGTTTGTTTACATAACCATCCAGATGGAAATGTGCATCGTCGCTCATTACCATTTCATCAGCCAAAATAGCAATCATTTATAATACAAACGCTTTAGGCTTTGTATAGTCATTAGGCTTTAACTGCTGGACATAACCATTTTATACGGGGGAAGTGCAGATCAAAACGCAATATTCGTCTTACCGAGCAATCAGACATGCACAAAGCAGCAGTTCGTTTGCGGGCCCGCTTCCACAGCTTCTCTTACTTGACTGATATTCCCTGGCGTCCAGACTTATGTTGGATGGCCTGTCAACTTCTTTTTTAATGCTGAACCGCTAGCTCTGAAGGTACTCACCCAAAGCATAATTCTGTTACGAGTTGGGACTCTTCCTGTTGGATCCACATTAAAATTTTACGGAAATGAAGCTCAACATCAACCCAGGAATCGCAAATCTTAAAAAAAGCCTCGACACCAAAAGCACGGTACTCACCCATGGCTTCTACAAATGTCCAAGTCTACTCGCTCAAAAGAATGGCACCGAAATCCCTCACATCATTTTGCCGCACCCTGTACTTTGTTCCTATGCTTAGTTTGGAAGTTACTCGTTATTTACTTATAGTGTTATTTAAACCAGCGCCAATCTGCATTGCTCGGCTACAGAAAACTCGCATTGTTTCCAGTGAGTGGGTAATGATGTCTTCATTTCTGAAAAGTTTTAATTCACCGATTTTCAAATGGAATTATTACGTTTGAGCGATCGTTCAAAACAAGCGATCAACTTTGAAAAACAAATGATATTCCACCAAAACGATTCTTGTAAAAATATACAGTTTTAATTCACTTCACTTCACTTTTTGAAACAAAATAGTTTCTCTTTGTGTTATGGATCTTTTATTTAGAATCAAAAATATCTGATCACTTGGCCATTATAAAAATCATAATTTTTACTGAAATGGTAGGTATAATACAAAATATTCATCCAAGTCTTATCAAACTCGAAAAATTGTGAAGAAAATTGTGGCTTTTATGTATTTCTGTTTGCATTTAAGGTACCAGTATTTATATACTAAAACATGCCATAAATATTAGCCAGGTTAGGTTATTAGATATATTTTTATTCTAAATACACGATCTATAACCTTGGTAGAAAACAATCTGTTTTAGTAAATGAAGTGAATAAACACTGCAAAGAATAGACTTGGTTACAGACAAGGTCTCATAATTTTTTGTCGTTTTGTGTGCTACACTTGGCATATTTTTATAATAATTGTATTGGTGGTATCTCACTTACATCAATCATTTCAATAACACAACACGCCAAAAGCTCCTTCACTCCGATTTATAATTTGCCTTGTACAATCTTCTTTAAACAGTTAAAGTGACTGGGGAAATAAGGTTAAAGAAATTCCTTCCTCAAAGTATTCAGCTTTCAGCATTAATTCTGGAGATTAAGTAAATTAATATAGTAGTTGGCACAATATTACTCTCCTCAGTACTATAATAGCTAAATGTATTATTTGAACATGGCTGTACAAAATTCTAGTCAGCTAAAATGTAAGTCTTCATTATTGTTAATATTACAGATACTGTAATTGTTATTATATTCGGTAAAAATATCTTATTTTAACACAAATGCTCCTATATTTTTCAACGCTACACAGTAACCTGACATCAACTATGGGAATGCATGTTTTATATATGTATATCTAAAATCCAAAATTACCCTGCTAAATCAAAACTGCTAAATGGAAAACAAACAAAAGAGACTGATATTTGCTCTCTGCTGAAACTCTAAACATTGGAGTGGTCTCAAGTGGTTCCTTATGATCGATGGGGGAGGTAAGGCCATTGGAATCAAGTGGTAAATAAAACATTACTACAACAATGTATGCCTCGTCTATTTATAAATGACATTTATTTCAAATATAAAAGTACATTTGATGCACAAAACTAGCATATAATTTTAAAATCAACTAGCGCAATGTATGCAACAAACTGATGCAAGCTTAGTAATCTAAGAATAATATACAAATCTAATAATATTCTTACTACTCAGTAATGTCTATTCTTAAATACAACTGAAAATAATGTATCAACTCACTAATATCTTTAAATATTAAAATAAAAACACAGAATAGTGTTAATTTAAAATTCTGTATAATATTCAAAAGTTAATAGACCATGTTTTTATATTTGTGGCAATATTACAGACAAAAAAATATAATACTCATCAAAAACAACTCTAATATCGCCATAACTTTGTTCAGTGATTATTCATTAAAGATTCAGCCAAATATCTCTCACTCCACCTCCTGGTCAGAACTGGCTGCAAGTAGTGTTCTAAAAGTATATGAACTAACAGACACTTAATTATACATTAACTAAATAAACAACTTATAAACATTACTTATAGGGCTCATACCATATTTTAAATAATGTTATCAAAAATTTATTAAAACAATAGCTGACTAATTTATTCTGAGATACTAGAATAGTATCTATGGCGCTATTGTTATGTTCAGTATTTACACCAGTAGCATTAAATTGTATTTCACAAAAAATAATTTGATAGTTCTAGTTCTAGTATATGATTATACTTAACAATAACTAAATCCTTTACAAAAGAGTTACTAGCAAATTAATTAATCATTATACCGTGAACATCACTTCATAACTTAGATATTATGTCAAATAACGCTAATATTAGTAGAAAGAAATAATGTGACGCAAGAAATTTAGAAACAAAATATCAATCAATAAAATACAAATTTCACTGCCATCAGGACATTTGACTATAAACTACATTATAGAAAGCATTATATGCTCCATTTCCATTCCTCCAGACACCATAAGCATTTTTTCACAAACTTTGTATGGAAAAACGTTGTTACAAAATAATTAAAATTATAATTATTAGGTACAACTGAGATCGGAAAATATCTGCTATCAGTTGTACCTCCAAGAACGCTGTAACAGTGTCTTTAGGCACATTTATAATTGAAATGATATTTCATCTCAATATTATTACATTACCATACCAATTAAAGGAATTTCCATACATCCTGCAGAAAATGAACGTTTATCCATTTGAAATGCATGATGCATTTCATGACTCTCCAGAAACAAAATTAGCCCATCTGATGCCGATCTAGAATGCCAGACTACATACATGATTTTCCACAACGTTCGAATGAAAACGGACGTTCTATTACTGAATGGTCTTACCACATTTAGAACTTTAAGTTGTATTAAACTTTTTTCTATAAAAACTAAAAAAATTGGCATATAAGAGTGCCATGCTACAGAAAATATTTTCTATAAACTTCACATGAAAGGGACTTTCACTTTAATGAATACAATTGTGCCATTTAAAAGTCCAAGACTCTGTAAAGGATTTTCCACAAACATAACAACAAAATGGCCAACCATCTAAATAATGTCTCCTGTGGCTTTTAAGCATCGGGCGCTCTATATAAGATTTTTCACAGATTTCAAAAGGAAATTGGTATTTACCTAAATGATTCCTGGAGTGAGTTTTCAGATGACCATAACGAATGAAAGATTTTCCACAAATTTCACAAGGAAATTGGCGTTCATGACCTCGTTGTTGACGCGCCCTAAAGCAACAACAACAACAATCGGATAAGGAAGTTCCCCTATTCAAAATCCGGCTCTACGGTGCAATTTAAACAGACCTTAAAATCGGGCTACACGTCTACCAAAACTTTGATTTCTTAATGCAAACATGCAATGACTCAACCTACATTTTAAGAACGTCTGATGAACCTAAAGTAAGGTTGAAAAAAGGGCACTTTCTAAAGCAATCAGTAACGCTAAAACATTTAGTTGTAAACAGGCCCGCCGCTAGCTGTTTGAGCGCCTGCGTGGAATACCGATTATGCCGCCCCTGTTTAACTACAGCCAGTGGTGGATTTAAGAAATTTTCGAACCGGGTCAAAAACTGTGAGAATGCCGCCCCCTTCCAACATTATTTGCCGCCCCCATTGTTGCAATCGCAAGTGTCACCGACCGCCCGAAGCAGCTGTTGAGCTAAATTTCGTCGCGGCGACAATGGAGTGGCAACTATCGCTGGGCGGCGACTTTCGATCACTCGTTTTGCCGTTCCCCTCGATGTGCCACCCGCTTACGGCAGCTCTGGTTGTAAAGGACCAGAAATTTCTGAACCATTTGTATACGCTTCTCCATATCGACCAGCTCGACACCGGCCCGCACCGTCAAAAATTAAACCAAATTAATGACGACCGACACACGGTGCGGTTTCGTTTGAAATCACTTCAATCGAATCAGCGACAACCATATGAAAAGTGTCGTTCACTGACAGTGCGGGCTCTGTGCTGTTTATTGTAGCCTGACCTTTATTTTACATGCAAGTTCAAACTTGTAATTTCGTTTAGTTCGTTGTTACTTTTATTGCAAGTTCTTCAGAAATCAATCACTTTTATAACAGCTAAGCGGTGATGGGCAGAATCTAGAATAAAGAGAAAATAATAATATATATATTGCTATGTAAACAAAACATCCACTATACATCCGCATTAAAAATTGCGGATGTGAAAGTGGATGTAGAATTTCACGTGAAAGTTCCGCACTTGCGGATGTAGATATCCATTACACCCTAATGTAAAGTACTACCCTCTTTTTGAACAAATAGTTTAGGAAATGGTTCCTTCTTTTCTAAATTACCACTATGATATAGAAAATGTATTTTATCAACAGTATGTAATATTTTTCAGAAGACTGTTGCTCGTCCTCCACCAATGGAAAGAAAGATGCCTGTTATTTATGAAAATGTTTATAAGGAAGTCAGCAAACAAGAGGAGTACGTGCAGCGTGGTTATGTCACCAAAATGGATGATGAAAAAGAGAAAGTTCCAATCAGACAGAAATTAAAATAAACTCTGCTATTTTATAATCAATAAAGGAAATAAATATATTAATTAATTGTATTTACTCTCTCATTTTCTCATCTATAAGATAAAATTGTCATTTGTTTCGTAATTTTACCCTCCAGATATTGAACTGATGATAATAAGAAATTAATGCAGTCGTTGACCGCTTGCCAACTAAACTGGTGTTAATCTCTGGTCTACACAAAAAAAAAAAAAAAAAAAAAAAAAAAAAATAGAAGATAAAGTGGCTTACCATGCAAGGTCATTATTTTAAACCAGTCATTAACATCTTGACAACTAAACTGGTGGTGATCTCTGGTCTATACAAAAAGTAAAAAAAAAAAAAAAAATAGAAGGGAAAGTGGCTTTAACATGCTAGGTTATAATTTGAAGCCAGCGGATCGACTTGCATTAATGCGAAAAATGTATTTTAATATATGCTGTTCTTCGCCAGACATGGTAAAACTTGATTAAAAAGTAATAAATCATACTAAGATTTCCTAGGGCCTTTTTGAAAATTTGTTAAATTTTAGAACGGAAAGACTTTACTATTAGATGGCCCAAAAAATATAAAAATGTTCGCAATAGATAAGGAAAACATGCCTTCATACTGAAATGCTGGATCACATTTTTCTTTTCAATGTACAGAATTTAATTTAATTACAATGGAGCACAGACTCCGGTGGCAATTTCCCTACACCCCCATCTTCCCCCTATCCTGCACCTACCTACATTTCCCCTCTACAAATTTTATCTTTAAATTCTTTCAATATTTTCGATAAATTAGTCATCATTTCTCTTGGTAACTCATTCCAATCCCTGACAACCTAACCTAAAAAAGAGAATCTTCCCACACCCTTGTGCCTGAAATCGAGTGCCAGATTGTGGTCATGGTCATCTTTTCCCTTCCATGCACTACTTTTCATACCTATTGCAATATGTTTCCATGCCTCATCGCCAGTATACGCCTTGTACACTCCCATGGCCCTCCTCAACCTTTTACTGTCTTTCAATTAATCCCATTCCAGCTCCTTTATCATATCCGTCACTGATTGCATTCTGCAATAATTTCCAGAAACAAATCTAGCAGCCCTTTTTTGCACCCTCTCCAACTCCTGTATTTGATACGTAAAATGAGGGTCCCATGCTACACTACCATATTCGAGCAATGGTCTGACCAAAGTTTTGTAACCAAAAGCCATCACTTCTCTCGTACATCCCCTCATCATTCTCTCCAACAAGTGCAGAATTTTGAAACCTTTTCCTACCACCTGTCTGTGTCCTGCCCAGGTAAACTTGCTATCAAATGTAATGCCAAGATATTTATATTTCAAGTCTTCAGGAAGCAATAGGGAATATGCATGAAATTCAAATTTACATCTAGTATTCTTATTTTGAAACTTTATTAGTGTGGAATTACCGCTATAACGCTTTTTTCATGTTTATTCAATCTTTATTTACTGATTTTAATTAATCAAAAGTGCTAAAAATACAAGGAAAATGTAACTTCCCAAAACGAAACGCTATTGGTCCAATCGAATCGTGACGACCAAGCATATGATATTATTGTGAACAAAGGCGTAGTTGCTGTGAGTTCTAAATGCTTTGCGATTGTGTTGAAGTTTATACTAATATATCATAATAACTGGTGAGATATTGTATTCTTGCTACAATACACACATCAAATAATGACTGAAAGCGGTTTTCTGAAAGCATGGTCAGATAATCTTTCAAAAATTGATGATTTCATGATAACAAGAAATTTTACAACAAATCTGAATTTCTGGTCGCTCAGCTCAGAGCAGTGAAAGCTGCAAGGTAATTAAGAAATTTCAACATTCTCATGCAAATAAACAAAAAAATTCTGACCCGCCTTCAAATCCCCGCAGAGTTAAATATTTTTATCTACAGAAATTGTCAAGCTTGACCTTTTTATTTTGTTAAAACTACATTTACGTTCTTCTATTGAGTAAAATAATACTCGTAATTAAAATAAATTGTATTACGTACAATTCAGTGTCATTTATTTCCAAAATCCTTTTTTTTTTTTCGTAACGAATTCACGTGTCTACCGAGGGATTGTCTTTTCACAACAAAAATCGGCCGCAGGCCCTTAAAAACTTAATTGTTATCATTCGTCAAGAAATTCTCGTTTCTTACATTTATTCCACTTTTTGTTAATAAGTTGTTTCGGTGCATTTTCAATTGAAATAGTTCCTCATGTTATTTATTTCATCTACGTAGTTTCTTTACTTTTATATCATCAAGAGGTAATTTAAACGAAAGGTGTAGCATTGGGTAGATAGTTTTTTCTTTCTTTCTTCTACACTCGATTTGTTCCAAGAACGGTTGCGTGTAAATGGTTGAAAATAAAATAGTAGGCCTATCCGTGACGAAAAATGGAGCTCGACAAGGAAATGGAAAAACAAGTGACAAATGCTTATAAACATTGCTAAATTCTTGTATCAGATTCCTATTTACTAGCAGATTCGCCTCATGACTTAATTTCATTGGGTATGGAGCGAGTCATATTAGTATATCCATTGATGATAAATGGGCGGATATTATGTTTGGTGTATTTGTTATAAGCGATGTGAATTGTTTTAAATTTTAATTCGTGCTATAAAAGTATGTAAATGAATTTTAAACAAAATAAATTAATGAAGCTTGACAATTTTTTAAGATAAAAATAAATAAAAATATTTGATTCTGTGGGGATTTGAACTCGGGTCACAAAATTATGCAGCCTGCACTCTACCCCATACACCAAGCTGCCCTTTAAAAAAGTAGGGCAATAATTTACTATATACCCATCATCATATAAGCTGTGTATCGTTCCACATATATTTAGGCGATCTCAATCCGTTCTTAACATGTCTGATGGTCTCCAAGTAAGATATGATTAGAGTTTGAACAGGTAACGAATTTTTATGTTACATTTCTCCTAAAATACATAAATACAAAAATTCTAAGTACTTATGGAAAAATGATCTTCACAATAATATAAACAACTAGTTGCTGATCTATTCTCATAGTGGTACAACACTTTTTTCTTATATTCGCATCTCGTGTGACAAGAAAATATACTATTTAAAGTGTATTTCTCTTAGTATTTGTGCAAACAGGTACAATACACTACTTGTGACACGATTTTCGATCTACTTCCATATCTACATTAGTTAGAAACCATGAAAGTTTTGAGATTAAACACTCCACGCTATACTAGTACGCCAATGCGGTCGTGTTCTTACACGTCACATAGCAGCGCGCCAAAATGGCAGCGTTTAAATCGGTGGAACTGGATTTCAGTTTTAAAGTATTTATTTTGATGTTAAATCTTAATATTTACATCAATGTTATATTTTTTACGGTTATGTACGAATGTAAATAATTGATTAAAACAATACATGCATATATCCTATTCTTTCCCCACCTTATATTCTTAATTAACTTTTTGTTTTTTATTTGTGTATCTAAGAAGCTGACTCTTCTTTGTATTTATCTTCATCCCACGTTTACCAACCCAACTAGATATCCTGTCCAGATCACCCTGCAACTGTTTACAATCCTCTATCTCTGAGCGTGGTGGTGTAACGGTTAGCGTTCCTACTCGAATTCAGGGAGGGCGGCGGTTCAAATCCCCACCCTGGCATCCAGATTTGGATTTTCCATGGTTTCCCAAATCACACCAGGCAAATGCCGGGATGCTTCCTTCGAAAGGCCATGGCCGAATTCTTTCCCATTTCTTGCCCTCCATCCTTTCCCGTCTCTAAAGAACTCGCTGTTAAGAGACGTAAATCAGTTTAAAAAAACATTCCTCTACCGTTTTGAATTTTTTATATATCATTATGTCATTTAATTTAATTTAATTTAACTGCAATGGAGCACAGGCTCCGGTGGAAATTTCCCTACACACCCATCTTCCCCCTATCCTGCACCTACCTTCATTTGCCCTCTCCAAATTTTATCTTTAAATTCTTTCAAAGTTTTCGTAAATTATTCATCATTTCTCTTGGTAACTCATTCCAATCCATGACACCCTTACCTAAAAAAGAGAATCTCCCCACACCCTTGTGCCAACTTGTGGTCATGGTCACCTTTTCCCTTCCATGCACTACTTTTCATACTTATTACAATTTCTTTCCATGCCTCATCACCAGTATATGCCCTGTACACTCCCGCGGCCCTCCTCATCCTATTCCTGTCTTTCAATTAATCCCATTCCAGCTCCTTTATCATACCCGTCACTGTTTGCATTCTGCGATAATTTCCAGAAACAAATCTAGCAGCCCTTTTTTGCACCCTCTCCAATTCTTGTATTTGATACGTAAAATGAGGGTCCCATACTACACTACCATATTCGAGCAATGGTCTGACCAAAGTTTTGTAACCAAACTCCCTCAGTTCTCTCGTACACCCCTCATCATTCTCACCAACAAGTACTGAATTTTGAAACCTCTTCCTACCACCTGTAGAATGTCTCCTGCCCAGGTAAACTTGCTATCAAATGTAATGCCAAGATATTTACATTTCAAGCCTTCAGAGAGCAATAGGGAATATGCATGAAATTCTAATTTACGTCTAGTATTTTTATTTTGAAACTTTATTAGTGTTGAATTACCGCTATAACGTTTTTTGATGTTTATTCAATTTTTATTTACTGATTTTAATAAATGAAAAGTGCTAAAAATACAAGGGAAATATAACTTCCCAAAACGCAACGCTATTGGTCGAATCGAATAGTGACGACCAAGTATATGATATTATTGTGAACAAAGGCGTAGTTGCTGTGAGTTCTAAATGCTTTGCGATTGTGTAGAAGTTTATACTAACATATCATAATAACTGGTTAGATATTGTATTCTTGCTACAATACACACATCAAATAATGACTGAAAGCGGTTTTCTGAAAGCACAGTCGGATAATCTTCCAAAAATTGATGCTTTCATGATAACAAGAAATTTTACAACAAATCTGAATTTCTGGTCGCTCAGCTCAGAGCAGTGAAAGCTGCAAGGTAATTAAGAAATTTCAACATTCTCATGCAAATAAACAAAAACAAAAATTCTGACCCGCCTTCAAATCCCCGCAGAGTTAAATATTTTTATCTTCAGAAATTGTCAAGCTTGACCTTTTTATTTGTTTTAAACTACATTTACGTTCTTCTATTGAGTAAAATAATACTGGTAATTAAAACAAATCGTATTACGTACAATTCAGCGTCATTTATTTTCAAAATCCCTTTTTTTTTCGTAACGAATTCACGTGTCTACCGACGGATTGTCTTTTCACAGCAAAAATCGGCCGCAGGCCCTTAAAAACTTAATTGCAATCATTCGTCAAGAAATTGTCGATTCTTACATTTTTTCCACTTTTTGTTAATAGGTTGCTTCGGTGCATTTTCAATATAATAGTTCCGATCATGTTATTTATTTCATCTACGTAGTTTCTTTATTTTTATTTCATCAAGAGGTAATTTAAACGAAAGGTGTAGCATTGGGAAGATAGTTTTATCTTTCTTTCTTCTACACTCGATTTGTTCCAAGAACGGTTGCGTGTAAATGGTTGAAAATAAAATAGTAGGCCTATCCGTGACGAAAAATGGAGCTCGACAAGGAAATGGAAAAACAAGTGACAAATGCTTATAAACATTGCTAAATTCTTGTATCAGATTCCTATTTACTAGCAGATTCGCCTCATGACTTAATTTCAATGGGTATGGAGCGAGTCATATTAGTAAGCCATTGATGATAAATGGGCTGAAATTATATTTGGTGTATTTGTTATAAGCAATGTGAATTGTTTTAAATTTTAATTCGCGCTATAAAAGTATGTAAATGAATTTTAAACAAAATAAATAAATGAAGCTTGACAATTTTTTTAAGATAAAAATAAATAAAAATATTTGGTTCTGTGGGGATTTGAACTCGGGTCACAAAATTGTGTAGCCAGCACCCTACCCCATAAACCAAGCTGCCCTTTAATAAAGTAGGGGAATAATTTACTATATACCCGTCACCATATAAGCTGCATATCGTTCAATATATAATTAGGAGATCGCAATCCGTGCTTAACATGTCTGATGGTCTCCATGTAAGATATGATTAGAGTTTGAACAGGTAACGAATTTTTATGTTACATTTCTCCTAAAATACATAAATACAGAAATCTAAGTACTTATGGAAAAATGATCTTCACCATAATATAAACAACTAGTTGCAGATCTATTCTCATAGTGCTACAACACCTTCTTCTTATATTCGCATCTCGTGAGACAAGAAAATATACTATTTAAAGTGTATTTCTCTTAGTATTTTTGCAAACAGGTACAATACAGTACTTATGACACGGTTTTCGATCTCCTTCCATATCTACATTAGTTAGAAAGCATGAAAGTTTTGAGATTAAACACTCCACGTTACACAATACGCCAATGCAGTCGTGTACTTACACGTCACAGTGCAGCGCGCCAAAATGGCAGCGTTTAAATCGGCGGAACTGGATTTCAGTTTTAAAGTATTTATTTTGATGTTAAATCTTAATATTTACATCAATGTTATATTTTTTACGGTTATGTACGAATGTAAATAATTGATTAAAAAAAATTAAAAAATACATACATATAGCCTATTCTTTCCCCGCCTTATATTCTTAATCAACTTTTTGTTTTTTATTTGTGTATCTAAAAAGCTGACTCTTCTTTGCATTTATCTTCATCCCACGTTTACCAACACAACTAGATATCCTGTCCAGATCACCCTGCAACTGTTTACAATCCTCTATCACCGAGGGAGGTGGTGTAACGGTTTGCGTTCTGGCCACGCATTCGGGAGGGCGGTGGTTCGAATTCCCACCCGGGCTTCCAGATTTGGGTTTTCCATGGTTTCCCAAATCACTCCAGGCAAATGCCGGGATGATTCCTTCCCCTGTTAAGAGACGTAAAGCAGTTTTAAAAAAAAAAAAAAAAAAAAAAAACAAAAAAACCTCCATCGTTTTGAATTTTTTACATAGCATTTTGTCATCTGCAAACAATCCAATTCCAGATGGTAAACAATCAACACAATTATTCATTAGAATAATGAGTAGCAGTGGCCACAATACACTACCCTGTGGCACACCCATTTTTACTTCCACTTCTTTCCTACCCTAAGTTTCTATTTTCTACCTTTTAAAAATTCTTCTACCCAGAAAATCACTTTCTCATCCACTCCAATAGTTTTTTACGATATTTACTAACATTTTATTGCTCACTCTGTCAAAAGCATTTGGCAGATCTAGTGCTACACTATCATTTTAGATATCAGATTTTGTCTTTGACTGTAAAATTTAATAGAAAATGATTGCTCAACTTCATAACAAAACTTGATTTGTGTTCAGATCTTTTAAACTGGCGCACCGGTACTTCATTAGTTTTCCTTCACAATGTTTATAATTGGGTTACAATGACTGAAACGTTAACATCTTTCAGCATCAGTTAAATTATCCTGCTTGAAGACGGAGAAAAAACTTAACACTGCTCAGAGTGATGAAAACAAATCCGAAAGTTAAATAGTCAGCGGAAATTCTAAATTAGTTACTAGTTAACATCCTCCGATCTTCTTTGGGAAAGTAAACACCCTTAACAGTATAAAAATTTCTATTCTGTAGTATTTTTTGTATGACTGTACGAGAATACCAAATTTTCCGCTATATTTGTCGCTAAAATGGCGCCGCCTACCGTCCTTAATTCGTAAAGAACACTGGTCGCCTTTTTCACGTGATAACAGAGGCCCATCTGAAAATTTCATGATCCTTTCATTATTGTTTCATCTTGGTGGGGCAGTCAGTCATATTAAACTAACAATCATTATGACATTGCAAATGTGTTCATGAGTATGTTAGCCACTTGTATAGTTGGTATATTTGTTTGTATATTTATTGCATATACTACATAGAACATCTGTATCGTTAGAAATACAATACAAATTAATAAAGCAATTAATTATAAATATTCCAAATTTAAATCATATTAGCTGCTATTTCATAAAAATCTTCAATTTTATATAAACAGTCATTCACAAGTAATTTTCTTATTACATTCCTGAACATTTTATTTGGAAGTAATCTTTTTCTCTTTTGATATGGCATTAAAAAGTTTGTTGGATACATAGTAGAAAGTTATTTGTGTGCGACTATATCCACACCTGAAGAAACCTATATTATCTCTATTTCTAGTACTGTAAGTATGACTCACACCTAACAGTTCATATTTCTCATAGTTCTTCTTAATATAAATAAGCACTGAAAGGTGAATATAGCTGATACAGTCTTCTTCTTCTTTCGTTTCACCCTCTTTGGGGTACGAAGAATCAGTCACTTCTTTGCATGCTGTTAATTCCGTGGCGCCCAGTATTTCTTCCTCCTCTCGGAACTCCTTTTTCTCTACACTTTTGAGATAATGGGTTTTGACTTTATTTTAGATTTTTCCTGGAACCTTATCTTTTCATCTTTAAATCTTATCTGTGATGTTCTATCAAGTAATGACTTTTCTGTTATTTTTAATTCTTTTATGCCTTTTACAATTTCTGTGAACCAATTAGGCTTAGTTATGCGGTTCCGAAAAAAATCAATAATTTGTTTGGTTAATCTACCAGAGTTCATTCAGAGAATATGTCCATAGAAATTTAGACTCCTTATGCGCATGGTATCTGAGAGATTTCTTTTTTTTTTTTTTTTTTTTTTTTTTTTTTTTTTTAGAGAGTTTCATTCTTGATGTGTACTATTAATTATCTTGAAATTTTTTTCTATCATTTTTCTTAAAATTGTTCTTTCCTTTAATTCCAGTTTTTCTATCTGTCCTATGCCATTCATGGTCAGAGTTTCTGTTGCATACAATGCTTTCAGCTCTACCACTGTTTTGTAATGCGTAATTTTGGACCCCCACGAAAGAGATTTCTTGTTAATATCTCCCTTGTCAACTGGAAGACAAACTCAAGGTAATTTTTTCTGGGTTCTATTGCCCTTTGTTCTGTTCGATTCCATCTAATCCATTCTCCTAGATATTTATATTCTTTCACTATTTCTATTTCTTGAACTTTTAAATATTTATTTTGGTGTTTGTTGTTTATCATAATTTTTTTTCCAAAGGATATTTTAAGATCTATTTTAGCTGCTTGTTTCTTTAATTCAAGGATTTGTTCTTTTGCTTCCTCCATTGTTTCAGCCAACAGGGCCGTATCTTCAGCAAAGGTAATGCAATTGATTTTTAGATTCTTCTTTTTGCAACTGTGTCTTATTCCACTTTTTATATTTTTATTCCATTCTCTTATCACTTTCTCAAGTGCACAATTAAACAATAATAGTGAAAGTCCATCCCCTTGTCTTACCCCTGTTTTTATTTCAAAAGGATCTGATACTTCACCCAAAAATTTAACTTTGAAAATGTGTTCGTAATAGTGGCTTTTATTATATTAATTGTTTTCTTACCCTATCCTATTTCTTCTAGTATTGATATTAGAGATTCTCTATCAATCGAATCATACAATTTTTTGAAATCAATAATGGAAATTACATATGTCTTTGCCCTTGATTTTTGGTACACCATAATGTTTTTGATGTTTAAGATTTATTCAGAGCATGATCTACCCTTTCTGAAGCCTCCTTGGTAATCCCCCAGTTTTGGGTGAAATTGTCATTCCGCTCTATTTCAAAGGACTTTTGTAAGAATATTGTATGTTACATCCAACCATGAGATACCTCTGTAATTGTTTGGGTCTGTTTTGGAGCCATTTTGTGTAGAGGGTGGATAAGGGCTTTTTTCCATTCCACTGGGATTTCTTCTTCTATACAAATTTTATTGAAGGCACGTTTAAGAGATTTTATGGCATTTTTGTTAGCTTTTTTCCATAGTTCGACCACTATTCTAATTTTTCACGAATGGGTTCACAGTTCAAGAGTTTGTTAAAATAGTCTGCCAATACTTTACAATTCTCTGTGTTGTTGTGAGTCAACAACACAGGTAGAGTCATTATAGCAAAATGAACAAAAATATTTTTACAGTGACTGCGTGAAGAAAGGTTACCTACAATTCTCACTGCTTTTTTTCTGAACGCTTAATAACCTCAGAGCAGAAGACTGATGTGCCCACAGTATTGCCCCATATGATAAATGACTATGAATTTGAGCATAATAGACCATTCTCAATACATCTTTGCTCACCCTAGACCTCAGTCTCCTTAACATACAGATCCCTTGGCATAATTTAGAAGCTTGTATACGCTTATTCCAACTTAAACACCAATCTATAGAGATACCAAGAAACTTAACATAATTAACACCATTCATATGGTTGATATCACCTTTAATATAACTTATTTCTATATACTGTATTTTATCCCTATTTAGACACAGAAGATTAACAGACTAGTATTGACTATAACACCTTACACCATCAACTTACTATATTTCCAGAATTATTTAAAGACTCGTGAATACATGTTGTAATTCATAAGCAACAACAGTGACTTTTAACCCTTTCGTGGGCGGTGGGAAACCTTCTTCCCACTCGACAAATTCAAGTAAAGGATTTGAGGGAAGCGCATTTACCATCTCTGACAAGTGCTGCCATCTTCCAGAAGCTTGAAGAACACTTTCAATGGATGTTCACATATTTGGGGGAGAAAAACTAAGTTTTCGTCTTCATCTGACAGCGTGACAGATATATGTATACAAAAGAAGATTTATGGAATAAAGAAAGGCCACTCGAATTCTGTACATTTCCAATCTCGGCTAACCTCAGCACATCCCTGGTTTGGCTTTGTTTCCCCTCCAGTAACGGAGTGCTATATACTTCCTTGGTAGATAGCTTCATGGAGGAAGGAATAATATGGAGACGACGCAAGAGACCTTTACCACGCATGGGAGTGAAGCAGGCCGGCGGAGGAGTGGGGGGGCATGGCCGGAGTGGTGGGGGCTTGACCGCTTCCCAACAAACACGGGGAATATGTACGAAACACCTCAAGGGGACTCTAGGATAAACGTGACGCCGCAATCTGGTGATGGATTATTATGTAACTCGATGAGACAAATAAAAAATGAAGAATAAAATTTTTTGATATCCTGCTTAGTTTTCGAGATATTCTGTCTCAAATGTGAAATGGTTTTGGTTGAAATTCAGAAGAAAAAATTATTCAAAGTCAAATTTTATTATGAATTTTTATTTAAAAAGACGAGACAAATAAAAAATAAAGAGTAAAATTTTTCGATATTTCACCTAGTTCTCGAGATATACTGTCTCAAAAGTGAGGTGTCTTGAGTTGAAATGCAGAAGAAAAATTTCGCAAAAGTCAATTTAATGATGGATTCTTATGTAACACGACGAAAAAACTCGATAATAAGGAATAAATGTTTTCGATATCTTGCTTAGTTTGGGGGATATACAACATCCAAATTTAGGGGTTTAGGTTTGGATGCAGGCTGGACCAAAAATTAATTCTGTCAAAGCCACAATGATTACATGGTTGACATGCAGAATGGATATTTCAGTTTTATTACTACCACTTGTGGTTAGTCTGAAATGTGTCCTAGACCAGAAAAAAAGTAAGAGGACCCACTCTAGGGATGAGCAACCCAGACATTTTGTAGGCTGGTACCAGAAATAAAATGTTTATTCAGTCACCTTAATGAACATTCTCTTGATCAAGATGTGTTGTCTAATTTCACAGCCCTACTTATTAGGACAATTGTAAAAAAATTATCTCTCAGTTAGATTTAGATACGGGGGGGGGGGGGGGGAGAATGTTGTACAAAAAAAAGAGACTAAATTAGAAACACATTCCCCAAATTGATTTTGTTCAAAGGCCAATAACTTCTTTATTTATGAAGCCCATTTTTATTTCTGCATGAACCTGTTTCGACATAAATAGATGAGAAAGATTTCAAAATCGGTAAAAATAGGTATAGACGTATTTACAAACAGAAACAAGTCTTATATGAAGCTTTAAAAATAACCTAAGTCAATGGCCTGAAATAGCTATTTAAAAAATTAATAAAACTCACAGCTTCTCACATAACAGTTAATTTCATCATCCATTGTCAGTATAATCAGCAACGTGACGAAAGAAATCGTAATAGTAAATTCACTGAATCGCGAAGTAAAACACGCCCCTTTAAATCTCATTTTAAACACTCGTTAAAAAATAATGCTAGTCTATTATGTGCAAAATAGCAAGTTTGCTGATTTTCTACACTACACCAAGAAAAATTTGAGAACAAAGTCATCCCATTGAGAGCTATGACTAAATATTTATAGACGTGCTGCAAAGTTTGCGGTGTCTACCACTCACTTCAACAACGATAATTACAATTCAACTTACTTATGAAATGATATTCCAGGTTCTTTCCTGTCTGGCCTATTTGTGCAACCGTACGCAACACAAGCTGGCATTTTTAAACACTTATACACAATACTAAATGAAATAATCACTGCATCTACCACAATGTGAACACCTTAATTGTTGGGAAGCGCCATATGGTCGCTGCCGGTGCTGCCACCATGCGGGAGAGTTTAGTGCTTGCTTCACCGATTTAACGTCACTTCTCCTCCATATAATTCCTTCCTCCATGGATAGCTTATGCTGCTGGCAGTCTGTGGATTCTGTTCAGTTGCACCCAGTGAAGTGAAGGTTCCATTATCATAAGTGACATTATCTTCTAATTAATGTCATTCACTATCCAGTTAGTAAAATACTCCTCCCGTCTTTTAAAGCGTTTATATATTTGCATGGAGCGCTGTCGTCTGTAATTTTTGGCCGTTACCGTTCTCCTCGATGCTGGACAGCGATCTGTCGGATTCTATTCAGTCTAGTATGTAATTTATTTCAACGCAATCTCCGGCGTATTTTATTATATAATTTTATTTGATTGAGCATGTTTGACGATGGAAAATTTCGTACGCATCCACTTTCGCAATGCCACAATTCTTTTTCCACCCAATAATATATAAAAGCAGAACATATTTGATTATTACAAAGAATATTAATGTCCATAAGAGCGATAGTTAATAGTGGCTCATAAAGGAGGGACTACAAATAGGTTAGAAAATTATAGACTAATAAGTTTGACATCAGTGACAGGTAAAATGATGGAGAGATTCATATGCAACTATATCAGAAATGCCTGTGAGGAAAGAAACAGGTTTTTAGATCGACAACATGTATTTAGGCAAGGGTATTCATGTGAATCTCAGCGATACAAGATATTTCAGACGAATTGGACAAGGGAAGCAAAGTTGATAAAGTGGCAATAGATTTTCCTCTAGCATTTGACAGACTGAGCCATAAAATGGTTTTAAATGAACTAAAATCAATTTGATTGCATGAAAATGTTATTTGCTGGGGTGAGGAATTCTTAAAAGCCAAAAGAGAGTAGGAAATACATTCGAAAAGGAGGTGGAATTAAATTTAGGAGTGCCAGTACACAATACTGTGACACTCCCAAATTTACTTCCACCTCATTTGATAATGTATTTGCTGTTCATTATTCTAATGAATGACTGTGTTGCTGAGTTACACTTAGAATTTAGTTTTCTATTTGCAGATGAAGTAAAGTTATACAACAGGATCAAAACAGGTGAAGACTGTGCACAGCTGTGGTATGTCCTGGATATGATATCTAAATGGTTAGGTCAGCATGGAATGAAGATAAATGCCAAGAAGAGTCAATTTGTTAAATACACATATAAAAAACTAAAGGTTAATTATGATTATACGGTGGGGTCAGAATTGCTTGTTGAAAGCTCGAAGTATAAATTTCTTGGCATAACGTTTGACAACAAACTCTATTGGGCAGAGCAAATTGGGCAGGTGGTAGGAAAAGATTACAAAATCCTTCATTTACTGGAGAGGGTGATGAGAGGATATGCAGATAAGTTTGGGAGTTGGATTACAAAATTTTTGGTCAGACCATTGGTTTAATATGGTGGTGTAGTTTGGGACCCACATTTCGGTTATCAAATACAGGAGTTGGTAGGTGTGTAAAAAAGAGCAGCTAGATTTGTGTGTTGAAAATATCGTAATACCCAGTCAGTAACTAATATGATAAGGGAGCAGGATTGGTACTCATTAGAGGAAAGGAGGAGGTTGAAGAGGGTACTGGGAATGTTTCGGGAATATGTTAGTGATGGGGCTTGGAGCGATATTGGTCAAAGAATTATGATTAGTGAATGGAAGGGGAGAGACGGCAATGACCACAAGTTTGTGCTCTATTTCGTGCATAAGGTAGTGAGAAATTTTTCTTTTGTTGGTAAGAGTGTCAGGGATTGGAATGAATTACAATGTGAAATGATGAATAATCTACCAAAATCTCTTAAGGAGTTTAAAATAAATTTGTAAATAGGAAAGGTAAATGGGGGAAGAATTTATTGCTCCAATTATAGTAGATAAATTTAAAAAACAAAAATTTGTAATTAGGTGCCTATTGCTATGTCAATGCGTTAGCTACATCGGAATTAAAAACATGTTCTGCGATATTATTATTTATTTATTTATTATATATTTTATTTATCAATCTTGTTTTATGGATCCGTGCTGAGGAAGGACCTCTGGGATGTGAAACATGTCATGGTTAATAAACATATATACAGTATGAGTCATTATCATAGTAAAAACAATTATACATTACAAAGACAAATAAAGAGAATAACAATAAATATTAATTTTTACAACTGAATTTTGCAAAAGTCATATTGAATTCAATTAATTAATTTGTTCAAATTTTTGAGTGGAGTAGGAGGAGTTGCCAATAAGATAATCTCTCACTTTTTCTTTAAATATATCTTTATTATCTGCAAACTGTTTTATACTCTTGGGAAGTTTATTAAACCGATGCATACCAGAATAATTAACTCCTATTTGTACTAATGACAGAGATGTTTGCATTTTGTGCAAGTTATTTCTGTTTCTTGTATTGAAATTGTGCACCTGTGAATTAGAAGTAAACAGGTTAAAACAAAGAAGTTTGGGTTAAAATGATCTATGACAAAGCACATGAAAGAATATACTGTGTATGCTGAGAAGTCATTTTAAGAATATTGAGGTGTTAAAATTCCATAGGTGCACGGTTGTATACAGGAAGTTTACTGGCAATCCTACACGTGATATTTATTACTCGCTAATGAGCACTGAATATTTCAACTTGTGAGCTGAATTCCCCAGAAGACTATTACGTTTGACGCTAATGACTAAAAAGTCAGTCGCTTTATTAGAGGGAGACATCTAACCCCCAATTTAAATTATTTAAAAAACAAAAGCTACAAATTTTACTGTTTTAGATAACAAAATTTTTGAAATGTTTCCAGCACATTCACAGTAAGTTGCTTACTTGTTTGATCATTTTTTCTTTAATTACAACTGTAAATATTGGTGACTGATGGAAAATCAACAGAAAATTTAGTTGCCTATTTTTTGTACTGCTAATTCATACAGTGAACCGAGTAAAATGTTTCCTTTTCAACTGGTAGTATCTTTGTATTTTTCCTGTTGCCAGTATGTTTGCCAGCTTATTCGTTTTGGAAGGTGTGTGTTTGTTGTAGTACACATATTGTGTTGAAAAGACGAGTAAAGGAAGCAGTGTGGAGGCAATAAATGTTATTTACGTCGAACGGGGGTATGTAACTATCTTATTTAGTGTTTGTGGAGTCGTGTAGCACATGTATTACTTTTCATAATTCAGAGGAAGAAAGTCCCCTGTGATTACACAGAAAATAGTGTATTGGTTGTGGGATTGACATTTTACAATCATAAATTAACTCATTTTCCTATCTCATAAGTGTAACTTAAGTTGTTATTATGTTTTCCATATGTATAAATTGAATATTTGACACACCCTACTTTGAATATTTCATGCTTCGTCAGGAGAAGCGTTTGAGCAATTTTTTTTTACAGGACCTATGAATGTAATTTTAAAGCATTTTAAGTTTGTTGAATTTGTTTGTGTTTCAAACAGTAGTTGCATCTACATTGCATTGATGTACAAATATTAACATTGTGATTTGGTAAACATAGGCCACCTTCCAATTATCAGGGAACTTTATTGTGGTCAGTGTTGCATGGACTTAAATTCTTCACTTTTGCTATCTGTGTGCTCTGTTTCGTGATTTCTATCTTTTTTTGTCTCTATTTATTTATGGTTTTCCGACAGGTGTATGTTACAAATGTACCGAGGTCACGGATTAGTAATTGTCTATAGTTTTTTCTTTTTTATCTTGTACCCCTCCCTTAGTTAAAGTTACATGTGAAGTTTACTTGTGTAAAATCGGGTAATATCAAGATGGGGATACCGTTGCGGCCTGGCGTAGTAAAAACACAGATCACGTGGCATATATGACATCATTGTGATGTATGGACCACGCCTCATTACAGCATAAACTCAAATGATGATTGACGAAATCATATTTTATAAATATGCGTTTCGGTTGTAATGCAGCCTGGACCAAAGTGAAATGTAACCATAATGCATAATATTGCAGATATCCAATTTTCAGATCATATCAATAGCTGTTACTGTGTTGGTATGTGCAGACTGAATGTGTCACAATGATGTCATATATACCACGTGATCTGTGTGTTAACTACGTGATGCAGCAGTGGTATCCCCATCTTGATATTACCCGTAAAATCAAAGAAAGTGGAAAAGAAATCTGACTGTACTTTGTTATACATGTTACAATTAGTGATTTTACACCAGTTAATATCCACTGTTTACATGTGTTGCATTAGGGTAAGGTGTGTTTCTCAGTGATGTATACATCTGTCTTACTAAAATAGTGAATTATGTTTTGCTGCAACAAAAATAGTTATGATGATATTTTCAAACACCTGCATTGTTTGTTTATGTTCTTGGTGATAGAAAATTTTAGAATTGTGTATATTCCTATAGTACTACACTACTTGATTTCAGGCATAAGGGTGTGGGAAAATTTTCTTTCATAGGACGGGTGTAAGGAAATTGCCAAGAAAAGTGATGTATAATTTACCAGAAACACTGAAGGAATTTAAAGTAATAATCAGTTGAGGAAAGAATTGGTTGGAAGAGGAAAGGAAAAAGATAGGTGTGTACGGAGATTGCCACTAGAGTGGTCATTCCATCACAGTTTTATAAATTATTATTATTAATAATTTCATCATACACTTTCAATATAAATTTAATGTAACATATTAGTGTTTGACTTGTACTGGGCACAGAGTACTATGTTTGATTTGATGATATTGTCACCAGGAAGGAGATGTTGCTAGCATTTAGATTTTTGTTTTTCTTCCTGTGGAGAGTTTTGTCTGCACTTTGCAGCACTCTTTTGATAGCAGTGTGAACATGTCAGCCATTCCAGTGAGTCGGCAGTATTCTCTATTTGTTTTTTAAAATGTGTTCTGTCTCCTGCTGTACTATTTGAGCTAGGTCACAGCTAATAGGTACCTTTACTTGAGCATCAGCCAATAGAAGTACCCAAAAATTAAATTATTCCAGTGTCTGCCTACCTGTGTTTCTCATTCTTTTTTTATATATATAATTCTGTTTACCAAGCTTTTCCTGCCATAACTAATTTAACGCAAGCTTCTTCCTTTAATAATTATCTTGTTACATTATTTGTACCTTGCAGTGTATTTATCACACTACAGCTTTCATCTAAACTATTTCTTTTCTACTTTAGATTAATTAGTTGTCACCATAACCAGAATTTCATCTGCAGTCTTAGCAGATGCACTGAATAATAAGTTTTTTTTTTCTTTCTTTCTTTCTAATTGACCAAATTTGTCTGTAATTTGTGAAGAATCGAGACTGGATTGCTGACCCACCCTCCCAGTGGCCAGTTGCAGTTGATACCTACATGTACCAATCATCAACTACCAATCATTAGTAACTGATAGTTGTTTCAATTATATCTGGTACTTCATATTACAATTGAGAATTGTGTAGATATGAATATTGTGTAACTTTCTATAAAGAATATGAATATGTAATTCCCATTCTGAGAGTTGAATTTTTAAATGGATTTATCTTTTTTAATTTAATATAGATGCTATATTCATGTATCTCTGTGCAATTCTTTATCAGTGTTTTACAGTAAACAAACTGAATTTTTTTGTGTATTTCTTTTTACAGGTCAAAAATTCAACTTTATTAGAGGATAAATTAGTTCCATGTTGTAATCAAAGTGATGCTAGTGTGGTGTAGAAGTTATTAGACTTACCATTTTTGTTGTATCTTGTGTGAGAACTATCAAAATATCTAATTAGTGCATCATGTCTGTGGTCAGACCATCACAGTATACTTGTGTCACATGTCTTCAGTATTTCTCTACGAGGGACTTGCTAATAAGGCATGTGTTTAGTCATGAACTATATGTAAATAGACCTTCATATATTTTCCAAAACAATGGTCAGATTTTCTCAAATATATCGAAGTTGTGTGCACATAATTTTGAAGAGAGCAAGGAAGCTACATGTAAAGAGACATTAGTAATTGATCTTGCTTGTGCATTCTGTGCAGACTTTTTTTTATCTAGGTCCTCTCTAACAAAACACGTATTCACTCACATCTCGACTATTTCAGCTCCCTTATATGTTTGCATCTACTGCTCCAAAGTATTTAAGGACTTTACAAGACTCCAATTTCATAAATACACCAACAGAATTACACAAAGAAGGTAAGGCAGTGAATTATAATTTTATATTGATACTACACTTATTTTGATATTTGATATCAGTTATTTCTTGTGATCAGAATTCTTGCACTAATACTGGACTTATGCCTGCTTACTTATTGTTCAATCGTTTCAGTTCAGAAGTTAATGTTTAATCTTGTAGCTGATATTTGTGCAGTTTAATTTAATTGCAGTGGAGTGCATGCCCCTGTGGCAATTCCTCTAGGCATCTCTTTTCTCATTATTATTTATTATTATTATTATCTTATGTTCTTTGCATGCAAAATTCCTCCACCTATCTACTTTTTCCACTTATAAATTCTAAATTTAAATCACTTCAGGGCTTTTTGTTTATTATTCGTCAACTCCCAAGATAACTTATTCCAGTTCATGACACTCTTACAAGAAAAATAAAATTTTATGTATGCATAAAACCAAGTGCTAGCTGCTGCTAATGGTCACATTTTTTACCTTCCATGTACCATTTTTCTTTCTTTAACCAATAAAATAGCAAGTCTCTCAACAAATTTACACTTGTAAATTCTTTCACCCTCCTTGTGTCTTCTGATGTCTGCTAGTCCAGATCCTTTATCATATCAGTTGCTGACTAAACCTGTGATAATTTCTAGAAACAAATCAAGCAGCTCTCCTTTGCACCCCTTCCAACTATTGTATTTGGTACACAAAATGAGGGTCCCAAACTGCACCACCATATTTCTGCAATAGTCTCACCACCATTTCGTAACCCAATTCCCTCATTAATCTGATATATATCCTCATCACTATCTCATCTACATCTACATATATACTCTGCAATTCACAAAGTTGTGGGTGGCAGAGGGTGCTCAGCACCAAAGCTAATCTCTTTGTTGTGCATTCCAATCCCTAATGGTACGAGGGAAAAAAAATTCATATAAGAATCATTGCAGCACCTTATTTCTCTAATCTTATTTATCCTGTCATTCCGGCTCAAATAGGTTGGTGGACGAAGTATTTCACTACACTCGTGAGTGAAAGTGGGAGTACGCATGTTTACCAATAAGTTTAAATGAAACGTGCGTCGTCTATCTACCAGAGACTCCCAGCCTAGTCTACTAATCAGTTCTGTGACGCTTTCATAAGGACTGTAGCAAGCGGTCACGAATCAAGCGGCTCTTCTCTGTACTTTCTCTATACTTTCGATCAACCCCTTACGAAACGGATCCCAAATGGCACAACAATAGTCCAAATGTGGACGCACAAGAGATTTGTATGCTATCTCCTTTGTTTGTTCATTACAATTTTTCAAGATTCGACCTATGAATCGCAGCCTAGAATTTGCTCTACCTACTAACGAATTAATGTGTGTGTCCCATTTCATGTTCCTTTGTACTGTTACTCCGAAATATTTCATAGAATCGACCATATCAATAACTGAACTGTTTAACTCGTATTTCTGAACAATTGGATTCTTTTTGTTAGTTATGCTCATTGTCTTGCACTTTTTACAATTTCTCCAGTAATTAAAAGATTTTGTAATTTTTTCCTACCATCTGCCCTATGTGTCCTGCCCTGTCGAGTTTACTATTATTGTTTTTATTACTTTAATAATGCATTTACTACACTAATGATTATCTTTCTTCCTTTTAAGAATTTCTCACCTCATGAAGTCACTTTTTTATCACCTCTAATAGTTTTCACCTTATTTAGTATAGTTTTATTGCTCATTCAGTTGAATGCCTTCAAAAGATCTAGTCATACACCTTCAACTTGGCAACCTGGTCCAATTTATTTTAAATATCTTGAATATAGCCCACCAACTAAGATTTATATAAATATCCTTGCCTAAAACCATGTTGATAATTTACAAACCAGTTTCTTTTCCCACAAATATTTCTAATCTAGTTACATATTACTCTCTTATATCAAACTAATCATCCTATAAATCTGTATGTCACCCCACCTTTATGTATCAGTACTACTATCATTCTTTTCCAGTCCTCTGGTAAGCAGCCAAATTGTATACTCAATCCAAATAATATTTAATACATCTGTAGTACTATTATTGATATAAGGCCATTTGTGCTGTTTTAGCTTTCTTCATAATATACTGAGGATTGGTTTCAAATTTGGTAGTTGGTTCATTTATACTTGTATGGATATGTTCCTCCCATCTCAAGATGATAGTCACTAATGGTCTAAGTAAAATAGTCATCCACCATCTCAGCCATTTTAAAATCCTAGTGACTTCTTCACCATCCTCATCTACAATTTGGCTGCATACCTTCCCTTCACTTTATCTCCCTAACGCAGTTATAGAAACTCCTAGATGCATCATTTAGTGGTTCCCTATCACTAATAATATTCTTCATAATCTTTAGCTTCCCTGTTTGCTGTTGTTAATTACTCATTTAATTGTTTCAAGTATACCCTTCTGCCTTCCTGTCTTTTTACTCTGTTGTGATTTCTTCATTGAACTCTATAACCGCCTGACCTTTTATTGTAGTTTGTAGGTTTTGTACTGCTCTTTATTTTTTTTTATTTTGTAATAAATATTTCTTCACTAATTTTACTATCACTTTGATCTCTTGACTTTTAAGTTTCCACTCTACTTGTGCCATCTTTCAATATGCTGAAAAATCTCTTCAGTTCTGAAATTTGTGTCTTTTATAATTTTTTCCTATTTTGCCATTCAATTTTGGATACTATTTGTTCTGTACCCTTTAATATACAACAAAACTGCTTTCTGATCTCTTATTCCTTGTTATTTGAGACCTCACAATATTTATTATAAGACTTTATTAGCAAGATACCCAACATGTTTGGTCCCCATGTGAACTGCTCTACCACTTCTTTAAATGCTCATTCCCGTACAAAGGTATTTGAAAATCTCTGTTCCTTTGTGTTATTTTATGTATTTCCTACCCAGTTGATATTAGCTTCATCAGTCATTCTCCTTGCACCCACTTTGAAGTTTGGCAGATTCAACTGCGAGTCTAGAGTTACTAGCTATTCTTTGACTTATGTCTCCAAGGGCAATACCAGACAGAATTCCCACCATTTCCTCAGGTGACTGTTTCTGGCATCCTCTGATGTGTTGGCATCTTCTGTGGAGCGCAGAATCAACTGTCTTATTTTGACTTGGTTAACTCCTCTCAGGCCAGACACTCTCCATAGTATAGTGCTAAAGCAGAAGTTCAGAGTTCACTGAGTATAGTGACCCTGCTTGTTCATGTCAGTTGGTTTAAGATGATATTTTGTGCCGTTACATTCATTTTGATACTGAGGCTGTGGTTTTTGGTAGCAAGATCTCTTTAAAGAGCAAAGCTGAGGTATTTTTGGTTATCACTATATCGTAAAGCCATTTCCTTTTAGTTAATATTCAGCTTTCACTTATTGAGGGTGTAATGCTGAGAGAGAATATGGAACAGTATTGAATGATTGGCGGTTATGACTGTATCAAATAGCTGAGACATTAGGCATATCAGGTTTGAGAACACAGTACATTTAATGCCATGAACTAAATACAAGAAAGTCTGATGCAAAATAGATGCTGAAGTTATTAAATTATAAAGAAATTCAAATTTAAAAATCAGTATTTTATTAATGTTTGTACAATTTTAACGAGGTTCCCATTATTTTCTTACTCCAATTTGTTACTATGGTAGAAATGACATTCCACACTTGCGAAATGTAGCACTAATGGGTAAAAAAGTTGGCCAGTAGATACGCTACCAAAAAAAAGTAGAGAGAGAGAAATTAATTGTATCTATGTGTATGGTAGTCAGCAACTTTTTTTTCGATGAAATTAAATTAACTTCATTATTTTAACGAGGCTAAAATTAAAACTGGCAATTATTATGTACCAACTGCATAAATAACATAAGGAATTAATACTTTCATTACAAACGAAAAATTCATATTTTTTCAGGACAGTACTTTTGTCGCTATGGTGCTATAGGAATTAGAAAACTGAGAAATGAAAATTAAGAATTTGGGGATCACCCATTCTATACATCATAGTTTTTTCAGTCACCTATTGAAAAAGTCAATGAAATTTATAGGTTAACTATATTTCATATCAAGTGATATGAGTCACATATGGGTATTTTTCAGACCAACCATAGTTGTACTTTAGAAATGAAATCCATTCATCGTAAAATTGTTGAGCTATAGGGTACTTAGATACATAGTGTCCATTTACTATTAAAAAAAATTATTTTCACTGCTAGGATGAGTTTAGTTTTGAATGCCTTTGTGTTTGAAATGTCTAATTTGTTCTAAAAATTGGAATTGGTGTTGGCACTTTCTTATATGAATTTAGTTTGCAACAAGTGAAAGCATTTTCTCCTTGCGCCACCTCTTTAGAGCATAGTTCTCCATGTTGTCTGTAGCAGGCAGTGTCGTGGCTCTCATGCCACTGACAGAGGCTCTCTGACTAGCAGACTCTCCTCCTCTATCAGCTATTATTTGTCTTCAGTGATAAGTCATTACTTACATTTTTGAAAAATGTTATCTATATTCGTTGCTATTCTGTACTTTCTGATGCTCATGCTTTGTTTGCTTGTTACATGAACTGTCAATTGGGATAATTCATATTCACCAGTAAAGCTTTATTTTGTTAACGTCCACCCCATTAATGAGTGAGATTTCAGTGTCGAGGCTTTTATGCCTTGCAACTGCACGTAACATTTAAGAATTCTCTAGCAATTGCCGGCTCTAAATCAGGACTCTACACAAGAAGTTAATTCTATCTGGAATCTTGCCTTACCTAGTTGATCTTCACTTTCTCTGAAGGACAAATATTTTTGTTCCAGCAGCATCCTGGATATTTGAATATGGTCACTCCATTGATTCTATTTTGATCTAAGTTGATAACTAAGTTTTTCTTTCATAATTGATGCTGAGGTCTTATTTCTTTCTGGAAGAAACTGAAGATCTTCTGAGTTGTACATGAAAATCTGAGTGTGTACTGTCCAGCGGATATTTAGCTGTTTACCATTTGTCTTGTTTTATTCATCAAATGGCTTCAGGGTACAAGTTGAAGTGTATAGCAGATAGTATGTTGATTTATTCAAGTGGTCTCAATCTTGATGCACTCTAATTAATTCCAGTACAGTAAATGTCTCTAGTGTCAAGAGCAATATATTTCAACTAACTGAGATGGATACATTGTTTAAAATTTAAAAATGCCTTTTTATTCTCAGTAAAGTATGAGGTAACGTTTATTTGGTGTTCAAGTCATTACTGAAATAAGGTTTGAAAGTTTGTGTTTCAAAAGTTAATAACTCTATTTTTAGTATCTTTTGTAGAATATTTTCAAAGCATTTACCATAATTTTCCCTGTAATAACATTCTTGAGTTTTTACTAAAGAAAATGACACTTTTGTTGAGTAAGATTGTGTCCTTCATTTTATAGACATTAAGCTGTTTATTTTGTAGAACAGTACAATTTGTTACTTATAAATATGTAATACTACTATATATAATTATACTACCAGAACTGTACAAAATAGTTTTAAAAAAAGCATTTAAATACAAAATGCAAATACTTTGTTGTTTTTCTATTTCAAATACAAAATATAAAAAGGTTTGAAATGTTGGTATTTAAATACAAAATACATAATTTCAAATACTGTTATTAAAATAAGTTACTTGTTCTTCACTTATTATCTATGCTGTTTATTTTAATAAATTATTTATTTTAACACTACTTCTTGATCAAACAAGTCATCCTTCATGATAGTCTATGAGACATTTTTGTTATAAAGTTCTACTGGATCAGAAGTATAAAAACTAGTATTAGTTTTTGGATTACTTTTTTTCTGTTGGATTTTTATTTAAGCAATCGAAAATAGTATCATTACCCCTTATATACTGCAGTGTTCTTAGGTCTATTGCAGAGTTTGCACTGACCCTGGCTATAGAAGAATTTTAGCACTCTACAAATATTTAATAAGATACAGTCTTTTACTTTTTTTCCGAGTAGGGTTATATATATTTTGAAGTGAAGCACTTTTTCTTTCAGATATGATATGATCAATGCAATAACCCGTCATAACCAGATAGCTTGGATGAAGATGAAATATCTGTTGTGGTGCATGAACAAACAATCTCTTTTCAAGCTAGTTTTGTGCTTTCCTTGTATTCCATAAATTCTTCAGCAATTTTATTATTGGAAGTGCGATGGCATATAATTTTTGGTGGTCTTGATATTTACTGAATAACATCTGCAATTAGACCTCTAAATGAATGATTTTCTACATTCCATACTGGTGGCAGAGTGTCAACTACAAAATTCTCAACTAACTTGTCACAATTAATTGACTTCAGTAACACAATTCCTCGTTTTTATTTTGAAGTTTGACATTTTAGTATTCCTCGAAAAGTTCACCATCTTCTTTACTCCAAAAATAAATACATTATATGTCTTTTCTTAAACTATATTCACACTTGGATACTTGTGCCAAAAATTGAATAGTGATTTATTTGTCAAGTCGCGGCACTTTACTTCTTGTACTACCAAGACAACTGCATTAAAAACAAACAAAAGTATTAATAATAACAACATTTAATTAAATTTCAATAGAGCTCACGCTCCAGTGGTAATTTCCCTCCAACCCATCTTCTCCCTTCCCTGCACCCACCTACATTTGCCCTCTACATATTTTAACTTCAAATTCTTTACACATTTTTGGTAAATTATTCATCATTTCTCTTGGTAACTTATTCCAATCCCTGACACCTTTTCCCAGAAAAGAGAATTTCCTATAACTTTGTGCCTGAAATCGATTGCCTGCTTGTGGTAATGGTCATCTTTTCCTTTACATCCATTACTTTTAATTCTTACACCATATCTTTCCATGCCTGATCACCAGTATATGCCTTGTACACTTCCATGACCCTCTTCAGCCTCCTTCTTTCTTGCAATGAACCCTATTCCAGCTCCTTTATCATATTCGTAACTGATTGCATTCTGCAGTAATGTCCAGAAACAAATCTAGCAGCCCTTTTTTGCACCCTGTCCAACTCCTGGATGTGACACAAAATAAAGATCCCACACCACACTACTATATTCTAGTAATGGTTTGACCAAAGTTTTGTAACCCAAATCCTTTACTTCTCTCATACATCCCCTCATCACTCTCTCCAACAAGTACGCAATTTTGAATCCTTTTTCTACTACCTGACAAATGTGTCCTGCCCAGTTAAGCTTGTTATCAAACTAGTGCCAATATATTTACTTTTCAAGTCTTCAACAAGCAATTCTTTCCCCACCTTATAATCATAATCAAGCTTTAGTTTTTTATTTGTGTATTTAATAAGCTGACTCTTCATTGCATTTATCTTCATCCCATGTTTACCAACCCAAATAGATATCCAGTCCATATCACACTGCAGCAGTTAACAGTCCTCTACCATTTTGATCCATTTATATAGCATCATGTCATCTGCAAACAATCTAATTTCAGATAGTAAACAATCAACACAATGGGCTATTTGACAGTATTAAAAAAATATAATAAATTGAACTCATTCTCGTAGATTAATGCTTCAGGAAGCTAATTTTTTCAATTTTGAAAAGAAAAGTGGATTGTTTTTAATAAAAAAGCGAAATAAAAATTATACCTTTCTTACCTCTGCTCACGTGACAGAAAACGCTCTAGGATTGTTGGTCGCTTGAGTGATGTCACACGTCTGTAAAAGCTGTGGTTGGGAAAGGAGCGTTTCCTAATATCCAAGTTTTCAAATATTTTTATTGTTTGTTGCTGGTCATTTCTTGTTATTAATGAAATTTCATTTTGAATACAAAATCGAGAAATTTTGTAAAAGCCTACAGCGGAAAAATATCGAAAATGGACGCCTTATTTTTGGGCCAGGCTATAGAGAAAGAAAAAACCTTACTTTTATTCTGCTGAGCTTAAAAATGTAACGCCTTATTTGTGGGCCTGATAGCTGTGGGATTGAAGAGTGGTAATGGAATTCAGAACGTCCTATGTTCGAACCTTGGTTGGTATAATATTTTTTGCGTGCATTTTTTCCGTTTTTGTTTGCTGTTTATTGGACTACTATGTTTTTATGCGTAGAATTCATAATAGTTGCAAAGCGTCATACAAGCGTTTGAAACAAATTGCTACCATACATGAAAACTTTTAATTTTTAAACTTACCAGAGAGAGAATATCATGCAAAAAATACAGGTGCATGGCGGCGAATATTGGAATTTATTTTAGAAGTGAAGAAATTTCATGCTAATCTTGCAACAGTTCTGGAACTCGTTGTGTCCTTTTCGTTGGAATACAACTGCAGGTTACCTTCCTGACTTAACTGCCTCTATTAGGCGGTATTTACTTTTAATGTGTAAGTAATTATTTTTTAAAAAAAAAACTGTTTATGGTGTGCAAGTAACGTCCATTTTCCTTTTTGAAATCTTCTTTGGTTATTTCAAATGGTTGTAATTCGCTTGTTATCCAAAACGTTGTAACGCCTTCAGAAACAAAAATTAAATGATGTTTTGGTTGATTTTCGGGGAAAAATGATTATGCGATGCAACCAACAGCAACTAGTATCCAAAGAAAATGACAAAAGAAAACAAATTGAACATATTCCGAAGCTAGGATCGAACCTTAGGACCCTAACCCTAATAATTCTCGCCTTAAACAACTTATTACATTTAACTCTACGAAATCGCGGTGTAAATGAGGTTCACAGAAAATCGCAAGTGACTTTGTCGCAATATCAAATTGAAGTTGTTACATTTTTAAGCTCCACAGAATAAAACTCAGTGGTTGTTCTCACAAATAAGGCGTCCACTTTCAATATTTTTCTACTGTAGGCTTTTACAAATTGGTTTCGATTTTATATTCAAAAAGAACTTTCATTAATAACAACAAGTAACCACCAACAAACAATAAAAATAGTTGAAAACCTTGGAAATAGGAAGCACCCTATTCGCAGCGGCAGCGTTTACAGACGTGTGACGTCACGACTGTCGTTGTACCCGCCAGGCAGGGAAGGAGCGTTTTGGCGGGCTTTTAGATTCTTTACATTTTAACTTTGAATTTTACGCAAAATAATGCACTGCCGTCAAAAAATTACTTCACTCGGTGAATAAGGTGTACCAATAAACAATTTAAAACCATTTTCAAGAAGTAGTCAAATACCCAATTATTCATTAGGATAATGAATAGCAATGGTCCCAATATACTACCCTGTGGCACTCCCACTTTTATTTCCACTTCTTTTGATACTACATTTCCTACCGTAACTTTATTTTTTTCTACCTTTTAAAAATTCTTCTACCCAGAAAATCACTTTCGCATCCAGTACAATAGTTTTTACCTTGAATAAGTCTTATTATATAGTCTTATATAGTTTTTACCTTTTTTACTATCATTTTATGGCTTACTCTGTCATAAGCCTTTGATAGATCTAGTGCTACACTATCAATTTCGCCTCCCTTGTCCATTTCGTCTGTAATATGTTGCATATATCCAACCAACTGAGATTTTTATGAATATTCTTCTTTAAAGCCATATTGCCTACTTGAAAACCAGTTACGTTCAACACATAAATTTCTGATGTGGTTGCATGTCAATCTCTCCATTTATTTACCTACCACTGATGTGAAACTGATCGGCCTATAATTTTCGACTCTATTTCTCACCCATCCTTTACGTACCGGCACTATTATTGCCCTTTAACAGTCCTGTGGTAAGCAGCAATTATCCAGACTCAATTTAAATGATATTTCAGGATAAGGTACAATGTCACATCCAGCTATCTTTAAGAAATCTGTAGTAATATTATCCACATTAGCACCCTTATGTTTTTTCAGCTTACTTATTTTATTCATAACATCCTCAGAATGAATTTCAAATGTTTTGACCTGTTCATTTCTTATTGTGTGGTTAAGCTCATACTCTGAGTTAGAATCACCTGTTTCTAATTCATTGTCGCTAATGCTCTCACTAAACCAGTTACTTAAAATCTCTGCCTTTTTCTAATCCTCAGTAACTTCTTCTCCATCCCTATCTCTAAGCATCTCAGTTTTCTAACAAAGCCATAGAAATTTCTAGATGCATCAGTCAAATGTCCCCCTGCACTGACAATACTCTTTATAAACCCATCTTTAGCCACCTTCTTAGCTATTATTAAGTCCTTGTTTAGTTGTTTTAAATATTCCCTACTACCCTGCTGTCTCTTAACTCTGTTTGTTCTCTTCTTACCTACCTCTTTAACCTTCTCACCTCCTTATTGTAATACACAGGTTCTTTAATTGTCTTTATTTTCTGTTTTGGAATAAATTTTTCTTAATACATCCTTGAACTATTAACCTTGACTCTACTATACTTGTGCCTTCCTGTGTTAGAGGTAGGATGGCCAGTTCCTTTCCTCTGAGACATACAGTTTAAAGTGGAGTCTGAAACATTTGAACGACCTTGCATAGCTCATATGACCAAACAAAACTCTTCAATATTCCAGACTTCACTGGGATTCGAAACTGGAACCAGACTATGAACTTTTGAAAATATGAAATTTAACCATTGAACTACCACATCACATGTATTTATGATATACGCAATATCAATAGGAAATGAAGAACCAAGAAAAGTATTTTGAATTTTTCAAATAAAAAATATACCAGTAAAAGTATTTGAAGTAAAGTACAAAATGCTTTTTGTATCAAAGTATTTTAAATACAAAATGATAATAGGTATTTATATTTCAAATACATGTATTTCAAATAAAGCACACCTCTATATACTATTACTTGTAACAATAATATATATATATATATATATATATATCTTAAAATATTCTAAGCTAGTACTTGAAAACTTAATCCATACCTAAGATTTGGGAATTAACATACTTTTCCAATGTAATTAGTTGTCACTACATAGTAATATTGAAGTCTTAACTAACCACAATTACACTAAAATACGGAAAATAACTACATACAATAATTACAATTTATTGAGATAGGACAATTTTTAAAGTTTTTTTCCGGTGATTATGTACTTTATTTCTCGTGACACACTTGCATTTAATTTTATTTTTGATGAACAGTTTCTCTCAGGTTGCTTACATAATATCTTCTTTCTTATAGTGGTCGACTCTTAACTACAAATGGATTTTTTTATAATGATGATTAATCCTCTATTTGCTTCTTCTTCATCGGTCTGTCGGCTTGTGCATGATCTATCTTGCAATAGTAATTGGCCTCTTCTTGTATGGTGATGATCTAACTTTATTTTATTTCTTGATTTTTGTACCGAGCGTGGTGGTGTAACGGATAGCGTTCTGGCTTCGCATTCGGGAGGATGGCGGATCGAATCCCCGTCGGGGCATCCAGATTTGGGTTTTCCATGGTTTCCCAAATCACTCCAGGCAAATGCCGGGATGCTTCCTTAAAAAGGCCATGGTCGAATTCTTTCCCATTCCTTGCCCCCATCCTTTCCCGTCTCTAAAGACCTCGCTGTTGAGAGATGTAAAACAGTTTAAAAAATTGATTTTTGTTCTTGTATCGTGTTCATCCAGCGTCTAAGTCTTTCAGTTGTCAGTTTTCTCCGAGCTTGACATTTGTATACTTAACCCTCTACAGGCCGGGTCATTATTTATAACTTAAAAGGCCATGTGTGGTCATGGTGACTGCGCTAATTTATTGCTACTTTAAAAGACAACTTGAGAATACTTTTTATTTTATAAACCAAAAACAAAGAGAAGGAATTATTCGCAAATCGGTTTCAGTATACATCTGCAATAAGATATTATTGAATAAAGCAACAAACTTGTTTTGAACATTTTTTTTAACAATTTCATAATTGAAATGCCTTTATACGTAATAAATTCATGAAATAAAAAAGGTGTTGACTAGTCCAAATTAATCCGGCACTGTTTACACATTGTTTGGCTACATTGTGCGCATATAGGTTTCTGACACATAAAACAAGCATGAAAAGTTTTTATCTATTTTTTAGGGTCACACGTATAACATGTTTTCCTTTTTTCCAATTTTTCTTCACCTTGGGGTTTCTCTTCTGGAACTTTGAGGATTCTGCGAATGACCTCACTTAGTTCTCGTGGTATGTGGTGATTGTATGCACGACGCATCATATTTGATCGTGTAAGCTGTCCAGCAAGTTGTTTTATTACATCAAACCTCCGTATGTTTTGCTCATGAACTGTATTGTAAATGACGAAGGCGTTTGAACCACCAATGTCAAGCAGTCGATAGAAAATCGCCATTGGCCATCGTCGAGTTCTTCTTGCCGTGTTATAACTGGCGCAACGCTGATGCAGTAAGTCCACACCAAACTTGTTGGCATTATAGTACATAATTATATCCAGTTTCTTGTTGTACTATCTACAGTACAATCATGGTGCATACTCGAAATGAGAATCACTGCTTTAGATTTTTTC
Organism: Vandiemenella viatica; assembly: GCA_031002005.1. NCBI lineage: Eukaryota > Metazoa > Arthropoda > Insecta > Orthoptera > Morabidae > Vandiemenella > Vandiemenella viatica. Next base: position 1,870,648 of record JARYHS010007075.1, read on the forward strand.
GGTACATATGACACCAACGTTAGATCATCACAGAAACCAAACAAGGAAGAGCCAACTGGACGTGTTGGTGACGCTTTGAATGCTGCTGGTATTTCTTTTTGGTTTTTCTTTATTGTTCCCACGTATGTTAGACCTTTTCTTTGAAGTTCCTGAACTAATTCTATTGACGTGAACAAATTGTCGGCTGTTATGTTTCTGTTACTCCCTTTGATATGTTCAGCAAGTTTCAAAACGGCCTGACTTGGTTTCTTGAATATTTTATATTCTTCTGGCAAATACTTTCCGCCTGAGTCTTTTCCAACGTATATATAGGCATTATGTAAGTATCCTGTTTCAGCATATGTGAGGCACAAAATTTTTACACCATACTTGTCTGGTTTCTTTGGCATAAACATTTTGAATTTGCAACGGCCACGAAATGCTACTAACATTTCGTCAACACACACTGATGAGCGGATACAGTAAATACTCCTTGAATTTGTAATAAAAGCATCAAAAACCTCCGTTATGGGAGCTGAAGGGTCTGTTTTGTGCCTTTCGTCTCTTGTTATGTGGTCGTCGAAGCGTAAGGCTAGCAGCAAGATTTTTAGAAATAATTGACCTGTATATGTCTCTACCAGTCCCATCGGAGCTGTACCAGTTCGTGAAGTCTTCATGATTTTCTTTGAAAATTGCGGAGTAATATAGCATACCAAACAATGCTCTCAACGCTACAATATCTACATCGTAACAATTACTTTTGTCTTCATACTGGCATTTCTATTTTTCTAAATGCTGATTTGTAGATGCGATGATTTTGTTCAGAATGTTTTCATCAAATAAAAAATTCTAAATATCTTCTGCACTCGGTTCACTATTTATTTGGTCTCTATATTCACGACGAATACCGTGTGTTTCGGAGACTATGTTGTGCAACCGTCTTCTACTACGAGTCGTACGCGGACAGCCATGCCAAAGAAAATTATTTTTACTACAATATGTTTTACCTTTTCGACTGATTTCATCTGTCCTCCCCTGGGAGTTTGTTGTAGGCTCTTCTTCATCTGAAGTTGAATCTGAATCTGCCTGTTGTTCAGATTCTGAATCATGAGATTCTTGAAGTACGTGATTCTCTGGAATATCAGCTACTTCTGTGTCACTCCAGGCATCATCAGGATCACTCCCATCTTCAGGAATCAAGTCTTCTTCAAGCCACTTTTTGATCTGTTCACAATTATTCACATTCATTTCTGTTTGGGTAAAATGACAACTAAGCACACAACAGGCCAGGCGCAGTAACGCTGACTTAAAACCGAGCGACACAACAGGTCAGGTGTGGTCAGGGTGATCGAAAACTGAGAAGAAACGAAATAACTGAACAATGAGTATGCGCACAGCTGCAACAATTGGACTGGCAGCGATAATAGACAGAATTAGGAAGGTAGGGAGAGGCTCGAAGGTGTCGAGCTACATTGTGATCTGGAATGAACCGATAGAAACCTGCATCGGTCACAGAGACCGCATCTGGCCTGTAGAGGGTTAATGCAATCTGACTTAAAGATTAATTTTCCTGATTTGTTATAAGTATTATTCATTTTACTATCAAATCTTGGTTTCGGGTCAACATTTATAACATACTTCAGTGGTTCTACTCATCCAAACAAACTTAATCACTAAATATTCCTATTTGAGTAAAAGGTGCCATTGCTACCAACTGAATACATGTTGTTCCATCAATTTCATTTTATTTTACAACTTCCATCATATTAAACACAAAAGTCATCACATTGTCCTTTACTAAATTACTCGAAATAAGCTTTACACTGCTACAACCCATCAAGAACATTCATACACACTAAGGCTTATGCCTGAGATCATCTGTACTTTCTTACATGAATATATCCTCTACACATTCAGTGTGTAATATCTATCACTACTATGCACTAGGTGAGACTCTGTCCTTAATGTACAAGCGCTGTTACAACAATAGCTTCTTTAGCAAAACAAACATAGCATCATTATTTATATTAATACTAACAATCTATGAAATCCAAAAGTTAATTTAATGGCTGAGAAATGGTTGTCTGTGTTGGCTGGGATGAATGTATGTGGACATAATGTCATAATTGGTGTATTTTTTTTAACAGTATGACATCATTAATACATAGATTGGTAATGGGTGAAGAATGAGTGATAGCATATGAAAAAGAATATGAATATGGAAGTATAACCTTGTATTAGTATTTGATTTTGGGAATAATTTAGTTATTGAGATTTTGTTTTGTAGCTGCACTAGTATTGTATATTAATAACTTTTGGGGGTAGTGCAGAATAATTTATCTCATACACTAAAATAATTTAAATTAGAAATCTACTTAACACATTAGGCATAAACAGGTGTGTAGGAGAAGTTGCCACAGTGTCATATACCTTTGTGTAATTAATAATAATAATGTGACATCTATATTGGTCACATCATTTTGTTAATTTTTTTGCATGTTTCTGTTTTATACATTTGCTTGTGATCAAAAACAATGTTTGATATAGTATTTAGAGTTTTGGTATTTAGAAATTGTAGAAACATCATAAATAACCCTTTCAATCATACAAAAATTTAAAAAAAACTATTACTAAACCTTACATACATAAATAATTTATCCTAATATAATTAGTGAAAATTAGAAAAGGTCTTTACGATAAGATCAGACTAAACAAAACTTGCCAGGAAAAACATATTGTCTGAGTCAATCACTAGTTTCATTGTTTAGGTTCTCTGTTCTAAATAAATCTTATAAGGAAGTGGGATTGCATTGGCTTCTATGGTAAAATGTTTTATGAAGCTGAGTTAGAAGTAATAAAAGAATACTATAATTGTTTGTTCTTTTTAGTCTTTACTCTCATGTTGCTGGGTCAGTATTGATTACATGCACAACAAAATTTTACCAAGTTTTTTTATCTTAGTTTTGTAGTGTGTATTGCTTGATTTTATGATGCTGATATTGAATATACAAGTAGGTTCTTTTAAGTGTTAATATTTTGGCTGTAATAACAAACCTATTAGTTTTCTTAAAAGTACTAGTATTACATGTTTATTTAATATGATATAATTCTGTCTAATAACAGAAATTTAACATACACAAGTTCAAGAATTGGTAGTAATAAGAGCAAAAATATTAAATTACATTGATTATTCATACAACAATAGTATTTTGTAAAAATGTACGTCAATATGGCTTTTCCTCTTAGTTTTGCTGATCCCTCTGCATGTGTTCCCACCATAGCATAGTCCCAATGTCCCTGATACCTTCATTCCATCCAGTGAATGTCTTGGGGATAATGTTCACCATTTTCCCTCGCTTACAGCTTCTACATTTGCCTAAAGAAGTCAGTATGAGAAAACAAGTAGTGCATGTTCACAGACATTTTGAATGCAAAAACATGGTAACCATATCAAATTTGTTACCAGTTCCATGGTATTATTTCTATTGTTACCCAAAACCTTCCCACTGCCATTCTAAATGCATCCCAAGCATTTTGTCCATTAGGAGTCATTGCTTCAAAAAGTTCTTTTGACTTTATCTTGATGCTAATCTGAGGTCCAGTGAAGATTCCATTTTTTATTTTTGTGTCACTTATCTTGGGGAATATATGTCTGATGAGGCTATCTAAACAATTGGGGAGCCCATGTAAAATGTTGGTATCGAATATGCACACTGAATTAAGGTTGTTTCGCCTATTTAGATCCAGTGTAATGTCTACAAACATAAAAAACCTGATTACAAAAGCTTCCACAGTCGTTGTATGCATTATCTTGGTTCTCTCGGTCGACCCACGTTGATTTATTAAAGCCTAATGTTTCTGCCATCGTGGAGAACCAATATATTACATAATAAAACTGTTTACTGGCTGTTTACAATTTCTGGGTGATGATATTTTACTTTAAAAGACAATAGTTAGCTTTATTTCGGAACTGCACCTACAATCGCAAACAATGGGAAGACAAACAACTATATGATATCGATTTATGTAGTTGTTACATTACAGAAATCGATATATTGAAGCCCTCTAGCTTTATATTACCACTTCGACTTCGGAACATCTCATTACAGCATCTACTGATATTTTAAACAACTACAATTGCCAAAAAAAGTGGTAAATTTAAATATAAATGTATCCAAAACTGATAAAATGTAAAGAACAATTGGCATCTAATATATATTAATGGCATATTCGCGTTCAGTATATAACATCCAAACAATAAATCTTAACTTTTTTGTTATGTAGTAATATTTGAAATAACAAATCTAATTAAATAGTTGGTACATAACAGGATCCTATTGATGGTCAGTATTTCAGTGGAGTGCAGAAATGTACCAATATCACTGTGGGATAAACAAGTTGGATGCTACAAAAATAATAATAGGAGTACTGTGCCTAGCATAGGGATAACATTGTTATTGGTGCATCTTATTGTTTTCTTTTTTTATGCCAGTGTAGCTTCAAAAGCTGGTAATGTTTTCGGCAATGTTACTGGCTATAGAGTTTCTGATTAGGATGGGTTGGTTCCATGTTTTTAAATAACGACACATATGCCTTGGTTGGAGTATCACCACATGGACATATGGTGGTATCTGATGCTCTGACTAGCATCCCTGTAAAGCAATAATAGTCTTTCTGCCTTGCCCATGATATACTTGTTTAGTGACTTCTGGAAGGTCAGTAGTTAGTCAAAACCAGATGACAGACTCTCTTTTCTTCAGTCTGTCCATTCTATTACTCTGTTCTTCCAGGTAAATATTCTGTAACTACTTGTTGTTCCTTTCAACAGCTTTGAGGAGCATCCAAAGCTTGATTGGGATTTCAGTCTCTACAGGTATAGCGCTGGTCATATACAAGTAGAGGTTGTTCGACGTTTGCTTCCATTCTGTCTAACAGTGTTAGTAACTACTTCTGGGCTGGTGTATGCAGGGTTAGTGCCAGGCAACCAATTCAATTCCACAGATGTCTCTGGCATGATCTGATGAGTTGGCATATTCTGTGAAGTATAACATTAATTGTCATAGTGTGCCTTGATATGTGCCACACAGGAGAGGTGTGGAGTGGCATAATGCTAGAGCTGATATGCGGAGGTCACTGAGTTAGTTGCTTTGCTGTTTATAATTAGCTTTCTTGAGATATTATTACGTGCAGATGTTATTGTTGCTTTTAGGGCTTAATGGCGCGTTGACAACCAGGTCGTTAGCTCAATAATATTAACGTTGCAGCAATTATTCTTGCACCTGAGATATTTATCAAAAGTCATGCTGTGGTATATTAGGTTATGACTGGGATCCATAGTTGATCCACTCGGCGTTACATTCAGCTTTCGCTTAGCGCATTTATTGTGCAGTTGAAATATGCAGCCTTCTGTTTTTGTAAGGTTTGACATGAGAGATATATTCACCAGCTAGAGCAAAACCATCAATCAAAATGGAGGTTTTGCAATAGTTATCCATAGGTTGATTGTTAGTGTGGATACTAAAGCATAATGAAGTTAGTACCCTGTTCTATGGAAATTCATTCAACAGCTTATGTGACCTGCTCTTAGTATTCTGGAAATTGATGGATTATTGCCTGTTGCTGAAGATTTAGTTTAGTTTAATGACAATTATACACGTGTCGAAATAACAATAATCCTGTATTAACATGATTTATAAAGTAGTTATCTTTAAACCTTTAACTGCTAGGTATTACCCGGCAGAGTCCTCGCTGCGTGCTCCTTTGTTATCCTCTAAGCCGACTACCTGCGCTGAGAGGCCGCGATCGGCCTATACCTGCTCTGCTGGAGTTAGGCACGCGGCCACGACAGCTCTGTGCTGAAGATTTATGAGGCGTTGTGTGTGACAGTATTCAGTTTTCGCTTTGCGTTTTCAAACCCCAAAAACAAAATAAATGCAGTTACTCTGACATCTAAGGTTTCTCAAGTTAAAGCTCCTCTAAAAGTGAATGTCCGCGTAGACAAACATACAGCTGCTTCTTATACTAAATAAATATTACAGCAACTGAAATGTGTTTGGTATTTTTGTTTGTTAGCGCACTAATTCATCAGGAGAAAATCTCGAAGTTAAGTGTTCGAATACCATTCACAAATTCTGCATATATTTTCCATCCTTGTTTGGTTCTGAGCTTTAGACCGTCACTGGCGAAGTTAAAAATATTTTTTTTTTCAATTTCTCGTATTTCTGTGTTTATACCTGGTTTCTGGACGCACTTTCTGTTTCGAACATCTAGCACATCAACGTGTTGGCGTGTTCACCTTTGAATTTTTAATGTGAATAATATTTCGAAAATGTCTCCCAGTAAATCATTCCACCTTGAAAATCTAGAGTGAACTGATTCTGGCGTATTTGTCTTGGTATATAAATAAAATCTTTAGGTTCCTTCAGCAATAGATTTCATAAGATCTTCTGTTAAAAATATTCCGAAAAATGACAGAATGATGGAATTTTGACCTAATCCATATTTGTGTCCCGCATGCACAAAATTACGAGAATCTCTTTTCTTCCAGTCAAAGCTGTCATTAAAGTGTCCTCTTTTTCCACACATTTAGTTCTCACTATATGAAGCTTCAGATACTGAAAATGTTTACCTCTCGTGGAGACAGACGGTCGTTTTCCACTAGCAGATATAAAAGGCTTAGGACTATTAATTCGAGATCCTATTGAAGTGTCTTCACTACCATCCATATCAAAGAGATCATTCTCAGTGTCGTTTCTAGTAAGAATCTCAATGATTTCTTCCTTTGTACAAACACGACGGCGATCCTTTTTCTCTGGTAAAACTACAATGAAAATAGCAACTCAAATAAGATTGCAACTGCAGACACTCACGGGCCATACGTTGGAAAGCAATTAACCAGCTGGGGTGGAAATACGGCTACCTGGCCTGGTCGCTAAGTGGCTTGCGCGTTAACGCGTCCATAGCACACAGGGAACCGAGCGGCTGGACGTCTTAACGCGTCCAGAGCACAGACAGGGCGGAAAGGCGGCGCGTGTATATACGTCCAGAGCACCTGAGGGAAGGAGCAAGATCGCGCGTTAACACGTCTAGAGAACCTGGGTGCAGTAGAATCAGCGCGCGTTAACGCGTCTACAGCAGTTAAAGGGTTAAATGGCTAAATATATTGCTAAATGAATAGCGATTTGTTAAATACTGACGTGGTTCAAATGTCAAAACGAAATTCTGATTAATGTTTCGACAAATTTACCGAATGTCCTATCAATTTTGTTCTTTAATTCGTTAGTATGGATAAAAAGTGTGTCCATCACTGCACGCCATCAACAAAATACTATTAAACACAATTGATGGAAGGCTGTGGATTTGCACCAAAAATGGTGAAATATATAGTATTACGAGAAAGTTCTTGGACATTGTTTTCTGGATTGGAGGAGGATTGTTTTGCTGATTGCATTAAAAAGGGTAAATCGGTAACTGCCGAATAAAATTTTTTGACAGGAGCCATACAATAAGAAATAAATTATCTTTCTTCAAGACAATATACCTGCCCATGAATGTGCATTGGTAATGGGTAAAGAACGATTAAAGTACCAATTCTTGGATCTTATTCTCCAGATTAAGATCCCCCTGATTTCCTTTAATTCTGAACGCAAAATAAATTTATAAATGGAAAACATTTCAAATCTCAGTAAATGATAACAGCTACTAATGTATATTTTTCATTCCCATTGGAATCACACCCCTGGATTGCAACTGTTGATTGGAGAAATGTTGAACATAATGTATTGATCAAAGGACTTTGTAGAAAAATAAATGAATTCTATTAAATAAAATTGCAGTCTTTCAGTGCTGGGCTGAGAATTTATCACATCCCCTCTTATTTGTATGAGAAATGTAGTTCTTGAGTATAAATTACTGTAGAATGTGTTATTATTTGCTTATATAAATCTATTTAGTTGTATATAAGATCATTTTATTTTGCTTCTTGTGCTTTATCCCTAAATAATGTCGGCGATTATCCCAGAATAGGTCTCTCTCTCTTTTTCCTCTACCATTATTAATGAGGCATTGTCTATAATGCTGAACTAATGTAAAAGTTTTTGTGGCCAGGTCCCGTTTATCCTGCGATATTTCCTTCCGTGATATTCAGCATCAATCTGCACAAACCAGACGGACAAATGTGACCAAACTATGCTGCTTTCTAGTTTTTTTTTTTAGTATCGGAAGTTTTATTTTTTCGCCACTTAATGAGTATCTTATTTCATTGTTAGATATAATTCTCTATACATAACCATAATCAATTTTCTGATGATCAAATGGCTTAAACTACTTATAACATTTTCTTCAGTCACAATTTTTTTTTCCTACTAATGATTTTGTTTATATTTCTAACATTTTATACCCGCTATCATATCGCTTAGGCAGTGTCTTAATTTAATAAGTTTATGATTAACAAATACTATTTCTAATCTATACTGTTGATTGTGTTTAATGATTTTGTGTATTTTTTTACAGCTCTTTTATTTTTATTCAAAATCATATGTATAGACAATCAGATAGCGTTGTTATTGTTGAATATTAGGAGGTGCGTTTTAGGAGAAGAATGATAATTTACAAGCAAATACAATTTATTACTTCTCGTACCACTACAATATATGAGAAAATAATTTATATTTACTGCAACATACATCTACCAAAAATATATCTGAGCGTATGGTACAAACATACTTCTGTAATGTACTAAGTTGTCACCAGATAATAATATGAAATTTTTCAATTTTCTAGGATTTGTTGTGACTGCAAAATTTGCATTCACAATCAGGAACTGCAACATTCTACAGCTGAGCTTCAAAGCATCAGCGTACATGGGGAAACAGTCACAACTTACAGCTGCCCTATTAGCTCTAGATACAAAGAAAGATGTAACAGAAATCAGCCAGATAAATTGTCAACTATGTATGAGTTACATGAATTAACATGCTGTCTTGAAAGTCGTCAGAAAATGAATACACACGATGCTCCATTTAGCAGTGAACTGTGTAAAAAATCTGTTGCACGGTCTGGTGGTCTTCAAGTTCATCAGAGGATTCACTCTGCTAAAGACCTATTTTCATGTAAAGTTTGCGGAAAATCTTTTACACAGTCTTCATATATTAGACAGCATCAGAAAATTCATTCAGGTGAACGCCCATTTTCGTGTGAAGTTTGTGGAAAATCTTTTACAGATTTTAGGGATTGTAAAAGACATCATATCATTCATTCTGGTGAACGTCCATTTACTTGTGAAATTTGTGGAAAATCGTTTATACATGCTAGAAATTGTAGAAGACATTCTAGAATTCATTCTGGTGAACGCCCATATATTTGTATAGTTTGTGGATTATCTTTTCCTCGGGCTGGGGCGTATAAAACTCATCAGTCCATTCATTTTGGTGAACGCTCATTTTCATGTGAAATGTGTGAAAAATCGTTTACAAGTATTGGGGCTTATAAAAGGCATCATACCATTCATTTGGGTATACGCCCATTTTCTTGTGATGTATGTGGAAAATCTTTTACTCGTATTGAAGCATGTAAAAGACATCATAGTACTCATTTGGGCGAACGCCCATTTTCTTGCGCAGTTTGCGGAAAATCTTTTACTCGTAATGAAGCGTGTAAAAGGCATCATAGTACTCATTTGGGCGAACGCCCATTTTCTTGTGCAGTTTGCGGAAAATCTTTTACAACTACTGAAGCTTGTAAAAGGCATCATAGCATTCACTCGGGCGAACGCCCATTTTCGTGTGAAATTTGCGGAAAATATTTTTCACATCCGGGGAGTCTTAAAGACCATCAGAGGTATCATTTGCGTAAACGCAATTGGTTTTGTGAATTTTGTGGAAATCTTTCAGACAGTTTGGACATCTTAACAATCATCAGAGAATTCATTCATGTGAACGCCCATTTTCTTGTGATGCTTGTGGAAAAATTTTTAAACGGTTGGGTAGTCTTAAAGTGCATCTGAAGATTCATTTGGGTTAAGGGCCGCTTCCCTCTAAAGTTTGCGAAAAGCTCTTAATAACTGTAGATATCTTGTATCGGAAAATTTATTCTGTATGAATGCTTAATTTGTTTTGAATTTTGTGAAAAGTCGTATAATTTAGAGATAATAGAGGATACTGTTGGTTGAATGCCAGTTTTGTTGCGACGTTTTTGGAATTTTTTTACATGGTTTGGCAATATTAAACTATAAAAATGAATTTTTGTGAACTTCCATTTCGTTGCGAGGTTTTATTTGCACCCTGGTAACCCAAAAATTCTGAGACCTTTAACACTATGTTCCTTCATACGTGAGGAAAAGATTTTTCGCATACTGGTCACAATTAAAAATCTTACAGCTATTTGATTCAAGTGTGTAATTCTCTGATAATTTGGTGCCTTTAATATGCATGAAATTATTTTGTCACATCTTAATCTGTTTAGTTTCTAGTCTGGACACCTAAGGATTTAATTTCCTTGTTTGTGGTGAGAAACTGCTTGAAACGAACTCGGTATTCATTTACTATTAGTAATTTTTTTCTGTTTAATGTTGTGCTTATTTTATTTTACGGACCACTATGGAAATATTTGTAAGTATTAAAGTTGCAAATTTTGTTGATGAAATCATGATGTAATTAGTATTGATTGATTAATTTTTTATATTTTGTGGATCCTAAAAGTTTTGTTATTGTTTAATGGCAATCCATATACTACTTGTATAAGAAGTATTTTTGTTGACATGGGGCTATAGATTCTAATTATTAGAAAAATGTTCATTTCTTTTATTTAAGGAATGTATTACCATTTATCCAGTTTCGTTTCTGCCTCAATTATATGACATACTGACCTAACGTTGAATATCCGGCAGCCTAAAATAAACAAGTTTTGTTCAGATTAGAAGAAATGTCACTGAAACCCATTGAGGTTAGATCTGTACTCTATATTAGTGCAGAAAGGGGTTCTTTGAATTATCTGGGATATGGTAACAGGAAATGACATCAGTGATTTGATCTCTCAAATAAATGAATCATTGATCATGTTTGTACTGTGTAGTGAAACTTTGACGTGTCATTTGCTATAGACACTAAAAAATTAACTATATATCATTGATATTGTTTTATAGAGTATTTATTAGTAACTGTTTCATAACATTTGTAACAATTGAATATTAGCAAAGCACTTAATTTTGAGTTTTTGATGGTAAATATATAATAAAGCTATACTTATTTATAGCCTGTCAGAAACTCTGCGTCGATTGAAAGATGACAATCTTTTTCAGAATCTGTTCATGTCAATATGAGTGCTATTTTTGATAAGTAATAAATCATTCCACTACTTTTACCTTTGTCATTGACAGAAAATGAAAGTATATTAACTTTCTTATATTTTACACAAATTTTATGGAATGTGACTATTTTTGGTTTCTATTAAAATACTTGCTTAATTGATGTTATGATTTCAAACAGGTGTGACTTTATTTGAAAAAGCACTGGAATTAAGAATCATAATGTATAAAACTTCACCTTTGTTGTTGTAATAATTCTTAGGCTATAAGGACAGTTACATTTCGTTAGAGTTTTTACAACAATTGATTGTAGAAATCTTGATTTTCACTGTTGGTGTTGGCATATTCGAAATAAATGGTATTTGTAAGTAGTAAGTAAATATACTTCTTATAGCAGTGATATAGTCCACCCTGCACTTTAGTGCCCTTCCATGTAATGATATTCTCCAATTTCTATGTTATCTTGAAAAAGTCATCTTGATATTTAGAATTTAGGGAGAAAACAATTATTGTAGCATTCTCAATGTGTACATGGGGTCAATGTGTGATATGTTCATAGAATGTATTATTGACATGGGTTATATTTATTGGCTGTAATAAACATCTTTTAAGCCTTCAGTTGTCTATTGTTTCAAAAAAGGTTTGTGGAAATATGTTATAAAACACCGTAAGTGAAAATAAACCATCACTATTGTATTTTAAAAGTTTTGCGACTATAAGCAGCAAGAGTACGTAATACTAACTGCTGAATTTGGTATAACATTTGTAAATTGTATAAATTTACTAATAGTTGGTTATTGCCTGCTAATTGTTGCTTACAATATGGAGAAAACCTAATTTTGTAGTCATCACCTTTTAAAACACTCCACATCGATTAAATATTCGCCTCACAGGAATATGGTAAGTAAGCACTTCATTAACAGATATTTTTTTGTTCCATCTTATTTCTCTTATCTTAATTCAAATCTGTTTAGTTTACATTACATAGTTTTAAGTGCGTTGTACTCTTGATAATTGTATGGCAGCACATTTATTTATTACATCCGTATTCCATCATTATTTATTCTATTTTTTTTTAAACTTACACCTTAACTTTCAATGGACAAATTTATGCAATCTTAAACCTCAACTTTCAGTGGACATGTTTATGCAATCTTAAGTGTCTGCGGTTCTTGTGTATAATTTATTGGTCGTTTGTTTCAAAACCAGATCAATTTTCTTAGGACACCCTAAATGGAGACAGCCACTAAGACCTGTTAGAACCAGTTGCGCCTTCTACATTGTGTGTCTATAGCTGAATTATATATGGCGTATGGACAATTGCGTTACATCCTAGTTGGATCTATAATCGCAAAGAAATCACTTCTCAATCTACACGCTGTCATAGATATTATCACTTCAAAAACACATCTGCACTCTATTGTCTTTAGGTATCAGGTAATGACTCTTTAAAGCTGACAGATGGATGGTCTCATATAAGTCACCAATTACGTGAAGCAAGTTCTAGAGTAGAAACAGATCTGGCTATTTTGTGTTTAATTTTTAGAAAGAGGGGATAGTGTGAGTGAAATAAAAGCCAATGGACAATCGTAATGCGAATGTGCAGGATAAGGAATTATGGTGCCTGAAGATGTTACTGACCATAACCTATCTTCGAGGTGTCCATTGTTTTCTGTTAGTGATTTATATATACAGGGCGTGATAGGTAAGTGGCAACACTCTGGCCTCGTGTTCGAGAATACGTAGGTTCTGAATCCCCGTCCGTCCATCTGTTTTTCGGTTTTGAATGATTTCACTAAACCACTTCAGGTGAATGCAGGGATGGTTCCCTCGAAGATGCCGAATTCTTTAACGTTCCTCGCCCTCTTTAATAAGCTTGGCGCTTACGAGGCATAAAACTATAAGAAGTAAACAGTTTATGTTTTCTGGATACTCAATAAATGATTCGGCATTCCCTATTTATTCATATAATTGTGTAATTGATTAAACTGTCTCCAGTAACCAAGTGAATGTGAGGTGTAAATAAAATAATTGTCTGAAAATATTCTATTGTTCCCCTGATCATATTAATAGAAACCTGCAATCTGTAGTTTATGCCAGTCCTTTGTTAAAAAAATCCTAGTAGTCTACAAACGATATTGTTTCACTTTCAACATTTGGCTGCCATGATTATTTGGCAAATATTTGAATTTAGTTCATAGGAGGTATTCAGAAGGGAGAGTTACGTCATTAGTGCCAGTGGAAAGAGTAATGTTCTAATTTGTAACACTGATTTTAACTGGTGATTAACTGACGACAGAACAAACACCTGAATCCTGTGTGATGTCTATTGTCCTGCTGAAAACTGTAACGTCTTTCCGGACAACAAAGATCGATAAATACAGTGCGATTAAGAAAAGGGTTGGTAATAGTCCCTCAAAGTGATATTCACAAAGCTTCTGTTTCACTGACTGAAGAACTGATAGCAAAATGTTAGTTATTTAACAGGAAGAATAACTAACTATCTGCAAACTGATGGAGTATAGCAGACTGCTGCCATTAGTCCAATAATTCTTTAAACGCCCTGAATTAGTCTCAGCAAGCCCAGCAAGATTTCAATGAAATCCTTCCATATCCCTCTTAAGCTCTCCAATCAACCTACCTACACTATTAAAACCCACCCGACATCCGATTTTGAGGACTATTTTATTCTTGGAACATTTTCTCAGTAATAAAGTAATAATTCATTATATAAATTCATCCAGTCTCAGGAAACCTGTTCTGATGTTTCAAGCAGTAACTTCCCGTTCAGTTCTCTATTCCCATGCCACTTATCTTTTCTGATACATTCGTCTTCATATGCAGTTTCCGAAGTAAATGGTAAGAGAGTGCCCGACATATTTCTATATTCCTTCACTCTCTTTTTAGGAGTCGTTTGGAAATCCTGTGGGTGACTCGTTATGTAGGGTGTCATTCAATCTCCAGAGAACTCGAAGTGAATCAATGGCTGAAATGCAACTGAAAGTGGTGACATGAACCTCAACCCACAAGGCTGAAGTCAAGAAACAGTTTTATACAGTCAACTACAGCCATAACATCTTCCCATGGAGCACGTCATTTAGAACTATGGCGAAATTCGTTGCCTGAAAGGCACTAGAGGAATATCAAAGAGGCACCGGCTGGGGGGTGAAATCAGCTATATGGAAGGCTCTAAACAGATTAAGAACTGAAGTGTCCCGATGTAGATCTAATATCAAAAAATGGGTATACACTACTGAAAATGATCTATGTGAATGTGGTGAGCTGCAGGACCCACAACATCGCCTGGTATGTAGGAATCTCCCGAAACCTCCACTATCGACGACCTTTTTAGAGCAAATGAGAAGGCCATCAAGAATGCTGAATTCTGGTCACATTCCATTTAATTGTATTCTATAGTTGGATATTAATTTATGAAAGTTATTTTTTTAATTTTTTTATTATATCCTGCACTCGAGAAATAATAAATAATTGAAAGTGATAATACCGAATGTTAGAAATGTATTATATGAACACAGGTTAATTTGGCTTTTATTTTGTTGATAAATATTAAAGTAAATTATAGTAGAACCAGGAGATACAATGGTCTATCATGATTACGAATTGTAAGTTGTTTCTAGTAACTGGCTGGATGAATGCCATCCTCATCCACTGCCAATAGAACTGAGAATATGAGACGCATTAACACTGAATGCATCAAACGCAGACACAAACTGGAACTTCTGCATTAGACCTGATAGGGACTGAGGAGACTGCTCCAACAGTGAGAGGCCCTGGATCAGCTAGTGTATGCCATGGCTACCAGCAACAAATAATAGCACAGTTACCTAATAATCATTCATTTCTGAACAGGAGACTAAAAATTACGCATTGCAGCAAACGAGATATATTAGCAGCTCTATGAAATAACACAGTGACAGTAATTAAATGTAATTCTACAATAAAAGGATGAGAAGGAAAATAATATCAGCAATTCGGTAACCTGAGAATACAGTCAAGAAGAAGACACTAAGACTTCCACTGAATTAATCTGAGAGTGTTTAGCGCATGGAGGAAGGAATTATATGGAGGAGAAGTGACGTCAAATCGGTGAAGCAAGCACTAATCTCTCCCGCATGGTGGCAGCACCGGCAGCGACCATATGGCGCTTCCCAACAATTAAGGTGTTCACATTGTGGTAGATGCAGTGATTATTTCATTTAGTATTGTCTATAAGTGTTTAAAAATGCCAGCTTGTGTTGCGTACGGTTGCACAAATAGGCCAGACAGGAAAGAACCTGGAATATCATTTCATAAGTAAGTTGAATTGTAATTATCGTTGTTGAAGTGAGCGGTAGACACCGCAAACTTTGCAGCACGTCTATAAATATTTAGTCATAGCTCTCAATGGGATGACTTTGTTCTCAAATTTTTCTTGGTGTAGTGTAGAAAATCAGCAAACTTGCTATTTTGCACATAATAGACTAGCATTATTTTTTAACGAGTTTTTAAAATGAGATTTAAAGGGGCGTGTTTTACTTCGCGATTCAGTGAATTTACTATTACGATTTCTTTCGTCACGTTGCTGATTATACTGACAATGGATGATGAAATTAACTGTTATGTGAGAAGCTGTGAGTTTTATTAATTTTTTAAATAGCTATTTCAGGCCATTGACTTAGGTCATTTTTAAAGCTTCATAGAAGACTTGTTTCTGTTTGTAAATACGTCTATACCTATTTTACCGATTTTGAAATCTTTCTGATCTATTTATGTCGAAACAGGTTCATGCAGAAATAAAAATGGGCTTCATAAATAAAGAAGTTATTGGCCTTTGAACAAAATCAATTTGGAATGTGTTTCTAATTTACTCTCTTTTTTTTGTACAACATTCCCCCCCCCCCCCCCCGTATCTAAATCTAACTGAGAGATAATTTTTTTACAATTGTCCTAATAAGTAGGGCTGTGAAATTAGACAACACATCTTGATCAAGAGAATGTTCATTAAGGTGACTGAATAAACATTTTATTTCTGGTACCAGCCTACAAAATGTCTGGGTTGCTCATCTCTAGAGTGGGTCCTCTTACTTTTTTTCTGGTCTAGGACACATTTCAGACTAACCACAAGTGGTAGTAATAAAACTGAAATATCCATTCTGCATGCCAACCATGTAATCATTGTGGCTTTGACAGAATTAATTTTTGGTCCAGCCTGCATCCAAACCTAAACCCCTCAATTTGGATGTTGTATATCCCCCAAACTAAGCAAAATATCGAAAACATTTATTCCTTATTATCGAGTTTTTTCGTCGTGTTACATAAGAATCCATCATTAAATTTGACTTTTGCGAAATTTTTCTTCTGCATTTCAACTCAAGACACCTCACTTTTGAGACAGTATATCTCGAGAACTAGGTGAAACATCGAAAAATTTTATTTATTTTTTATTTGTCTCGTCTTTTTAAATAAAAATTCATCATAAAATTTGTCTTTCAATAATTTTTTCTTCTGAATTTCAACCAAAACCATTTCACATTTGAGACAGAATATCTCGAAAACTAAGCAGGATATCAAAAATTTTATTCTTCATTTTTTATTTGTCTCATTGAGTTACATAATAATCCAACCCCAGATTGCGGCGTCACGTTTATCCTAGAGTCCTCTTGAGGTGTTTGTACATATTCCCCGTGTTTGTTGGGAAGCGGTCAAGCCCCCACCACTCCGGCCATGCCCCCCCACTCCTCCGCCGGCCTGCTTCACTCCCATGCGTGGTAAAGGTCTCTTGCGTCGTCTCCATATTATTCCTTCCTTCATGGTTTAGCGCTGTTACAGATGTCAGTTGCCAACTCAACGAGAATAAGTTTGGGACTATGGTAAATTACCGCTGCAATCCCAGTATTTTGAAGGAATTATAATTGCACTTAGATTTATGTAACTGTGGTTAGTATGTTCAAGTGTAATGTGGTGATTATGTGTCTGAGGATTAAAATCGAAGAGAGTGAAACGCGCAGTTGTATTTTCTGATCTGTTCTTCCAGCCCTAACAGACGAATCATTAGCAAAAATTTCATATTAAAAAAAAAACTAGGCTATAATATTTAAAATTATTACAGCTCTCCTATGTTCGTGCGAATTATCTGTACCAGATTTAAAATACATTACTTACTGTAGTTATTAGGCAAAATATATTAAATGAAACTAGAAACTGGTAAAAATAAAACCGGTCGGAAGTCGTGCCAAGGGAAGAGCTGTAGAAGAGCCAACAGGATAAAGTGAAGCGGCGTATTTTGCGGGAAATGCCGACAAATGACCAACCGAACCATACCCAATTAATAACTGCATGGCAAGTTAACCCATATTTGAAGCAATTCACTTTATCAAAATCAACAAGTTTTCTTTGGTTCTTCTCATTTTAGTCACTATCAATTAAGAAAATATACGCGATAGTACATTGGCCGATACAGGTTGAAATCAGGTGCATTATATTGTGGTAATGAAGCAGTAATTTCTTTGGATGAAGCTTCATCGTCTAGCGTAGTATTATGTTGAACACTGCACAAAGCGACCAATAGCCGAAATTTGTCATTCCAGGCGTATGGTTTGATTACCCTAGGAAGAATTTATATCATACATGTTATATGCATTTCCATCTTCATGTCAATGTATTAATGAGAGGAATACAAAGAGCGACCGAACTATTGAAATATAAGCAATATGCTTTCAGAATATATTAAATTATCACCATATTTCGCGTATACATCTGACATTATAAAATATATTTAGTCTGGTTCGAAGTTAATGGAGATAAAATCATGAGTGAAAAATTGAAATCTTCATACATGGTTCCCTAAAACATAAATAAAAAGTATATGTAGCCGTAGAACAGTTTCATAAAAATTTTGGGGTGAAAACGGTTTTTAAATGTTTATGCCTATGATCAAAAAATACTCGAAAGCTTGGGAGAAAAATAAATTTGTATTACAGTAACTTGTTGTATAAATAAATATTTATTGCATCAAGTATTGTACGGCAGTGAAGAAAAATGAAATAATAATTGTGTCGGTGGGGATCAAACCCAGGACTTTTCGCATGTCAAAATTCCGTTTTAATTGACTCATCTGTTGCGGCACTCTCCTCCACTCGCAGAATAACTTTTCTATTCCTGTACATTTGGAATGTGAAATTTTATAATCTTAAGCAACTCATTTGAACCACAAGAACGAACGTTCTTGGGTGACATGTTGTACTATACGTCCACCCAGCATCTAACTGAATATCTATTGTTGTTAGCTGTAAATGTTACTTACATTTATAAGGGATAACGATGCTTGAATAAATACAATATTAAAACCGTTGCTACGATCGTAAACACAATTTACCTGCTGTGTTGCTATTTGATGCGCTTGGCATTTTGTCTCAACGTTTAAGGCCTCGAATTCACCTGAGCAAACACAGGCAAATGAGCCGCTCAGTGAAGCGAGTGGATCAAGTGTGGACGCCTCAGAAGTCAGAACGCTCGCAACGAACAACAGTGATTGAGCTCGGGTTGAATCGATCAAGTTTCGGTATTTTAGATCGCTCAAAGGCGAGCCAGTGTGCGCTCGGCGCCCATTGTGGACGATAGTTTGGCGATTTCTGTAATGAGCGTGAACACGTGCGACAGAGAAACTTGCCTTAAGAGTGTAAACCAAAGAGGGTATTACGGAAACTCTCATGCAAACATTATTATGATCGAATTAAAAATTAAGATGCGTGACGTGAACTCAGGAAGGTATAAAAATTGTGGTATTGATCTACATCTACATTTATACTCTGCAATTCACAAATATTGACTTTTCACCACAACTAACTTTGTGCATTCCTATTCGGAATAGGTCGATGGAAGAAAGAATACACAAAAGAATCACTAATTTGTCAAATCTTTTCACTCCTCTCATTGTGACCTAAATAGGTTGGTGGACGAAATATTACATCGCTCCTGTAAATGAAAAATAATATTTGCATCTTCCCGAGTAAATACAAACGAAACCGACATCGCCTGTCTTCCAGACAATTTCAGACCAATCTATGTATCAATAGGCTATTTGACTGTTTTTGGAAAATGATTTTAAATTGTTTATTGCCAACAAGCGCTCTCTCTACATAAGTAAAATCTGGTTTGTTTCTTTGAATTTGCGTATAAAGTATTGGAAGTAGGTTTTTGAAATAGTGTATAGTACACCACAGGCTCCCACAGGCGAACTAGTTCGAAGATCTCTCGCTCCTTAGTTCGTTCGATCCTTTCCCGAATATCGACTTTTGTTTTAGTTTATTATCTAAAAGAAAACACAGGTCCCTTTGGACACATTTTACTGAAGACAAATATGTAAAAAGAAAAGAAAAATAAACTGTTCAACATTAATAATTATTTCAGAAGTCACAAACGGAAATTTAACATGGAATGTGAAAATAAAATACACTTTGATCCCATTAACAATTAAAAGACAACCATCGATAGCCACAACTACCATAATAAAGAAGAGAGCGCGTGCAGTAGCGCTAGCAAAGCGAGCGACCGAGCTGTCTTTCTGGAATTCAAGAGGGGAGCGACCTAGTTCACGAACTAAACAGAGCGGTACCGTTCGCGAACTAAACTGAGCGCTGTCAGTCGCGAACTAAACAGAGCGGTACCATTCGCAAACTAAACTGAGTGCTTTCGGTCGTCAACTAAACAGAGCGGTACCATTCGCCAACTAAACTAAGCGCTGCCAGTCGCGAACTAAACAGAGCGGTACCGTTCGCGAACTAAATTGAGCGCTCCCGGCCGCGATCTAGCACCAATCGCCGCTAGGGTTTCCAACATTTTTTCGGTTGATGGTAGAATTTTTTTAAAAAGAATAGTCTATAAAAATATAGTACATTTCAAAAATATATTATTTTTAACGAAAGAGTTGGAAAGAATAAAATGAATTTTTATACTATTTCATTTTTAAGCTATATTTTTTGCACTTCTTGCATATTTAAATTTTTTTGTCTACCGTAAAATTGTCATATGCTTTATCGCTTTCAGATGTCAAATTAACTTCGAGCAAAAGATCATTTTTTTATTCATGAAATACTTCTCTTACTTTTACCTGAATTTCGTATAATATTGTTATTTCAGAGTAAAGTTTGTTCGCTTTGATACTCATTTTTTCTCGTAAATTTATAACCTCTAATATAGACTCACAGTCATCAAATCAAACGCTGTGTTTTGAATTTAATTTTTGGATTTTGTATAGCCAATTGCTTTCATTAAAATCTAACTATTTACTAAGATACTCCAGACATTTATCAACGAATACTAGAGCATTATTTTTTATATTATCACTTTCTGTGGAGGATTTAGCTTCTAAAGGATTTTTCTTGTTTTCTTAACAAAAGAAACAGTATCTTTTACATTTTTTTAGCGCTGATTTTAAAGCTGACATAATTTAATACTTATCTAAGTCTGTTGGTTAACAGTTTTGTGAAAGTTATGTAAAGAAATGACTTGCTAAATTCAAAAAGATTTTAACCTTTGTGTCTTCATCAGTTTCATTCGTCGCCTAAAACTTGTAAATGTGTGTTGGATTATCCTCCCATTCACTAATAAAATAATAGCTCAATGACTTCCAATTCAATGGAAATTTGCGCACTTTCGTTATTGCTACCACTTTCTCAATCAAGGGTCACTGTTATTTTTATATGTCTAATTGTTAGGTATCCCACTGGAAGTATTAATGTTACTTTTCTTAATAATATAGGTAATATTGTTTCTGTTATATTGTACTTAACTTGTAGCCAATAGTAGAATTATATTTTGTTCATGATTCCCAAAACTTTATTTAAATATAAAAGCCGATTACTTATAAACAGATATTTTAATTCATCAAAATAAACGCATTTATAATATTTTATAAGTAATGTTGTTTTGTTGTTGGGGTTTATGGGCGCGTTGATGGTAGGGTCATTAGCACCTTTTATAAGTAATATTTCCTCCATGAACTAATAAATAAATCCATTAAAAAAATTAATATTCTACGAATGGATGTAAAGTAAATAGTAAAAACAGCACAGTTATTCAATTTGGTTCATCGGCGGCAACTAATCATGCTAATGTAATTTGAAAGACCTATTATTAAGCAATAACTTTTGTTACGAAGGTCATATTAAATTCCATTTAGAAACTACAAAAAAAATGATTATATCCTAATAAAACTTACATAACAAACAAAATAGCGCTTGCAGTAGCGATAGCAACGAGAGCGAACGATCTGTTTCTCTGAATTCGAGACGGGAACTAACGAACTAAAAGAGCGAACTAGTTCACGAGGGAGTTGCGAACTAAATTGAGCGCTCTCCATCGCGATCTATTTTGCGCAAGTCTAGTAGAAACCAAGACGATATTAGGTCACATAATTTTCTATGAAGATCATTTACACCGTAATTTCGTGAAGTTAAATGTAGTACGTTGTTTATGGCGAGTTTCAGTAAGGATAGTGTCCTTAGGTTCGATCCTCGCTTCGGAATAAGTTTTATTTGTTTTTGTCGGCGTTTTCTTTGGATACTAGTTGCTGTTGGTAACACCTAATATTCATTTTTCTCAGAAAATCCAGCAAAGCATTAAATTAACATAATTTTGGATACTAAGCGTATTAGAAATATTTGAAACATCACCGAAGGAGACTTCGAAAATGAAATTGGACGTTACTTGCACAGCAAAAATGTTTTTCATTAGATTAAAAATTACTTGCAGGTTGAAAGTAAATACCGCCTATATAGACGCATTTATGTCAGAAAGCTTACATGCAATTGTATCGTCACGTAAAAATTCCAACAAAAGGGATTCAAAGCGACCCAGAACTCAGGGGCCCCCGAGCATACCTCAAGGGGCCCCTAAGCGCATCTCTAGGGGCCCTCAAGCGCTATTTAGAGGGCCTACGAGCCTTCACGGCAAACTGGTGACCTTTTTTTTTTTAGCTCTACCGTCGTCTAAGGGGCCCTGAGAACACAGGAGCCCCTCACTAAGGGCCCTCGCTGCTCAGGGGGGGCCCCAACCACTGCTCAGGGGCCCCTAAAGAACAATTCAAGGGCCCCGATCCTCAGTTCAGGGGGCACCTACCAGCACACAAAGCAAAAAAAAAGATCGCCCTTCTGGCCTGAGGGCCCAAAATAAATTTTTTGCACCGGGGCCCTTGTTGACCTAGCTACGCCACTGACAGAACTGTTGCAAGATTACTGCGAAATGTCTTCAACTTATGTTATTGTTGAAATAAATTCCATTATTCACCGTCGTGTTCCTGTATTTCTTGTATGATAATGTACCTATGGTGTGATTCAAAATTCAAAGTGGAAGAATATCTTTTCATTAAAGTTTCTTGTATCGCAGCAATTTATATTTCAAATGTTTGTATATTACTTAACAACCAAAATATATTGATTCTTTTAACAAAAACATTATTCTGTAATGCAACAAAAAATGCATACACTAAATATATTATCCCAAACACTCTTCAAATATCTAACTACCCAGAAAACTGAGTCTTAGTTGCTGTTCTACATGTTAATAGTGAACACTTAAACATCACAGTTCCATCGTGTAAAATGAAGTGAAATTTGGTCGGTAAATAAATAAACAAACAATAAATTTAGTTTCGTTGACAAGAAAACTATCATTTGGCTATAATTTTTTTCTGCAATTAAGTAAAATGGTCCACAACACCCAGTTATTTAATTGCTGTACTTCCCTTATACATACATTATAGCTTGCAATTTTCTCTTCAATATCTCCTAAAACAATTAATTTAATTTATAGTTTTAGTAATACTTATTGATTTGTGTTAATCTCAAACTTTCAAATTAAACATAAATGATTCTCAAATTATAGTTGTTACACTTCTCAGCTCTGCAGAATAAATGTCGAAGTTGTTTCTATAGTTATCCAAACAATAAGGCGTTATATTTGGTATTTTTCCACTATAGGCTTTTACAAATTGTTTGCCACTTGTATTCAAAACGAAATTTAATTAATAACAAGAAATAACCAGCAACAAACAATAAAAATAGTAGAAAATTTGTATAATATGAAACGCCCCATTCGCAGCTGTAGCGTTTACAGCTACGTGACGTCACTAAAGTGACCACCAATCTTAGAGCGTTTTCTGTCACGTGGCCTAAGGTAGCGAAGATATTATTCTTATTTAGCTTTTTTATTTAAAAACGATCCACTTTTCTTATCAAACTATAATAATCGCTATCTTAAGCATTGGTCTACGTTAGGGTTGTAACGGATGTCATCTTTGCAGGAGGAAATGTGGAAAAATAAATTATAATTATTAGATTTTAATATTTTATCAAAAATAAACTTAAAATCAATACAAGTTAATTTTTTTATCACAAATTATACGTTTTGCATAAGTAAAGTCTGTTTCCATCTAATACTGTCACACTAGTTTCTGCCTCATCTTTCAACTAAGAAACATGGGATGATTTAATGAGTGAATTAAATTATTTACATAACCACGCACGAATCAGCAAAACAATCTTTGTCATATGAACTGGACTAATTTAAGCGTCAAGCACAACATCACGTCACCAAACATCTCTGTGTCCACCCACCACATTTCCACCGCTCTAGCGACCCACTCACCGTCCAATTTGTAGGACCAACCAGATTTTCCGATGTAATACTCCTTTTGAGCAGTGAATTGTGCCATAGTACTATATATAGCACGTCTTAGATGTGGTTGTACTCGCAAACAACCAGCATGACCCCTGCCTTCCAACAAGCTATGGCGTTGGATCTTGATTGGAGAAATCACCCAAAAAGTTTCCGATAAGTAGGCTACACTGGGGCGTCGTCAGAAAGACCTGCTTTGATCCTTTCTAGCAGCGTGAATGGGTGAGCAAATCCTACAGTAGTTCTACATGGAAGTCCTACAAGTTGGACCATGAATAGGCCGCTTTACTTTAAGTGCAAATTCAAATTTGTAAATTCGTGCTTAGGTAACACCACCGTTTAGATCACTGTTTCTTTTATTACAGTATCATAAGAAATGGAGCATCAAGGTTTTTGCTACCTAAGCCACGATAGGGTGATTCTTGTACAAACAGAAAAGATTTTTTTTTTTTGTAACTGCTTTACGTCTCTTTTTAACATCGAGGTCTTTAGAGACGGGAAAGGATGGGGGGCAAGGATGGGGGCAAGGAATGGGAAGGAATTCGGCCATGGCCTTTTGAAGGAAGTATCCCGGCATTTGCCTGGAGTGATTTGGGGAAACCATGGAAAACCCAAATCTGGATGCCCGGACGGGGATTCGAACCGCCGTCCTCCCGAATGCGAGGCGAGAACGCTAACCGTTACACCGCCCCGCTCGGTGACAGAAAAGAAATATATATATATTGTATGCATAAACATCCGCTATACTTCCGCATTAATAGTTGCGGATGCATCAGCGGAAGTTTAGCACTTGCGGGTGCGGAGCTTCGTTATATTTGCGCTAATAACTACAATTTGTAAAATATTTTCAGTACTGTCAAATAGCATAGTCTGTGACACTTTCGTAAAGGCTGTGGCAAACAGTAAACAATCGAGCGGCTCTTCTCAATACTTTCTCTGTGGTGTCATTCAATCTGAAACTCTACAACAATAATCGAAATATGGACGCACGAGAATTTTATACGCTATTTCCTTTTATAAAATCGTTTCAATTCTTCAAAATATGACCTATGACTCGTAATCTAAAATTAGCTTTACCCTCAATTAAATTTATGTAGAGGTCTCAATTTATGTTGCTTTGAATTTCTACGCCAAAATACTCCAAGGAACCAATCGTTTCAACAACTGACCTGTTTACTCTGTACTCGTGAACAAAAGACTTCTTGCTCTTGATGATGTAAGTTAACAATAATTTATCTTATGGCCAGATCGCCTCACGCGTAGATGTATCGTGGATGTTAATATTTGGTGCAGCCAATGACAGCAAATTTTTGAATCTCATAATGTTGTGAAATAGTTCATTGTCTTCTTCAAAATTCAAATCGCGAATTATATTATTAAAGCAATTTCATCGCTGACGATAAGTTTCACTAATCCACCACCTTGGTACTTTTTTTCTTTGAGATCATACGATAAAGGTTGCAGCTGCAACACCCACACGTCACCACATGTCAATAGCCGAGCGTTTACTGGACATTGGCGTTGTTTTAAAAAGAAGCTCGTTCAACATAATTTTTCTTTTCGTTCAGCACGCACAGACGAACACGCTCAAACAACAGAGCGGCTCGTTAACGCTAGCGTACTTATGTGGATACGAGGCCTAAGCTGTCAGTCCCGCTAACGGCCACCTAGTGACATTAATGGTTTCCGCTGGAAACTTGTGTGTTCCGTAACATTTAGTTAAAATTGTTGGATTCACAGAATTTGACACTTTTAAGATACTAATTGGCAAAAAAGTATAATTTTCACATTAATCTTTATTTTTTTTGAATTACTATATTACTCTGGCGTTTTCTTGTGTCAAAATCAACATTACCCTTAAACGAAGTTTAAAAGTTCGCTTAGCTATATTATAGAGTATTAATTAAGGACGAGGTTACACAGTACGAGTTGCTGACCTGGCAGTGGACAGCTACTGCCCCTGTCCACTCGCATGACAGTAGCTCGACTCGTCTCGCCCGGTCACACAAGTGCGACTTGCTGGCGTGAAAGTAGACAGCTACTGCACGTGTGTACTCGCATGACAGTAGCTATTCATAGGTCTCGCGCAATGTTGTCGCAAAATACACGACTGATCACAGTTCATAACGTAATAAAAGCAGTTACAAAAATGCGATGAAATACTGAAAGTGCTGTGCAAAAAAGAAGAAAAACAGAACGATATGGGTCAAGAATTGGATGCAAAGGAAAGAGGCAACGCAGATAATATTTAAAGAACTATATAATGAAGATCCCCGTACTTACTAAAGCCTACAAACATACACCAACTAACAGAGAAAAGATTTATAATTATAAATTGAGCAGAGCAACAAGAATCGTTGAGAATGGGTTTGGTATCCTAGCATCTCGTTGTCGCGTGTTGGGGAAAACCAGTTCAAGTTAAAGAGCATACTGCGATAAAGATCTGATTATCTGCACATACGTTACACAACTGGTTACGTGTCACTGAATCATGAACCTATACACCACCAGGAAAGACAGATCATGAAGACATCATGAATTTTCAAATCAATTTTTGGCAGTGGAGGTCAGAAATTCATGAATTATAAAGCATCCATTGCTCGCGGATCAATAATAGATCGATAGCAATAGGAGAGAAAATACGAGAAAAATTACTTCATTGCCGAGGGAGCGGTTACTTGGCAAAATAATATGATTGTGTGATTATAATATAAATATATTATAATAATAAAATACTTACCAGATTACTTGTTGTTTGTTTTTCTTTTAGATTAATTATTTTCATAATGTAATCTATTGCATCGAACCATTTGATGGATGGTTTATAGAGCTCATCAGTGCCACGTCAACTTTTTTGCTTTTCTCAATTTTCAGTAACTCCTGGTTATACGTATAACTAGGCTTGCCAGACGTCCCGGTTTGACCGGGACAGTCCCGTTTTTAGACAAAGTCCCGGTGTCCCGGCCGGTTTACCTTCCGTCCCGGTAAAAATTAAATTTGGTTATAAACTATAATTTATAGATACAGATGACCAAAAATGTCTTGAAACAATTAACTGTGAAGTATAACTTAGGATAATTACTTTGTCATTTATTTAACTGTACTGTTAATTGAGGGTCTGCTAATATATAAATATAAAAATATTGTCATCACATCGCCTTGTCTCTCCAATCATGACCATGCGCATGCGCTCTCCCGGGCGAGTCCAGTATTGTATTAGTATTACACTCCTCGTGTGCAGTAACAATGTTACTGTAACATTGGACTCACCCACCTTCACCCCGGCGAAAGTCGCCTGCGATAGAAATGTCAGTCTGTTCCTGCCTAGCCTATCGGATTAACTTGTGAAGATTTTTACAACAAGATTAAAACCAAAAAAGACTTTCTAAAAAGAGTGCTCACCAATGAAAAGTACATGTAAAAAACTGTTAAAATTGTTATTCCTCATCCAAAGGGTTTCTTCTCACAATCTTACTTAGTCAACTTATTACATTTATATGTAAACACTCACATGTAAGAAATAAAATATTTAAATTTGTATTTTAGTATAATTTATTATTACCCCTGGTTTAGGTTCCTAATCAGTAATTACTGATCATTAACCATTTATTAGGTATTCATAGCATTGAGAATAAACTACCCTCGAAACCCACCAAGGGTGTGGACCCTTGAATACCCATGACGCTGGGGGGGGGGGGGGCATTATAATGTCCCGGTTGAACATTTCAGAAATCTGGCAAGCCTACGGTATAACGTAATTTTTTTTATCCTTTTTGTTACTTCATTCGTGTCTTGTGAACCGAATTCCACGCAAATGTGTTCAAGCGAGGTTTTTCCGCAAATTACTGTTTTATAATTAGGATGGAAACAATTCCATAAGTTGGTTTGGTCCTTGTAATAAAATTTATATTTTGTTCGGAAGCCCATCTATCCACCTTTTTTTAAATTTTAACCACTACTGGAAAAACAAAAACAACGAATAATGCGCCTGGCGTGGTCCCCGGGCTTACGAGCTACTGTCATTTCGCAAAAACCGTGCAAGTTGACGTCCGAGTCGCACGCGAGCTGCTGCTGGTCGCGTGGTGGGGGAAGGCGAGTGGCGAGTAAATCAAAAAATGTTGCAGTAACTCGCATGGGAGCTACTGACCGACTCGCACGTGACAGTAACTGGGGACGATGCGGTCACACAGTGTGAGTAGCTGCACTGCAGTAACTGACTAGGCCAGATCGCACTGTGTAACCAGGCCTTAACAATGAAAGACTTGAAGTTCATTACTGGCAGCTGTATTAAGTTATATTAATACTGGCTCATTCAGGATTTGAACGAATAGTAGAGCGTGAAGCTATCATGGTAAGATTCAGTTCAACCACTACACTCAGACCATGCATTCAACTCACCTCAGTGAGTCCTGTGAACACAGCAACACGAACCCAGGCTTAATGTCTGTGGCTGCTGGAAGCTGCAGCAAATACAGAACACGGCGACTGCAATGTTTCTTTTTAGTCTGCCCGTTTTCTATGTATTAAACGCATCAAAGCTGCCAGTCACATAAGAATCATTTTTATGAGGAATGTAGATGCAAAACTTGGTGAATCCTTTCACTTGGAAATTTTTAAGGGACCACAATTATATATATATATAGCTTTCTACAGTACTACATTCCTCAGCTTTTCTTTAAAATAAATTCTGAAGGACAAAACTATTTCTCGCTGCCTGTAACTGCACCTTATTATTGCGCGGTTAAAAGAATTATTTCTCCAGGATGCGAAATATTTTATGTTACCAACACAATATAAGGTTGAGCTGCTAAGAATTAAATGCTAATTATGAAGATCGAGAAATGTTATTATTGTTAATTGTTTTGCTTATGCCGTAATTTTAAAGGCGGAAAAGGAAGGGACGGAAAAGAATTCAGCCATAACTTTTTAAAGGAACCATTCCGGCATTCGCCTGGAGTGATTGGGAAAACATGGTAAACCCAAATCTGGATGGCTGGACGGAGATTCGAACCCATGTTCTCCCGAATGTGAGGCCAGAGTATTACCGCTCGTCCACCACACCCAGTCACAACGATTGAAAAACCTATCAACACAAAAGATCTATAAAAAATATCTCTATTCGAATTAGGGGTTGAGGTTATCGAGGAAAGTTAATAAAACTTTCTTACATTTTGTAATTAGTTAAAGTAAATTTTACACATTTTACGCAAAAGTAATGTCTTTGTATTTTTCGACTCCAAACTTTATTAATAAAAATTGGTTTTATCACAAATTTGCTGATATACAGGACGTTCGACGGGAAACACTACCCTCCCAGTCTGTTGCCGTCGGCAACTTGCTGGGACAGTGGTGCCAGCAACTCCCGCCACACGGCGCCGTGAATCACCACATTGTTTAACAACTCCGCTGCCCCAACATGTTGTGAATAAATGTTTCTTTGCGGTTTGGCTGGTTTGGGGCTTCATACTTTACTAATCTGTACCGTGTTTGAGTGTGAGTAAAATTATGGTACGTTACAGTTTGCAACAAAGAATATTTCTCTACGATACATATGTGATGAAGAAGTCGTTTAAAAAGTGACGCAGTAAATTTCGTCGCGAATATCCTGGCGCTTTACTGCCAGCTAAATCAACAATTCTGCGTCTGGTTAAAAAAGTAAGAGAAACGGGTTCATTTTTAACAAAAAGAGACTTTCGGTCCCCCGTATTCTCACAGAGGAGAAAATTGACGATATCGCTTTTCGACTAGAACAGTCACCCAAAAAATCATAAGTCAGTTAGGGCAGCAGGCAGGCGTATCTAAGACGTCAGCTTGGAAAGTAACAAAGCTAGTTCACTTAAAGCGTACAAAACAATTGTGGTGCATAAAATTACAGAAATAGG